>CM057006.1:2745844-3175844 GCA_029891345.1 Dryococelus australis | reverse complement strand
ACTTGGAATCACTCTATCCACTGAGCTACTAAGGCCCCACTTGATATAGTTCTGTCCACTAAGCCACTGCGGCCCCACTTGGAATCGCTCTATCCACTGAGCTACTACGGCCCCTCTTGGAATCGCTCTATCCACTGAGCTACTAAGACCCCACTTGGAATCGCTCTATCCACTGAGCTACTAAGTCCCCACTTGGAATCGCTCTATCCACTAAGTCACTGTGACCCCATTTGGAATCGCTCTATCCACTGAGCTACTACGGCCCCTCTTGGAATCGCTCTATCCACTGAGCTACTAAGGCCCCACTTGATATAGTTCTGTCCACTAAGCCACTGCGGCCCCACTTGGAATCGCTCTATCCACTGAGCTACTACGGCCCCTCTTGGAATCGCTCTATCCACTGAGCTACTACGGCCCCTCTTGGAATCGCTCTATCCACTGAGCTACTAAGACCCCACTTGGAATCGCTCTATCCACTGAGCTACTACGGCCCCTCTTGGAATCGCTCTATCCACTGAGCTACTAAGACCCCACTTGGAATCGCTCTATCCACTGAGCTACTAAGACCCCACTTGGAATCGCTCTATCCACTGAGCTACTAAGTCCCCACTTGGAATCGCTCTATCCACTGAGCTACTACGGCCCCACTTGGAATCGCTCTATCCACTGAGCTACTAAGACCCCACTTGGAATCGCTCTATCCACTGAGCTACTAAGTCCCCACTTGGAATCGCTCTATCCACTAAGTCACTGTGACCCCATTTGGAATCGCTCTATCCACTGAGTTACTAAGGCCCATTTGATATAGTTCTGTTCACTAAGCCACTGCGGCTCCACTTGGAATCGCTCTATCCACTGAGCTACTACGGCCCCTCTTGGAATCGCTCTATCCACTGAGCTACTACGGCCCCTCTT
Organism: Dryococelus australis; assembly: GCA_029891345.1. NCBI lineage: Eukaryota > Metazoa > Arthropoda > Insecta > Phasmatodea > Phasmatidae > Dryococelus > Dryococelus australis. The sequence goes on along the minus strand of CM057006.1, from coordinate 3,174,929 downwards.
GGAATCGCTCTATCCACTGAGCTACTACGGCCCCTCTTGGAATCGCTCTATCCACTGAGCTACTAAGGCCCCACTTGATATAGTTCTGTCCACTAAGCCACTGCGGCCCCACTTGGAATCGCTCTATCCACTGAGCTACTAAGACCCCACTTGGAATCGCTCTATCCACTGAGCTACTACGGCCCCTCTTGGAATCGCTCTATCCACTGAGCTACTAAGACCCCACTTGGAATCGCTCTAATCCACTGAGCTACTAAGACCCCACTTGGAATCGCTCTATCCACTGAGCTACTAAGTCCCCACTTGGAATCGCTCTATCCACTGAGCTACTACGGCCCCACTTGGAATCGCTCTATCCACTGAGCTACTAAGACCCCACTTGGAATCGCTCTATCCACTGAGCTACTAAGTCCCCACTTGATATAGTTCTGTTCACTAAGCCACTGCGGCCCCACTTGGAATCGCTCTATCCACTGAGCTACTAAGTCCCCACTTGGAATCGCTCTATCCACTGAGCTACTAAGTCCCCACTTGGAATCGCTCTATCCACTAAGTCACTGTGACCCCATTTGGAATCGCTCTATCCACTGAGTTACTAAGCCCATTTGATATAGTTCTGTTCACTAAGCCACTGCGGCCCCACTTGGAATCGCTCTATCCACTGAGCTACTAAGGCCCCACTTGGAATCGCTCTATCCATTGAGCTACTAAGTCCCCACTTGGAATCGCTCTATCCACTAAGTCACTGTGGCCCCATTTGGAATCGCTCTATCCACTGAGTTACTAAGGCCCATTTGATATAGTTCTGTTCACTAAGCCACTGCGGCTCCACTTGGAATCGCTCTATCCACTGAGCTACTACGGCCCCTCTTGGAATCGCTCTATCCACTGAGCTACTAAGGCCCCACTTGATATAGTTCTGTCCACTAAGCCACTGCGGCCCCACTTGGAATCGCTCTATCCACTGAGCTACTACGGCCCCTCTTGGAATCGCTCTATCCACTGAGCTACTAAGGCCCCACTTGATATAGTTCTGTCCACTAAGCCACTGCGGCCCCACTTGGAATCGCTCTATCCACTAAGTCACTGTGACCCCATTTGGAATCGCTCTATCCACTGAGTTACTAAGGCCCATTTGATATAGTTCTGTTCGCTAAGCCACTGCGGCCCCATTTCCTATCGCTCTATCCACTGAGCCACTAAGGCCCCACTTGGAATCTCTCTATCCACTTGGCAACTGTGGCCCCACTCTCCGGCCCTCCAACTATCTCTGTGCAAAAAATCACGTTGATCCTTTGCTCCATTTTGACGTGAATGAAGGACAAACAAACACACACATTTTCGCATTTATATAGTAGTAAGGATTAATACTAATTGATTAAATACTCATTGTTATGAAACTGGCAAGTTTTCCTTTGTTTCTACATTTATTACCTTTTTAGGTGATTCTTTCTAGAATATCTCTAACCCTTGAGTATTAGTAGTGGGTCCGAGAAATGTTATAGGATTAAGGTTTTGTGGTTTACAACAGACCTTGTTGTCCCTACAGTATCAAGACTATGAAGTGAAGTGAAGTGATTCCCTTTCTATCTCTATCTCTCTCTCGCAGTTGAAGCTAGTGTTTTGTTTGGTTGTTTAAGAGGAATACTGACGATCATTATTTATTTTGAGAAGTGAGCGTGTGTTTTAGTTCAAAAAGGGCTTCAGGTTTGCTCTCTCTGTTGTTTTATTCAATTTAAGCCCGTGGTGGAGGCTACCCTTAAAGCATTTCAGAGAGTTTTATATGTTCACAGAGTATTGTACGATTTATTTTGGTTTAAGCACTGGGTATTAAGTATTAAATTCTCTAGACCCTAAATTTCCACTATTTTTAATATTTGGTTGAAGACGCAGGAATTCAAAAATTTTCTCTACCTAGTTGACTTTTTAACAATGCGATAATTTCATTTCCACCTATCTTGACCAACTGGCTAGTTGATACTGCTCATTCTGTTCACTATAAGAGAAGCTCCATATGGTTACTATGATCTGTCATATATTTTTCAGAACTAAAGTTCACAAAATCACACAGTCTTGAGATCACACACGGTGCTCCTGGATTTGGTAACATGCATTGCACACACACACACATATTTTAACTCTATATCACTTTCTCTCTCTCTCTCTCTCACACATACACACACTCTCCAGCAGTGTTTGTATATTGTTGATAGGTGCGACGAGCAGTATGGTCTAATGTCCTCATAACTATAAACCTCACAGGTTGTGTTAAAGTGATATGGAGGGCTGTGCTACTGGACCTCCTATACTACAGTTGACTCCCTATCTATTGTTTTTCAGGGGACTGTAAAGAAATTTGCATACATGTGAGATTTCAGTAGATGAGGGTTCCAACATGTACATCAATAAAATACAACTTCTGATCTTTTTAGACTTAATTTTGAGTATAATGAGAACTGTACATTATCTGTGAATAAAGTTTTGATAGTAAACACATTAACAAAAATGAGAATAGTGGATAATACATTAAAAAACATTGAACAAAAAGTTGTTTAAATAAAGAATATAACATCTCATAATACAGTATATAATTGAATGTAATCCGACACCAAATGCAAGCTGACCTAAAACTTTCAATCCCTCTGAAAATGAAAATAATATGATACCGAATGCAAGGCACATGTTGAATGTCCCACGCGCACTCGATCAGCTGAGATAGTGCAAAGTTATAGATCAAGCAGTGAGGGGCGGTGAAGGGGAAATGCTGGGAGGATTACCTCTCCCACAGCTACATGTTGCGACACCTTGTGTACATGCAAATGTATCTTTTAAAGTAATTAAATTTATTTCACTCCAAAAATTTTTTTGTCATTTTCAGACACAAATGATTAAATAAAGTGATTATAATTAATTTATTAATTGTATTTACTAATTAGTTTAATCATTCAAAACCACATCCTGTGATTTTCCCTGTTGTGAGTTACACTGAACTCAGGCTCGGTGCTTATACATTATTAGATGGCAACATGTGTCAAATAGGCCCTTACATTTTATAAATTTATTCAAAAGATACATGTCTAATGAAATAAATTAATATTAATCCTCAGAATTACTTGCAGGAAGTTACTGAAAATGAACTTTACGTTCAACGTTCAAACAATTTTTGGCGACAAGGGGAGGTCAAGTATATGGTTCTGAGCAAATAATTTTATCTGCAAAGATGTTAAATTATTATTATGTTTTAAAATAATTTTGATTTTACGCCAGATACAATGAAATGCCAACTTTATGGAAAAAAAGATGTTTAATCACAAAAGAAAACATATTTGCAAATAATAATTCTTCGTTAAAATGTATCACGTAACATTTTTAGGTAAAACCATTTTCTTTGAAATAAAAGTTATGATACGTGCCACTATTTTGAGCGACAGATAATTTTAATAAAATTTCTACATTCGTCAGTAGTACTTTATTTGCTCTACGGCCGGCGTATGAAGGTAAGTGCGCATGACTGAGAGAGAGAGAGGAGGCTAGGTTGGCACGCTGGTTGCTTCCCCTCTCATCAGGCGTGTAAGGGGAGGTAACAAGCCAGACAACGCACCGCAGAGGTGTGATAAACTGTGGCAAGTGTGACGTATTTCACATCTGGTTACTAGATGTTTGTATAAACAACTAGCTTAAAAACGATAGTTGCGGGAAATCTTAGGTGATGGGACCAAAATGTACTTTGATCAATGCAACATCCGATAAATGATACAAGTGGTTAGCTTTATCATTATTTATATAGCAGTTTTGCCAGGACCACTGAAAAATAACTTTGGATACGGTTTATCGATACATGTGTTTACAATACGAGGAGAGACGTCTGTAATAAGAAATACCTACTCCGTGCCACCCCTGGATCTGCAGTGGCAAGAGCACTCATAGTCATATCACATCAAGGTGAGCTGCGTTTGATTCCCAGCAAGGTCACTCTTGTATGCGGACATCATGCTGGATGATGCCACTGGTTGGTAGGTTTTCTCAGGGATATCCCATTTCCCCTGGCATTGCATTCTGGTGCTGTTCCATATTAAGCTCATTTCACCTTCATTCTCTCTCAAAACTCTGATGTTAAGAGCTTCCAAAACCTCTCCCCTGTACTGTGCCAAACCTAGTTTTATGTAGTAAGAGGTGGCAGCAATGTTTCCAATTACTTACTTACAATACTGTAAGTGGGGCGACTTTGTGACACAGGATTTTTCACTGTTATTTACATTTCCTTCCATTTCAAAGAGACTATTTGTAATGGTCAGTGGTTCAATCAGCTTCACTGAATATGTGAAACATCCCACTGAAATAGGAGGACATTTAAATGTGATTTTTTTGTGTCACAAAGTCACCCCCTACTTGTCAAGTGACCTCTGCTTACGGTAATTGATTAGTTTTTCTCCTGTAATTTGTTTTTGGGCAGCCCAGATGATTCAGGAAATCCCAACTCCTTGCCACCAGCTATGCAGTTCTTGGTAAACGTGACACAACAAAGCTACATGACATGTGACTATTTGCCGTGGCCACCATATGTATAGTATCGTACATCTTAACAGAACAATTTAAACTACTACCTTTAATGAATTTGTGGTTGGTTATCGTTTAACCAGAACTTACCATTAGGTACCAAATAGAAGACGGGATGCGCAGTGTCTTGATTTGTAACTTCCAGGAATTTGGGTATCATTTTTGGCATTCTAAATGGTACTGTGTTGTTGTACAACAAGACATTGGCAAGAGCTTGTCTGTTTTGGTCATTGCCACCCAGAACCCACTGGCGCGAGTCTGAACTAATTCCTGTGTATGTGGTATCTTTGCTCACACGATTAACTTGCCACTTCAGTATAAAAGTCAGTGGCTCACCTAGAATAAAACACTACAGGACTGAAAGTGCACTCAAAGTAACAAAGGTCATGCAAATTAACAATACAATTCTTCTAACAAATTTTTGTACAATTAAAGGAACTGTAATTAACTCATTAAATAAGTCTTGATCATAGAAATAAGACGTCAGTACCATTTCCAAACAAAAAATATTTAATCTAACTTAATTGAAGAGGAGAGAAACTTCTAGAATGTCTTCTTAACATAGTAATTTTCTTTGCATGTTTTATCCAGCGTATCAACTTCCTGAAAGACACTCTAACTTTGTAAAAAAAAAAGGGTAGGTGAAAGGTAAAAAATAAAATGATTAGGCCCATGCCAATTTTTAATTTACATATAGCTTATTGGAAGAATACACAATGTGCATACAAGTTAATCTTAAGCAGGGCTTTCAAAAGCTCTCAGTTTACAGTGAATAGCCCATAATACTGAAGAATGGAAGGAGTTATTTACTTGTATTTGTCACTGTACTCTCCAGTTTATTCTGGTCCACTGGAGTTGCTTCCCATACAGCACTGGAGTTGGCTTCAACCAAAATCACAGCTATATCTGTGTTCTCATAGTTCTTGAGAAATGAAGAAGCTCTCCTATCACTTTCATAAAGTTGCTGTAAGTTCACCCACTGCTCTACTGACAACCTGAGCAAAAACCCATTTTATGTGCACAATATGCATATACACTTATTTAATAAACAAACATGTTTCTAGTAGATACATTATTAGATATTTTAGAAATTAGAATAGAGCAGGACACTAGTTATACCTATTATGTCACATATTTAGCAGTAACCATCAGATAAGAGCAAATCAGATATGGCATAGGGATTGGTCGATACTACATTTTCTTGATACTCGATACCAATTTCAATACCAAAACACTCTCATGATATTCAATACTGATACGTTTCTCGATTCAAAATTAAAATTGTCATGAACACAAAACAACTTGGCCAAGAAAATTGCTTATTTTACTAGTGTTGTTGACACACACTGAAACTATATAAAAACCCACATTATACTGGAAACAAATAGTGGACGGCTTGTAACCCAAACGTCCTTAACCAATGAAAATCCAACACAGTCTCCTTTGATTCTATAGAATCACGTTTCCACAGTAAAAGCTGTAATCAAACTTTAAGGAAAATGATAGCTCAGTAAAAACTTATTTTGTGATTCTGCAGTTTTTTTAAATTTTATTTTGCGACTTCAATGAAATTATTGTAACAGTAAATAAATATTGTAATTATCTGATACACCTGTTGTGAACTAACCCATGGAATATGCAATCTAGGCCACGACAGGTGTATCAGATAATTATGGTATTTATTTTTGTGAATATTTAATAATGCAGTTGCATCAGATAATTATGGTATGTGTGGGAAGTACAATAACTACTTAATTTGCTCACTCGTGCCTATCTGTGATTGTTCGCAACTCTCTATATGCTTTTATTGTAAATGAAATATATACCATGAAAGTGATTAATGGGACAAAAATGAATTAAACAGAAAATTTTGGTGCAGCATATAATTGTGGTATGTATTGGATGTACAGTGACTACTCAAGTTGCTCACTTGCGCCTATCGGCGCATGCTCCCAACTATCAACCCGTTTTTATTGTACCTGAATTATGTACCATAAAAGCAAATGTTAAAAATCATAATTGCGGTATGTAGGGGTTGCCTAAAAACACTTCTATGTGCTCATAGATGTGTGAATATTATATTATGAATAAAATATTGTATATTATGGTACACTTGTACTTAAATTATGATACGGTTTCAAAATTGTTGTACACATTCCAAAAGTTATGGTACACATTCCAAACATTATGGCACACATGTACCATAATTATGTCATGAGAAAATGGGTGTTAAAAATTCAATACTTTTGGATATTCTCATGCGATACTCAATACTATAAAGTATCGAGGGTATCATCCCTAATATGGCAGGAATAGGACACCAGACGTGATTACATTATAAAAAGTAGACAATGCGCAATTACTCAGAGGGTGGTACTCATGGATAGACACACACACGTAAGTTGGACTACCACATTTTCCATGTGGAGGCATGGTCCGGCCAGGCCAGCTCCATCAGGTGGTGAGTGGTGGCATAATGCAGTCTAGTGAGCGGTGGTAGGCTAACTAGGGCGAGATAAGGCCCTCAACACTCTGATTGTAACAGGAGTCAAAGTTCTAGATCTCACAACCAGAACTTTGACTCCTATTACACAACCAGAGTGGTGTGGGCTCTACTTCCTTCTAATAATATTGAGTGCAGAACTGAGATGCTGGCAACTGGCCCACCAATACATCACCAACTTCAGACAGATGCCAGGCTTTAACATAAGATAATTCCTCTGCCATATTTCAAACTTCCTGCCTAACCATAGTTTGGAGCCTGGCTGCTAGGTTCACTGTTTGCCAACAACCACTCAACAGACTGCAGTGTATCACCACTCGCTGCCTGAAGATGCTAGCCCAGCCAACTAAATGTCATGACCGCATATCTGCATGGAAAATGTGATGATCTGAATTTTGTGTAAGAATGTGTCTATCTACGAGTATGATCCTGCGAGTACTAATGTTTTCTGTATACTTTATACAATGTATTTAGTTGCCTAGTAGGCTATTCATACCACACCATATATATGATGATGAGTAAGAAGTAATTCCAATATACAACATAGCAAAACTAATGAATATGGAGCAGAAAATGCATTATGCAATCAATAAAATTTTGTGAATTAAAATTAAAATTTTTATAAATAACAATGTCGCACAAATCTCTTACCCAATTATACTATTTCCCTGCACATTGGCTCGGTACAGTATCGCATGGCCTGCAACTTCCACCGACATGGTCAATGAGTACGGTGGGTTCGACGTTCCAACCACTGAGCCAATTGTAAAGAAGATCAGTGGAAACCAGATGATTGCAAATATGATTGCCAGGTAAAAGCTCCCAGACCACCATTTGTATTGTGAGCTGACTTTGGTGGCAGAAGGATGTCGTCCTAACGTTACTTCTAGGTTCTGGTAGCATTCCAGTTCAAACACATGGCTAAAAATGCTCTCCATTGTAAGGAAGGTGGGGAGACTCATTGAAGTTGTTGTAAACATCCAGTCCATGATTCCTCTTATTTCGAACAGAAATGGGATGTTCATGTACCTGTAATTAAAACATGTAATAAAGTTACATACATAACTCATTAATAACTTAGGTTTTCTATCACAAATTCTGTAACCAGCCTCCAAGGTGCAAATAATAATGTTACGTGTTGCTGCGCGAGTGAATGAAGAGTATTGGAATGACAGAGTAGAGGTATGATAGCAAGCAGTGAGTGATGTAGAAATGTTTGAATGACAGGCAAGGTGCACTATAACACTTCAAGTTACAAAGCTGTTCTGCTGCGATAAGCAAACATATCTTGTGCTCTCCTGACCTTCAGCAGATTTAATTTCTAAGTTTATCGTTAGTATGTTGTGGTTTGACGACAGAGTTTCTCTTAGCGCGGCTTGGGTGTGGCAAACCTTCCAGATCAAAGCCAGCGATATAATTTACGTGCAATGGACCTCCGAGCCGGGAGTTAATGAGAGTCGGGATTTTGGGCGATTGTGCAGCCTTAAGTAATAGACGCAGTAAAGCAATGAGTGGCACTGGAAGTGACCAGTGGAAGGGACATCTGCGACTGTGAGCATTGGTGCAGTGAAGGGTGTGGGTGGCAGGCTGGACTACTGGACTGGATATGTCAGTGAAAGACATTACAAATTATGACAACGTGTGAATAAAAAGACCCAACCACCAGATTCTGCAACCATATCAGTCGATTCCTTGCGTCCCAGGGCCCCCTCCAAGACCTATCTGAGGCTTCAATAAAAATGCTCACCCCAAATAAACCCAACACCCCAGTTCTCTACCTGCTTCCGAAGATACACAAGGAACAACGGCTACCCGCTGGACGTCCCATTGTATCATTGATTGGCAGCCTCACTGAGAGAATCTCAGCGCTTGTAGATGCCCACCTTCAACCTTGGGTACAGCAACTTCTATGCTATGTCAAGGACACTGGCCACTTCCTGGAACGCTCGAAACATCTGGGCTCCATTCCCCAAGATGCATATATGGTTACCATAGATGTTACATCTCTCTATACTATCACTCATCTGGACTGTCGGCCACTGAATATTACCTCAAGCAAAGACCCCTACACAGCACACCTTCTACAACATTCCTTATTGAACTCGCCAGGTTAACCCTCAGCAAACACAACTACAGATTTCAAGACTAGCGCTTCCTCCAGGTCAAAGGCACAGCAATAGGTAGACCTATGGACCCATCCTATGCCAGTCTGTTAATGGGCATGTTAGAAGAAAACTTCATCAGTCACCAACCAACCCAACTACACTGCTGGATGCATTTCATCAACATCTTCATGATGTGAACTTCCACTGAAGACAGCCTAATTCACTTCCTAACGAATTTAAACGTACACAGTTCACTCAAATTCACCTGGCCATACACCAAAACACATGTCATATTCCTGGATGTTGAACTCTCTCTCCACAATGGCACAATCCAAAATGCTGTACACACCAAACCCACCAATAACCTCCGGTACTTACATTTTGACAGCTAACACCCATACAATGACAAAAAATCCCTACCCTACAGTCTCACCACAAGAGCTAAATGTACTTCCTCCATCAACAGTGATCTCAATAAACAGTGTGAACAAATCGCCAGAGCATTCCTCGACAGGGGCTACCCCAGGCACCTTGTCCACAAACAGATTCAGCACGACATCTCAAATACCACAACACAAACCAAGGTCAACAACTCTGATATACCCCTGGTGGTCTCATATCATGAAAGCCTAAGTAAACTCAGAAACATTCTCCTCTCTGGATACAAAATTCTAGCTTCCTCACCACAAACACAAGATCTGGTCTCCAAAACCACCCAGATTGGTCTTCAAAAGGCCACCTAATCTCCGCGACAAACTGGTGCGTCCAAAGCTGCAGCTCACCACAAATGCCAACCAAACTATCACTCCCCAAAGGATTCCACCCCTGCAATAGCGCATGATGTGGCTCCTGTGCCATCCACCAACACTCAACTTCTTTCAATAGCAGACTCACTAGCCGTACATACCCCACCCCAGGCAACAACAACTGTCTGATTTATCAGCTACAGTGCCAACATTGTAAGGCAGAATACATTGGCCTAATCGCCAATACACTCAGGCAGAGAATGAATGGCCACAAAGCAGATACCAACCAAGCCATATCTGGTCCCATCAATAACCTACAAGACAAACCAGTTGCAACACATGCAGCATCACACAACAAAGATTCTGATTCCTGCTACAGTACCAGAGTTGTGAGAGCCCTACCACCTTCAAGCAATAGCTCAGAACTCAGACACTGGGAATTAGCTCACCAATTTATAACAAAATCTAGGCAGCCGGCAGGCCTCAACATAAGATAATCACAGCTCCTACCACACTCATCAGCTATACTGGCAATTTGTCAATTTTCCCGCTGCACCCTAGTTCGCCACCCGGCCGCTAGATTTACAACTAACATCACCGATCCACCATACTGCAATGTTCTACAACGTGTTGTCTGATGAAGCTGATTTAGCCATCGAAACATCACGCTCATGCAACCACGTGGATAATGTGTTGTCCTACTTTGTGTGTGTGTGTGTCTGTTGACAAATACTACATTGTGAGTACTGGAATTCATATCTTTTTATATAATTTTAAATCGTTATATCCAATTTTAAAAGCAACTAACTTTCCACTAAAGAAAAAACTCTTAATATTTAATCAAGTAAGAATTCCAGCTATGTTATATGGATATGAGGTATGGGGACATGCGGCAGATTTCAGATTAAAAGACCTGCAAACAGTATAAAACAAATACTTATCCATGATCTAATCTCAACAAAATACACTAAAGAAATAATCACAGCCAAAAATAAGAATTTATATGATAATCTGGAAAATCATGACAATCCAAATATTAAATTCCTGTGTAATTAAGATCCCGCAGGCATAAGAAAATTCAGAAAACCTAAACTTCACTGAATACGACAAAAGCGAGATGGGGCCTGCACGCTGGTTGGTCAGCCTATGCCGGCCAATCAGAGCATAGGGCTCTCCCCAAAGTTATAAATATGACAGCGCAACCAAAAATCCAGTAGTCGGAGAGCAGTGAGCTGGGAGGCAACAGCTGCAGCACGTGTTCATGAGGTCCCCAGTTCAGCTCATTGCCGAGTAGTTCTTTTCAGGGCTACTTGGGCATATGAAAGGTATACCGTATTTACCCGAAAGGAAGACAACCCTGAATCTAAGACAACTCCTTCCTAAAAAATTATTGTCGATGGGAAGATTTTTAAACCTGATTTCAAGACTACTCCTGTGAAATGCTGAAAAAATTATTTAGGTTGAAAGTATTTTTTGCATGAATTTATGACAAACCCTTCAAGAAGAAATGCTATTATACGAATAATACAATATATTTTATTTACTTTTAAAGAAAAGCTAATCACAGGTGTGTCTAACCTGGCTGTATGGTAGCAGCATCTTTCTTACACAATAAAACTTTTGTGGGTGTTATATACTTGTGACTTGAGCCATTTTGCTTCCCAGCAAAGCGCTTCCTCTTTACAGCCAGGTGACATCAGATAAGGGGACCCTTGTCAAAGTTGACAAGTACAGTCTCAGCAATACAAAAATAAGTACAACCATAGGACATACTGTATTTAAGCATGAAATGCCTTTGTCAAAATCATCTGTCTCATGGCATGACAATTTTGGAGGACTAACTACCAGAGTAAAAATTATGAATAGAAGCCAGTAGTAATGATGTGCTTGTAACATGAACTTAAATACTGAACTAGCAGTGTGTCACATTTATGGTATTTGTGCCTAGGTTTTGATTTGAAGACCACCCCTTATATTTTCTATTCCTTATCTATCAAAAAACCTTGTCTACATTTCAAGTAAATATGGTAATAAAAGGTACACTAGCGTAACCAGTTCTTGTCAGAGCTATTGCACAGTCCAGGATTGACATGTGAGTCGAGCAGCCGATTCCCCCCCCCCCCCCCCATCACAATGCGGGAAGCACGCAGCAGTAGAGTGCGCATGCCGACCACACCACACCTAAGCTGTGCACAATTTTTTCATGACACTCGCCGAAGTACACCGCACCTTAAATTTGCACACACACACACACACACACACACACACACAAACACAACAAAAAGGAGGCAGAGGTGCACAGTTTCAGGGGTCAACTGCGCGGATTCTCGGGCAAGGAGACCTGCCCCAGCTCCACTCGGGACTCAGGCCTGGTGGTACGTACATTGGTCGAGGGAATAGTGATCATATGGGGTAATTTTGTAATAATCATTGTCATCATTGTATATACAACTACTTAGGATCAAACACTGTACATACTGGGAAAATAGGTGGTAATAATAATAAATTACATAATCAATAATAAGAATTAGGAAAAATCTATAAAAATAATAATAAAAAAATTCAAATAAAAAAAAAACCCCCCATAAAAATTAATAAAAATTAAAATTTTTAAAATGAAAATCCAAACACACTACAGAATGTACCAAATATTTATGCATACATATATCCACAATGATGCACCGACTTGATGGTCTGTTTCAGGTTGGGAAGTAGCTGAAGTACAAGAAAGCACACATAAAAGGGGAGCCCTGCTTTTACCAAAATCCGACTGGACTATGGTACCACCTAAGGCCCCTCTAGCATACTCACTATTAATGACTATTCTTTCCTACAGGATTGTTCTACCTTAAGTGCTAAGGAAAAATAACTTTCTTTTCAAGTCCCCACCCCTCACATCATCAAGAGCAATGTTTCAAGTTATCAGAATGAGAACAATACAACAAACTTTCAACCTCAAAATCAATTAATGATAAGAATGCAATATGAGAATATATTATTTTGAACTTTGACTTAGCTTTACCCATATTTCCTCCCAATAATAAATTAAACTGCCTTCAGCAAAAAGAGAGAATAAAATGTGTGCGGTAAATTAATGTAAATATTGATAAAAATCTTGTTATATTAGTTAAAGTATAATGTTATTAACTAAGCGCCACCAGCGCGTGCGTACACGCACACACACACATATATGCCGTCAGATGAGACATGGAGACGATTACGATACACCTTTCACCCGTGGTAGAAGGGCGCCAGCGATGGTTCATACACACCGCACTTTGAGACTCAGGAATCTCAGGGATGTTGTGGGTTCTGTGTGTTCATCTCACCAGTGCGTACTTACAAAACAACTTTTATACATGACGCCGGCTAAGAGCCAGCGACAGTTAGACCATGACGGCACTCGCTGCTAACGTGACATGTGGGTAAGCACATGCGCGAAGCCTGCCACGTCTACAGACTTTCCCAAAACAGGGCAATTGTTTCTGAGTGCCATGTATTTCTTTTCCGGGTTAAAAATTGTTTTAAAGTGTAAAAATGTTCTTTTCTCAATGTTGTGCGATCATCACATTTCAAATTCAAAATGCGCGATCCGCCAAGGAACAGGACACTGATATTCAGGTGAGAACGCCTTTGAAAGACATTTAATTAACAACAGTATTTCAGATTTAAATTTGCTTTGATAATTCTGTATTTAAATGTCTTGTGTGCCAATTAATTTACAGATTAATATTTTTACTCGGCGTGCATAGTACTTTCGCTTGTATGAACCCCATAGGCAGCCATGGTAGGTCCGTGTGACCCCTGCCTCTGGGTAGTCGTTCTAGGAGAGTTGGCGAGGTAAGACGCTGTCATGTACGCACTTAATATTTTTGCACTGAGTTAGATTTCCATAGTTTTCACGTAGTATACCGGTTAACCTTTGCTTTGCGTATGTTATGCCAGACATTATGCTTCCGCTTAACTAACTAATTTGCAGCCCTTGTGGCTTTTTGAAACTTAAACGTGATGAGAGAAGATAATGTCGGAGAGGCCACGCAACCCGCACAACTTGTGAATCATGCCCCATCCGTCCATATCAAGAGCTTTTTCTTGTAATTTCTGTTTAATTGCGACAAGCAATATTAAGGGTAAAATTTGTATGTGCTTATTTCAGAGTTTTTATCATATTTAAGTGTTTTATGGCCACATCACCCACGGCTATGTGGTTAGCTACCGTCAAGTCCGTAGCTGCACCATCTCTGTGCTTGGAGGGTTATTTCTTGTAATTTCATGTGCGCTGTAATTTATCTCAGGGTTATATGTATTGTTTTATTTAGGGTTCTTGTATTTTTCAATGTTTGATGCTTTTGTGTTTGACCACGCGGTCATTTTGTATGTCTAGATTTTCCCATCATCAGGCACGCTAAGAGCTTTTGTATGCTAGCATTGCACAGAGAATAATTTTGCTAATGCCGTTACCATTTTGGCAGACAAGATTTTGTTACATCTCGAGAGAAATAATGCATCCTAAATGTGCGCACGTGGTTCGCTAACAACTTCATCCAGCGGCACCCGTGCCATTAAACAGTATTTTCATGCATTCGCGCATTTATTTGCTTATTCATGTCATGCTCTATGTTCACCCAGTGATATTTATGTATTTTTGTACGGCAGTATTATTTTCCATCCTAACCCGGTATGTGTATTGATCATCACCATACAACACGTGGTTTGAGGACGTGTCCCAACGAGTAGGCGTTAGTGACGAGAGTAAACGCATGTGGTATTGTTCATTTTCATTCTCAGTGTCCTGCCTCCAGGAAAAATTTACAGTCCACCCTAGCGGCTGTAGACCCCTTTCCTTATGGAGACTGTGTTCTCAGACACTACGGAGAAATTATCCATTTAGAAGTGCACTAGTTAAGTCACGTGCTGGAGTGTCATCACCCATCAGAACTGGCTAGTGACATGTGAAGTTAACCATAAACTCATTCTGGCACGAATAGTAATTTGGCTATATAAACAAAATCTTCACAGTGTAAATCTATTTATCTTTGTAGCATCAGAACCCAGCTTATCTCCATTTATTCAAAGTGCACTGTTTAGTAATGAAAAGTGTTTCATAAGTATGCACGGGTGAGACGAACATACAGAACCCACAGCATCCTTGAGATTCCTGAGTCTCAAAGTGTGGTGCATAGGAACCACTGCTGGCACCCACCTACCAGTAAGTAAAAGTGTATTTGGCTTGTCTTCGTGTCTAACCAGACGGCATCATACATAACTCTGCAAAAATCACACACTTTGGCTGGCCTGGGTACTGACGCTAGAGAAAGAGGCATTCAAATTTTACACTAATAGGTACGTTTATTTTTACCAGATTACAACGTGCCAGAAATGAATTATGAGTTACTCCTCGGACGTGAGTAGCCAGTTCTATTGGGTGATTCCCCAAGTACGTGACTTAACTTGCACACTCCGACTGGATGATGCTCCGCGGTGTTTGAGAACACAGCCTCCACAAGGCAAGGGGCCTACAGCCGCTAGGATGGACTGCAGGTTTTCCCAAAGACAGAGCACAGAGTATGAATTGAAGACATTTTGATATTTACACAACTAGCGCCTACTCGTCGGGACTCGTCCCCGAACCACGTGGTGTGTGGCGACAGTCATATACATAGCAGGGTACTGCAAAAATAATCTCGCAGTACAAAATAACACAAAATAATACTGGGTGAACATGGGACACATTGTGAGCAGGCAAAATAAACACACAGATGTGTGAAATTAGTTTTAGTTGGTGCGGATGCTCCGGGTTGAAGTTCGTAGCAGACCATGTGGGCGGACGTGAAAATGCAGTATTTTACGGTAAATTTGTTCAAGAATCATTGACCAAATATGGTGTGGGCATTAGCAAAAAATATTCCTTTTAATAACCGAGCATACAATAGCTCTTGGGTGCCGGATGGCGGGAAAACACAAGTACATGACTTGACTGTGTGGTCATGAACAAAATGAATCAAACATGAAAAATACAAGAACCCTACATAAACCCTGAGATAAAATGAAGGTACACACAATGGAACAAGAATTAGCCCTCTTAACATGGTGATGGAGCAGATACGTACTTAGTGGTAGCTAACCACCTGGCCGTGGGCGAGGTGGCTGCAAAACATATTTAACATGACAAAAATCCTCAAATAATTACACAAACATATTACCCTTAATATTGCTTGGTACAATTAAACAGAAATAACAATGAAAATCCCTAAACATGGGCGGATGGCATCTGCTATACAAACTGCATGGGCTGCATGGCCTCTCCATCTCCTCCTCTCATCTCATTTAAATTCCAAAAAGCCTGAAAGGCTGTAAATAATTAAGTTAAGCAGATAGCACTATGCTGGAGATGTCTGGTAAAACGTAGGTAAGGCAAAGGTTAACCGGTATACTAAAGTGAACTATTGTAACCTACATCAGTGCAAAAATATGAAGTGCGCACATGACAGCGTCTTACCTCGCTAGCTCTCCTAGGACGACTGCCCAGAGGCAGGGGTTGCGTGTACCTACCATGGCTGCCTACGGGGTTCACACAAGCGGAAGTGCTATGCACGCTGAGTAAAAATATTATATTGCAAATTGAAAAGGCACCAAAAGTATTTTACGACAAAATTACAGTTGCAATTTAAATATGAAATTTTTGTTGTCATTTAATTGTCTTTTGAAGGCGTTCTGGCCTGAATATTATTGTCTTTCTCTTCGACGTTGCGTGCACTTTGAGTTTGAAACATCAACATTACAAAAGACTCTGAAATAAGACATATTACACTTTTCAAACATATTTTACCCTGAAAGAAAAAGTACGTAATACACTGAAACATTTTATCCCGTTTTGGGAAAGTCAGTACTTGTAGCAGGATGCACACACGTGCATACCCACGTGTGTACCAAAAGCGGAGAGTGCTGTCATGGTCTACCTGTGGTTGGCTCTTAGCCGTGTCAGTAAATAAATAAATAAATAAATATAATAAATAAAATAAGAAAAAACCTTCTCTTTTCTTTCTATTTTCTCTCCTACACTACACAACGTACCCCATGGGCTGCCTTGGGAGACTAGGGATTCACCTACACATAAAACGTCAAGATTAATTTATAATTAGCACACCTGCAAACAACAGAACAACACATTAGACAGAGATCACAACATTAACATTCACTCCAACCAGGAGGCTGGAAGGGCGTTTCACTCCCCTGCCGAATACAACTACACGTAACTTTACCTAAGATAGGCAACAAATTTAAAACATTGTTAACACGGGTCCGGTCCCTAAGAAAGGACAACTACACAGTGCATCGTCACTTTACCTAGTGATTACAATAGGTGTCGGGGTGAAATTGTCATTACAACCACCCCGTGAGTTATGAGAGTCTAGGCTCTTGGTCTCACGACACACAGACCATCTGGTGGCGTATGAAGGTTCGATGGCACATCTGCACAAAAACCAGTCTCACTGAACGTAAGTCTCCCATTCAACAAGGTGTCACATGTCAGTATTTACAACATTTGTAACTTGGAATTTGAATGAACAACAAGACACTGAAAAATATTTACAACAATATTGATTTCTCTTGCTTTCTTGCGAAAGTCTGTATTCACTGTGGTTACACTGGATGTTCACCATACCATATCTAGTGTAATACTCACTGTTTTCTTTAATTCCAGCACTTTTAAAGGATTTTCCAAAACTGCATGTCCTAGATTGATTATCTGCCAGTGTGTAAAATTTAGCATTGTTTTTACGAGGTCCGTTTTAATTTTACTGGTTACATGTCTCAGCGGTTTACGGCTGTTTACCTGCATTTTATCACTTTGTTCTTTGATACTGGTGACAGCTGTTGGCTGTTTAATAAAGTTCTCACAAACACTCGCGTATGGTGTTCACTGGCTGTGGTGCATGAGTGTCTTTACCTTCCGTTACAACCATACTTCCTCAAGACCGCATCCTTGGGGTAAGGCCAGGTGAATTGGGACGTAGGTCGCCAGGGAGACTCACGATAATGACAACGTTGAGAGGCGATGCAGCAGGCATCTCTCTGGTAGCCTGGCTGCTTGTTTCTTCTGTTTCATCCCTGGCCATGACCAGCTCAGAACCACCAGGCACCGGGGAATGAGCTGTAGTTTCCTCCTCCTGGAGGTCACCGTCAGAGGTCGAGGATGACCGGATATTGCACATCCTTCTGAACAGGAGGGGAGGCGTCAGTGACCTTGGTGCCTTCCAGCATCGCAGTCTGGAGTTCGACTGCGCACACCTGTGCTAGCGCGGTCTGGGTGGCGCCAGGAGGCAGATGCTCTTGTGTGTCCTCTACCTCGACTGCATGATGTGGTTCACCTCTCTTGGAGATGGATTTCGGATGTGGAGGTCTCCGGCTAGGTCCCTTGTCCAGACAACTTCACCAGGTCACCTCCGATCTCGTGGAACTCATCCGGCTGTGATGGGCTGATGTCCTCCGGATGTAGGTGCTGGGTATAGAGGGCAATGTCAGGACGGATGTCACATGTGCCCCCGTGCTAGGGCATGTGGCTATATGGCAGCGATCGAGTATGTGTTCAGCCATGGCGGCTTATAAGTTGTCGGTGTGAATCTGTTCAGAGCCTGACATTTTGGCTAATCCGATTAAAAGCCCCTGTGTGTTTTTGGACTCCCCGAAGTCCGTTTGAGTTGAGATTTAAGACTCCCAGCTAGGTCACTAGATCTCGGAGTTGGCTGGCCCTACATTGGGCGTGACAAAAATCCTTGATGCACAATGGCCAGGCTGAGAGGAGTTACACGAGAATGTAAGACCTTAGTTACTAGTGATGATGGACCGGAGCACAGCCTGTGTAGAGAGGAGGGTGAATGGCCTGTCCGCAAGGTATGAAGTCGAAAGTTGCTTTTATGGTCCGACAAAGTGGTGGGCACCCAGCCACAGGTTTACTTGACTGGACAACAGCCCGGGGAGGCTGCAGTGGCTGTGGCTGGCTGCTGCTGCTGATGCTGTAACCTGGTACTGAGGCAGTGTTGTTGATGGAGCTGGTGGCGTGGTGTCCCGGGAACCAGGGATTGGCGATGCCATAGGGTACTTCCTCATCCCGGTGGATAGCGACAACTATTGGGTGAGGATACCTGGCGGTCTTGATGAATGCTGGAAATAAGTGTTGGGGAGGAGCTTCTCTAGTTTGCGTGTGGCATGAGCTCTGTCTCGAGGGGATATGCTGCGAAGTGCAGGTATAGTTGCCACTGAGTACCACTCATCTGAGTGTAGGGTATAGGGAGGTACAACTACCAGCCTCGTGACGATGGTCCCTAGCCATTGTGTACTTCTGAGGCCGCAGCTATACAGGCTGTGCTCCTTTGTCTGGTCTAGTTGACAGCGGTGGGTTTCCTCAGGATGCACGTCAATGATGCTTGGGTGTGGTATCCACAAGGGGTCAGACCTACAGGACCAACTCTTACTCCCTCCGGTTAAGTTCAGAGCAGTGGGCTGAGTATAGGTCAGCCTGGCTGACTAGCTGCCTTGTAGAGGTCTTTTGAGTGGTGGTGGCTCTGCCTTACTGTACACATGGTGTACCATACGGGTGGCCTTTTACTAGGTATGTGTATAATGTAAGTACTTCCCGGTGAAAGGAGCATGCAGTCCTATTCTGTGGTTCGTACTTGGTTGAGCGAACTCCCTGGCTTCACTGTGGTGCGCGTGACGTCTACGTACGATTAGCACACTACATGAAGAAATTAAGAAATGAGCACTCAGAAGTAGATAAGAAGAAGTATATATTCAAGCAGAATATGCACGGTGGCCTATACTACCTCCTAAACTACTCTTGAGTTGAATGGAATTTATACCAGGAGAATTCTAACTGTATAAGGCAATTAGACTAGGTAGTTAATGGTTAAATTGCGCTAACTAATCTTACCCGTTGTCCAGAAGGGACTGTTGAGGACCACTATCAGGAGGGTAGTGGTGTTGAGATTGCCGTTACCAGCAGGTAAGGCAAGAGAGTGTTGATGGCATCTTCAGGAGCTGGCGATGAAGACTCTCTGGAAAGTCTTGAAGGCATTGGTGCAATTGCAGAAGAACTCCCTTGTTGTGGGGAGTAATACAGACGTGTCAGTATTACACTGTTCATCACCCTCAGTCAGTAGGCTATGCTGCTATGCTACCCCCTCAGAAGATGAAAAGATGAGTGAGTCAGCGACCGACCACCCCTGAAGCGGTCAAGTAATTCAAGGGCACACCAAGGGAATGCGCTACCAGCGCTCCATACAGCAGCAGATGGTGTAGCAGACAGCCCTTGGCTCCGTCCCAGGAACAAGTGACTGACACCCCTACCAAGCCGCAAGAGTGAGTCAGCTGGTACTTGTACCTGCACACTGCTTAGAAACACCAGTTGTTTGTTGGCCCTGGCAGCTCGTTCCACCTCCTTGCGCGCTGGAGCTCTCTGACCGCGTTTCGTCTTCCAGACAGCTCAGAAGCTCTTGAGCTCCATCACCAATGTCTACCAGACCTTCCAGTGAATCTCCCCCAGAATACCTTGAAGAAGTCGTCAATCCCCCTGGTAACCCTTCAGCAAGTGAGCCCCCTAAGTACCTTCAGGACACGGAACAGAGTAGATAGGTAAAGTTAACAGCTACCTAGTCGAACCTGCCATACCCAGTTTAGAACCAGGTCCCCTTCACCTGGAATCTGCGTAGTTTACACTTCCAGTCAGCTCAAGGTAGTTAGGAGGTAGTACGGGCCACCGTATCTATTTCTCTCCGGAAAAAAATACAAATTCGCACCTTCTTTGACTTTCCTTTCCTTAGGTGACTGTGTGACCTCACGTAAACACCACTGCCACCAAAGTGGAGCAGGAAACCAGGTTTTACCATCTAGTGTAGGACTGAAAGCTCCCCCTCAACCACTAGGAAGATGACCCACAAAGAGACTAGACAGCCAGGCCAGTTTACACTCCGTCCACCGCACCATTGAGTTGCCGGAGGGGGTGTTTGACTGGTTCTGGAGGCCTGACCGCCTTTGTGCCCACACCCGCAGTAGTTGTTGGACGACTCAGAGAAAACCTGTCCACCAACCACTGCATCACTTGTGTTGCCGGTTGGGGTAAAGGTACGTATCTGCGTTGGCCTGGTCGCTGCTGCGGCAGAAACTCCTAGCTAGGGACCAATTATCGCCTGCTCTCCTCTTGCAAGGCCGGTCATAGCACCCCCCCCTATGTCTTACACCAAAAGTGGTGGTAAGGATCTGCAGAAGAGAAAGGCCATGATCACCTACAAAGCTACCTGGGGCTGCACCCCATCCAATAAGGCATTCTGCCACGACAACCCCCGGGACCGAGCTCATGCCACCCAACAGCTAGAGAGACCGCACCTCCCAACTACCTCCCCTTCTCTCTTTTCAGTCCCCAAGAAGATGCCGGGGATGCTGCATCCTGTAGTTGCTACAATTCGCAGTGGGCAGGAGGTTCCGCTGGGCATTGCCTGCCCTTGGTTCCATGGGAACTGCAGCTCCAGCACAATCAAGGGCGTTCTCCAGAAATTCCAGCCACCACAGCACCTTTAGACCAGCCAGCTCCATCGGCACCTCCAGCAGTCGATACCCACCTACCAGATTGACTCTGCAGCCCAGCAGATCTAGCATCAGCACAGGTAACCTGGTGACCTCGTGTCACAACGCACGGCGTGTGGCTAAACTGAGACTCGATTTCATATCCAGTCGCCAGGCGATCCGACCTACCCTCTACACTGGCCGGGCCCCACCTCACAAGTGAACTCTGTGTGTGACTGTCCTGCACACTACAAACTAGCTCTGACCGTGACATAGCTTCACACTGTTCCCGAGACCATCACATGTCAATTTCATCATAACTCACAAAAAACATGTTAATGGGTTGCTGGCTTATGAGAAGTGCACAGATACGGAGGTAGGTAATGGAGTAAAGTTATTTCATACTATACACTGAACGTTTGAATAATTTTTCATGTAAATGAATATTTTCATCATTCTCGCTGTAATTTAACCATGCAATTCTCAGTGTATAATTTCTGGCAGAGTAAAAATTTTTAAATCTATTTTAACAGTGAGGCTACGTACATACTATTTAAAAACCTATAAAAACTACTAAAATTTAAAATGATCACTTACACTTTGAACAAAGCCAAATTATGTAAGTTGTATCCTTGACAGATAGCATTTCCAAATACTCGAAGTGGAAATCCACAGCGAATCTGATAAGCAGAGAATAAGTAATATGCAGCTATCACCACATAGAACATCTGAGGGTATACAGCGTAGTTGAAGGGCCTAAAACAACAAATACATAAATCAAAGAACTTATAGATCAGTTTTCAATGGAAAATTTTGGTTTCCATTAGCAACATGTGTTAAAAAACTCACTGCAACATTATTTGATACCCAACACAAAACAAATAAAATATATTTAAGCCTACAAATACAAAGTTATGAGCGAAGGTTGGAAATGTAGAGAGACAATTTCTTTGATTCTCACTTTTCACAGTCACAAGGTATGAGTGCTGTTTGAATCTGTTTACTGGAATAAACAATTACAGTCAAACCTTGATGGTACAAACACTTATGGTTCCCCAAAATTTTCTGTACAACCGAGTTGTCTATACGAACCGAAACTGTAAAATTTTGAAACATGTGGCCCCTCTCCCTAAACGTGAAAATTGCATCCAAACAGCATATTTTTCTAACTGGCTACATTAAGTCATGTTTGCACGTTTCTGGCTGAGATATTATACGTGTTTATTGATGAAATAGAAATTTATGTAGTTGGGTAATGTATTCTAAGTAAAATGATACCAGAGTTATGGAGAAAAGATTTCTGGGAAATTTGAAATTAGGGTAACTAAAAAGACTGCAATGCTGCATATATGCTTAACAAAAACAGTTCCGATAAATCCCGTGTTCATATTTCCCATGAGCAAATAAGATATTTTATATTATTCACATTGATAAAATATAAATTAATTTAATAAGGTGACATATTTTGAGCAGAAAAGCCAACTGAGTGAGCTAAAATAAATGAAAAAACAGATGGCAACATAGTGCATACAATGGTGATATAGCCCGTGTTTTAAATTTACCCTGAGAAAATTATAAATTTTATATAGTTTGTAGGCCTACTGATTAAATATAAATTCATTTTTAATAGGGTGGTGTATTATTCATAAAATTGTACCTTAGTTATGCAGAAAAGATGATTGCACAATTTAAAATTAACGAAAAAGCAGACAGCATTGCTCTGCATATGACAAACAAAAACAGCGGCGATACGGCCCATTTTTACATTTTCCGCGAGTAACTGAGATGATTGATGTTAATAAAATAATTGTTTTTTAACAGGTAGACATTTTTTTTCCAAAAATTTTTATATATCTAACATACGCAAAAAATATTTAATAAGAAAAACCAATGGTGTCACAATCTCGAATAAAACGTTGCATCGGTAGCAAATGACGTTTTTAATATCACAGAAAAATAAAACCTCCGTAAAGTAAGAGTAGCAGGATAAACATTGCTGCATGTAAACAATAAGTCCAATACTAAGACATCACCACTTACCATTCATTTATATATTTCTCTTTCTTCTTACAGTTTGGCATTAATAAAATAAGGTGATGGAGAAGTAAGCTGTATTGCCATGGGAAAATATGACACATTAGGAACTTAACTTTGGTTGACACACGTGAAACGAGGGAAAATGTCGCTTGGAAACACGTGTGAACTGTAGACAGTTTCTTTGCTAACTTTTTAAAACACAGCAGTGGCATTATTAAATCAAGCATTTTAGTTATGACATATGGAAAGGAGCGACAGGATGTGTATGAAAACATTGAGAGTGCATCCATCTCCTTTGTAATTTCATATTTTTACTCAAGTATAATGGCCTGCTTCTAGCTTCCACTCAACAGCAATCCAAAATGTGTCCAAAAAGTAGCTTAGATCATGCAGCGAAATAAATAAAAAGTGTCAAAACTAGAAATCCAAGCAACTAGCGCCAGGAAAAAACCAATAAATAGAAATCCAATTTGTAGTCAGTGAAGAAATGCCAAAAAATCCAGCTTATGTAACTGCAATCAAACTTATAAAAAAAAAAAAAAAAAAAAAAAAAAAAGTTCTGTTTTTTTTTTTTGCTGTGTGCCGGGTGCATCAGTGTTGGCATTGGCTGGCACTGCAGCTGGGGTGGGGGGTAGAACATGCCGTGCTGCGCATGTCTATATCAGCTTACAAAAGAGAACTGTGCCAGTGGAGGTGGCACTGTATAACAGCTGTCAGATCAATGACCTTGCTCGCATGCTAGTTATAATAAATGTTAGTAATATTTTTTTCCTTCTTTTCTTTTTTTCTTCTCTCACCATGTGATGCATTGCATGAGGGTAATGTCCATATACCCGGGTTATTTTTTTTTAATATTGCAGTTTTCAAATGTGTTTTAAGAGATTTCTGTGGCATATCTTTCATTTTTAAAACATTTTGGCAACATTTTAAAATATTTTTCACGGTTCCCAAAAATCTATCTGTACGAACAGACTGTATGAACCAAGTGCTGTATGAACGAGGTTTGAATATTTTTAAAACTAATAAAATTATCTACCAGATTTTTGAGATGCTGTAAAATAAACTACCTACCAACCCTAATAAGAGTAACAGAAGCTCTAATAAGAAAATAACAGGCTATGTTGGCTGAGTTGAGAATAGTAAAGGCTAGAGGAAAAAGCTTTCCACAAAATAACTAATGTCCCGAGTTGCTGTGGGAAGAGGAGCATGCAACAGAACTGCATTCTTAGCTTCTGATGGACTCTGTAAGGCAATCTGAGCCAACCCTAGTTAGAGGAAAAAAATAGAATTCTACAGTTCAGGAAATGTAAATGCCACATTAGACCAATGCTACAAATTAAAGTCCATTGGTCATAGTACTGCTTTTGGTAGAACCAGTAAAATCCAGAGGGAAAAAACTGGTCAGCATGGAAATGTAGATAGAAAGGGAATTTTGCTACCACAGAGGGAGCTTGAATAGTCACGTAAAGGAATAAGCCCTAAAGTATGTAGTATGGCCTTAGTTGGGTTTTAATCTGCTATCATAATTACCGCTGGAAAAAAAAAAAAAAAAAAAAAAAAATTGCTGGATACAAAGGGCCAATAGTAATTAAATGAATAGTGAGGACATGTGATAAATAGTTATTGTATGATCCAGAGGGGAGTAAATTAATTATTAATAATTATAAAAATAGAATTTATGTTACTTGATATATCTTAAATAAAAATAAGCCATATAACATTTGCTGGAATAAGAAAATAATATGAATTACAAGATTAAGAAAAATGAAAAAGGGGGGCCTCTTTACAAGTTTTATATATATATATATATATATATATATATATATACACGTACGCACGCACATATATATATATAAGTACGCACGGATGAGACGGACACACAGAACCCACAGCATCCCTGAGAACCCTGAGTCTTCAATAGTGCGGTGATTGGGAAGCACCGCTATATATATATATATATATATATATATATATATATATATATATATATATATATATATATATATATATATATATATATATATATATATATATATATATATATATATATATATATATATATATATATATATATATATATATATATATATATATATATATATATATATGTATACATATACATATATATGTATACATATACATATACATGTATATATATACATATATATATATACATATACATATATACATATATATACATATACATATACATATATATATATACATATATATACATATACATATACATATACATATATAATATATATATATATATATATATATATATAGCGGTGCTTCCCAATCACCGCACTATTGAAGACTCAGGGTTCTCAGGGATACTGTGGGTTCTGTGTGTCCGTCTCATCCGTGCGTACTTACAAACACATTGGCAATACTAAACTTTTACTAAACATCACTTACAAAAAACACTTAATAAAATATATGTGGCTAGGACATTGTCACTACAGAATAAAAGAGAAGTTCACTGTAGACTTGTTTTTATTGTCATTATGCACACACATCAACGTGCCAATCAAATTATGATTATCTCGGTCATGACTAGCCAATTCCGCTTGGGTGCTCCCCCACCCACAATTACTCTAGCGTACGCCTATATGGATGATCTCACCGAGGTGCATGAAAGCACAGCCTTCACAAGGGAAGAGGGCCGACAGCCACTAGGGTGGACTGACGGTTTTTCCCTGAAGACAGGACACTGTGAATTACAAATGAAACCCTTCACACATATTAACACATGTGATTACTCGGCATCACTAACGCAAACTTGTCGGGGCTCGCCCTCCAGCACGTGGTTAGTGTGGTGATGGCCTATACACAGAGCCGGCTAAGATGGGAATAATTGCACCGTACACTAATTACAAAATTTCATAGACCCTTGAATGATACATGAAATAAGATGGGAGACGACATGAATATTCACAATAAACACACACATTGTGTGAAAACAAGCTTAGATGGTGCAGATGCCGCTGGATGAAGTTTGTAGTGGACTATGTGGTGCAGGTGAAATTGCAATATTTCTACGTGGAAACTGCAAACTAAATTCAGACAAAAGATTATTCTTGTTAAGAAAATTATTCTCCTTACGATTGCAGTGGTTACAGGCTTGTAACATGCCTGATGGCAGTAAAATCAAACATTAATGACACGTGTGGTCAAGTACAAAAAGCATCAATTTACATGAAAAATACATTGAACCCTGAATAAAATTGACATAGAACCCTGAAATAAATGACTGCACATACGATGTTACATAAATAAGCTCTTGAAACGCAATGATGGCATATACAAAGACTTGGCTTCGGTCGGCCCCGTGGTTATACGTGATGTTGCCATAAAATATTCAAACACGAAAATTACCCTCAAATACATACATAAAAATAAAACTCTTAAAATTGCATGTAGCAATAATGCAGAAGTTACAATGAAATGCCATAAACATAGGCAGATGGTGCCTGATTCAAAATGCACGGGTCCTGTGACCTCTCCGACATCTTTCTCCTCCTTTTCGATTAAGTTAGAAATGCCACAAGGGAGCAAGAAATTAATAAAGCGGAAGCATAATGCTGGAAAATATGTCTGGCAAAAACGTACTCAAGCAAACGTTAACTAGTAAACTAAATTGACTATGGAAACCTAAATCAGTGAAAAAAAGTTGTATTGCGTACGTGACAGTGTCTTACCTTGCCAGCTCTCCTTGACAGACTGTCCAGATACAAGTGTCACACAGACCTATCATGGCCACCTACTGGGTTCACATAAGCGGAAGTGCTATGCACGCCAAGTAAAATATTTTATATTGAAAATAAAATGACACAAATTAAATTAGATATTGTTTTACATTTATAAAATTTTGTTAAGAATTTCAATGCTATTTTAATGTCTGTTTGTAATGGCGTTCATGTCAGAATATTAAGTGTTCTTAATCTCGGCGCCGCAGGCACTTTGAATATTCATAACCAAACAATTAAAATTAGTACAAGCACTTTAAAACATTTTATGACATACTAAACACTGTAAAGACAATATAACACATTTGACCCTGAAATTAACATTTATAGGAAAGTTCAAAATTATCGTCCTCTTTGCGCACGTGCGGTACACGTGACACGTGAACACCGTCATGGGCTCTAGTGCCATTAGCTGTTAGCTGGCGTCAGTACAGTCACCAAAGATTATGTGCATCATTCATTTTTGGACACAAATGCTAAACAACACGGATAATAGACAAATGGTGATATCGATAGTATTGATTACATCCTGCAAGAGGTATTTTGTGTTCTATTTTCTTCTTATGTTTTTACTGCATTCGTAGGTTGGCGACAATGAGAAAGCAACCTGTATTCTTATTCTTCTTATGCATTTACTCTATTTGTAGGTTGGCGACAATAAAAATGAAACTCATCCTGTTTGGTGTTATTATTCTAAATGGAAAGTGAAAGCAAATATGCTAGATTTTGACAGGTGTAATTCTTAATTGGAAACTGTCGGCTGTGGTTTTGGTTAGAATTTTAAAAGTCTGAAGAAGACTCAGCAAGTAATAGTTTGCAAAAAATTGTCGCAAATAAATCAGTTATTGTCATTTTAACCAAGGGATTGAGAATGTCTCGGCCGACGAAGGGATACTAAGCGAACATATTAATATAAATAAAAAATTTTTTGCTCTATTTCAAAGTGAATATTTAATATTAAATTGATTTCAAGTTTGTTTTTTTAATGACATCTTTAGGCTCTTGGGTTAAACAAACATGTATTTTGATGTTATGTATGGTATTTATCAGATCTAAACTCTAAGTCCGCATCACATTGCCTGAGTAGTGAAGGTTGTCTTAATGAACTCAGTTTGTAATGAATGCTGTATTATATGGTAACACAGTTTGCTTGACTCTTAAGTCATTTATTTAGTAAATTAAATTGGTTGTCTTATCATTTATTATCAAATTACTGTTGTATTTCATTTCTATATTCTAGACTCCTAATACAAAGTGCTAAAAGCATTCATAAAATTGAAGACTTCAATTTAAGTAATATAAAAGTATTTGCAAATATTGAGAATTGGGAATTATGATTGTGCTCATTAAAACTGGTATTGGCATCCCTGTAATCGGTGGCATCGGCAGCTGAGAATCTGTATCGTTGGTATCAGCAAAATGTGGTATATGCCCATCCCTAATTTATACTGGCTATGTACTGGCCAAGCACTAGGTCATTATAAGTTATCTTTCGCGTGATATTGGCATCAAAAACCAAAACCATAATATTGACCATGGCGACCTCATCTTAGTCAAGGCCATCATATAACTGAGGTTCACGAGCTACCTACCCTATGCCATTGTGCGTCAATTCAAATCACGAAAACTTTTTTCGCCATATAACTCTCGTAGTATCGTTATCGCATATATCGATAAACTGCATCCACCAACAAATTTTTGTGGTCTCGGTGGAATCCCTATGTAAATATTATTAACATAAACTGCTTGTATAGTTTATCACATGGTTTAGTAAAAGTTTAGTATTTCGAACGTGTTTGTAAGTACGTATGGGTGAGACGGACACACAGAACCCACAACATCGCTGAGAACCCTGAGTCTCAATAGTGCGGTGATTGGGAAGCACCACTGGCGCCCAAATTACCAGTAAGTATTTGTGTCATTGCTCGTCTCGTGTCTCACCCGACGGCGTCAGTACGGACAGGAAATACGTTAAAATGTAATCAACAGGAACAAATCATCGCAAAACAATTGTTCCAACTATATCTTGGGTTTCGGACAGAATATCTGATTGATGGATGCAGTAAATTAATGCTTTACGAGATGTAGCATTTCGGTTCTATATAATGCAGTGTTAAATAAATTGGTGCTACTAATCAGTGAATAATAATCTGCAAATTATGTTCAGATGCCGCCGATGCCGATGGTCATAGTATTGGCCAGTTAATCGGTATCAGCATCTGCATTGGCCTATCCCTGGTATAAAGTACAGGGCATGTGGCCTGTCTGATGGGAACAAAGTCACGTGATACTGTGACGGCCTGGCGGACATGGTGCACTGCTGACTTGGCTGGAACCTGGAGTATGTTAGCGGTTGATGTTCTGCTGGCCCCCGAAGCAAGGGTTGAAGAATTGGTTGTACCCACAGATAGGTTCTCTCCTCCAGTGGATGCGGCGAACCTGCTGTCTTGATGAGTTACAGGAAGAGTGGTCAGGGTGTAACCGGGAGGTGAGGCCTTTCCAGTCACCAGGCGGTATGAACTCTGCTCTGCAAAGTGCTGGTCGAGTTAGTTTGTAACTCAACTTATTTCTAGAGGCATAAGCTGCCCTTCTAAAACTTCTGCTGAGCAACAAATTTGCTTCCGGGTGTATGACACGGGAGAAGGAACAACTACCAACCTCGTGAAAATGAAGCAGATGATGTAACGCTCTAAGTTCATGTTCTGCCAAGACAAGAGTTATAGTCAGTGCCCCTTTCGCCTGACCCCTTGTGGAGCGGTGCACAGAGCAGTGGGTTCTCTCCAGCTGTACTTCAATGACACTTGGGTGTGGTATCCACAGACGTCAGTCCTCCAGAACCAAATATTACTCCCTTCTGGCCTGTATAAAGCGATGGTGGAGTATAGGTCACCTGGTGGAGGTCTTGCTTATGGTTGGGGCTCTACCATACTATACCCAGAGAGGGCACAGCTTGGGTGGTCTTATAATTGGTGTGAGTACTATTGCCTTGGTGAGCGTGGTCCTCCAGCTTCACTCTAGTGGGCTGGTTTCTATGTGAGGTTAACACAGTTACACTAATAAATCAGTACTCAGAAGTAATTTTAAGATCATCTATATATTCAGACAGAATATACGTGGTGGTGCGTACTACCTCCTGAAACTAACCCTGAATTGAAACGGAAGTTAAGCTATGCACAGTCAGGTGAAGGAGACCTGGTTCTGACATGATGGGCAGACGATAAATGGCTAGGCTAGTTAACTACAACTTTGCCTAACTAACTGCCTGTTTGTCCAGAAGGCTACCAAAAGGGTAGTGGTAGAATTTCAGTTACCACCATGCAAGGCAAGTGTAAGGCAGTCCTGAAGGGACAGTCGGCGAATGTTACCAGAGGGAGGTAAGGCGGGTGTCGTCAATGTCCTTGGGAGCTCGTGGTGAGTTTTCTAGAAGATCTAGAGGGTGTTGCCATAGGTGCTAAAAATGCTTCTGGCCCAAGAGTGAGCGGTGGAATCAGCAAAGCGAACTCGAGAGCAAGCTACTGGTTGCTTCCAGAGTGGTGGGGGAAACAAGGACTTGAAGAGCAAATCAAGAGTGGTGACTTCCTCCAGCACAAGACTGAGCGGTGGAAGAAATATGGACTGTAGTTTTCGGGCTGCGGAGTGCCTTATACATATTCTGGTTGACTGCTGGATAGGATGTGGCGAGGGGTAAGGAGGCTGATGAGGTCCACCCCTCAAGTCGTCTGCTTGTGTTGTCTACTAGCATCTTCTGTTGTGGGAGAATCACTGACGTGGCGAGCTTCATCCCTTATTGCTTTTTAGTATGGATGGTACTCTCCCTTCGCGTACCGTAGGACTACGTGACCTTGGGTGGCCGGCTTGGTGTCTCGGCAGATAGTATAATCTCCCTTTGAGGGGTTGACGTGATGTGTGCTTGGGGAGTAGAGTGAAAAGTACAAGCTGGATGCATGTGTCTGTAATATCACCTCTTTAGTGCACGGGCTCATCCTGTAGGCATGTGATCAGGCTCTTCTAGTACTGTTGATGACTTGCCTCGCGAAATGAAACTACGTTCAGATGAGCCAAAGTCGAGTGTGCATCATAGTTGTGCAGAGCGTAATGCATCAGAATTCAGTAATGATATTTCATTTCTCTTTTATTTTGTAACTGCTGAAAGTTAACAAATTGTGTAAAATTTTAAATGTTGAAAGTTCTAAACATGGGATGTAGAGGTACTCAGATAACAAATGGGACTGCCAAATTGTTAACATTGATGCTGAGTGATTGATACGGTGAAACAGGGAGACGATGAAGCTGTGACCTCTGGAAAGGTCGAGCACAGAATTAATACATAATCACAGTTAGCGTGAAACTGGGTCAGGAAAACAGTGGCAACATCACTAACCTATAACAGAGGTCGAAAACTAAACTGACGTAGTCTATGTTGTGGAACTACAAGCTACATGATGAGATGAAAGAAAAGCTTCACGAAACTACATCCTGGTTATCAATGAAGTCCGGTGTAGCGCATCATCAAGTTCAGTGCTTCCAGCTAGCCGGTGGAATGTAGAATGTTGAATGATACGCGGTGAGCGCTCATTACAAGGACGCAGCTGAGCTTCTGAAATTGCAGCTAGATGGCATGAGCATACCTAAATGGCAGCTTTCAGTGCGTTTCATGCTTAGTAACAGCGTGAAAAAAATTGATGCAAAGTAAAATCTACTGCACGAAGCAAGCAGAAAAATAAAAGACAAAAACTTGCAACTTGATGGGACTGTGACACAAAAAATATGCGGTGTGTTGATGTGTAATGCACTGGGGACAGACGAGGGAACGTCACCACATACAAGATGGTTTTTGTTTGGGTGCTAGGTCAGGTGTACCCAGTGGCTGGGGGTTCTGGTTTTTATACATTCTCTACGTGGCACTGGTGCACATTCAGTACAGAGTACTGGTCTGGTAGCTATACAGTAGGGCACAAAGTCTGGCTCCATGAGAGTGATCATGCGTTTCAGAGGATTGGCGACATGTAACTTGAGAAGTCTGCCTAACCTGTGTCACCTTCGGCTAGCATATGGGTGAGCTAGGTTGGTTAGTGGGCAGGAGCTGGAAGGCAGTGTAGGTTTCAGGGATTGGTTCCGCTAGCTCGATTCCTCCGAAGTAGGTGCTGGTGATTCCCAAGGACTGTTCCCATCTGCTCAAGTATGCTGCTAACAAGAGGTGCGTTTCGTCGTTGGGGTCCTTGAAGGTCATTGGGAATCTCTGGTGTGACTGGTGTCTGCAGACGACGCAAGGCCTGGGCTTGAACCCTTGGTGAGAACTGTGTAAGTGTGGTCAGGACAGACGTAAGCTCCTGCAAATGTCCAGAGGCAGTAATCACCTGTCTAACCTTCTATCAGATACTACTCCGACGGGAGCCGGGCAACTGGACTGAATCACACCCTCACGTCTGTGAAAGAGACAGCAGGCGACGTATTGTCTTACGCTTTGTATTGCCATGTGTAGTGTCTGTCAACTGGAATGGTATCCCTATCCTAACACTTGGTGTTGAAACGTGGTGAGCACAGAGATCCAGTGAAGGCGACCTGGGCCAAAGCTAACAATGGTAGGGTAGACAAGTGATATGAAACTAACTTAAACTGGTACTACTCCTATGCATATGTGGCCCAGAAGGGACTGCAGTAACTAGTTGTGTAGAGGATGTTGGCAAAGGTTGATCTTCTGGACGAATGCGGTGAAGATAGACTAGGTAGAAGTATGGCTCTGGCGATGAGTCATGGTGGAGTCAAAGAGGGGAGAATCCTTCGGCACAAATGCGGTGGCCCGCTAATTATACTATGGCTGGTCATTCCCCTCCAGTTAGCTGGATAGGGGTGGCGATGGAGAGGGGGTAGTTGTAGCATAGCTTCTTCAAGACGTGACCTCACCGGCCGGCTTGGGAGAATCGAGATGCGGAGAATCGTACTGGTAGAGCCATCTGGCAGCATGTTGTGGTACTACATGCCTTGGATGCTTAGTCCCTGTAGCTGGTGAATACTACAATCTTTGGCTGGAACATCCATCCATGAGCCATGTAGACAGTACAAGTTGGTGTCCCATTGTGTGGTCAACAGTAAAAACTCACTTGAAATCAGGCGGTAAGGCTGCTTGCTGATGAGGCGATGTCATTTATATTACTATTGAAAAGACGCCATGCGTCAGTGTTACGAATACACATCCTGAAAGAAACACGTGCATGTAGTTAAATGCCAAGAAATGCGTTGAGAACTTGGCTGAAGCATATTTTTGTGAGGCTGCGAGGCCGGAAATATGTGAATGTAAGAAGGCCCTGAATAAGTGAAAATGAATGTATTTACTAAGATAATTATCTCTTTAAATATCAATCAATTTTAAATGAAATAGAGCAGGGATAGCAAAGGCTGAGAGTATAGCTGATACACATTCTCAACAATCTATGAGTAAGGGGGCTGACTTTCTATACTCACTTGCAGGAAGAAGCTGCTGATAACGCCACAGCACCCACCAACTGGCAGACACTGCATCGGACCAGCAGTGGCCACCTACAGCCCAGGGTAACTACTTCACCATTCCAAGGCCAGTATCACCCTTATCGCCGGCCCCGCCTTAGTGCCATCCAGAGACCATCAGACCTACATCAGCTGTCGCCATAAAGCATCAACTCACTTTCCGCAGGTGTCTGCGTGTTGGTACTGAAACTGTACATGTGCTTCTATTCATTGTGCTTCAATCTCTGCACTACTGTAAGAACTGAGAGTGCATTTGCCCCTACCCGTGCTTCAATCTCAGCACTTCCATAAGCACAGAGATGCCAGGGAGAGAAACTAACCCATGAACAGAGCAAACAGCTTTAAAACTCTGAGGTGGGAGAGGCTTAGCATCCACACCAACCCAGGTTTCATGGCTTGTATTTTATGTAATACATGATATTGCATTTGTTATAATAAACCTATGTACTGCCAAGTTATTTTGATTAAAAACCTACTCTTAAAATAGCAAATGTAGACAGTTTACATGTTTAGTAAAGTGAATGTTACACCTGGCCGGAAGGAGAGGAGGTTCCAAAGACTACATACCCTGGGCACCATCATCTCTAGGGACGACCATGCATGTGAAAAATATGAGAGTAGTGTGGAAAGGGAAGGGTTACTGATTTTTCACTTTCACATTCTCTGTACCTTGTGGAATGTGGAAATTTTGTTCCTCCATGCAGTGAGATATAATTTAATAAGAAAGTAGGTAAAATCAACATTGCTGCTCTGGTATTTTGCTTTGGTTCCAGGAAAACTTCTTCCCCAATTACTATGTAAGCCATCTTACCAAGCAATGATCAAAATAACAATGACAGACATTGATATCTACTACTTTGGGCACTAGTTTAGAAAATAGGCACTCTTAACAGCATTTTATCCAATAATAATGCATGATGTACCTCTATATTGACATGAGCTGAGTTCCCTCACCCCTTAGACCGTTTGCCTGCCGCACCCAGCAACCGCCGCAGAGCCGCACTCTACCACGTGCAATAGCACGTCGGTGACCGGCACGACGCAAGCGCAAGTGCAGTGCAGTGTGTTTGAGATGGTGCAGTGCAAAGCGGAACAGGGACAGTGACCAAGCAGCTATGTGCGGTCACGTGCAGGAACATCAGGAAAGAGTACCACAGTACATTAATTTCCATAAAACGATGTAACAGGGCAAGGGTGGTGACGAGAGGTCACGTGCAAGTGAAGGGCCACCCGTAAACCTAATTTAAATGCCCTAGAGTTCTTTTTCAGTGTATTTGTAATGTGATCATAAGTGTATTCGCCATGTGTAATCATCACCACTTCATTTTGCATGTTTTATCACATTAATTGGTTGCTTATTCTGCACCAGAGTTATTAAGCATATAAGAGCAGTTTTAGCGAGAGTAAGTATTTGTGTTGCAGAGTGCCATGTGACAAAGTAGTTCCACGTGGCATACTTGCGTGGCAACTCCATAGGGCACCTCAAGGCACTTCAGGATACAGGCCCTTATAATTCCCGCTCAAATTGCACGTGTGTTTTTTGAACTTTTTAACAAAGTATTAGTGTTTGCAGGACTGTGTAACGTAATATAGGCATGTGGATAGCCATAATAATTCACAGTGTAGGACGCGTAACATTTTTCTACAATCTACAAGAGGAGTGACGCAGCACACGGGAAGGATAGCTGCCAATGGTCGCCGGCCGGATGACGCTGAGTGAAGGACGAGTCTGCTCTACCACTTCAACAGCACTAGGTCTGGATAGTGCCTGGCACACCGGGTAATACAACCTAATTCTAATTACCTCAACCAGACTTCACCACTCCTCAAATTTCTATTATCACTCTGACTACTGGACCACCATCCACCAGCCCGGTTCACACACCTTTCTGAGTATTCGACAACCATCAAATGTTGCCCAACTTTGTGGCCTATCCTTCACCATTATCTCCTTAACTTCAAAAATTCGCAAAATCTCCCCGCAAAATTTTCCCACAATTTTTCAATTTTCTCGCTGAACGTTTTTCCTTCTGATTCCCTACCACCCGCAATGAGGAAGGCAATGAGGACAGCACCACTGGATGCTAGCAGCATTGCGATGCCCTCCAGATGCCTGCAGGAAGTTGGAAAGGCAAGTACGTGGTCAGCAGTGAAAAGCGAGGGGAACGCAAGTTCTCGCCATTGTCACGGGAAGGCAAGCACATGGTCAACAGAGCAGCCATTTTGAAGCACCCTGATGTCAGCCGCGCCACTCCAGCAGCAGGACAAAGGGGCTGCGCGCCCACCAATTACCACCCCTCCAATCATGTTGGGCCGTGAGGAGGAGAACAAGGGAAGAACGGTGGGAAGGAGAAACAAAAGACTCTCCTCGCTCTCGCGCTATCCGCTCACCTCATGCCAGTGGTCAGCTGTGCGCCTGCCGTACATTGACCCCTGAGCCGCACCATGCAGGACAGTCATTCCGCGCCATCAACCATGCCACATTTCCACGTCTACGCTTTCGTGCAGCGTCAGGTTTGTATACCAAACAAACCATGGCTGGCCGGTCAGATGATAGTGCACCGGCACTACTCTGCCCGCATTGCTTAAGGTTGATACCACAGGATTTTCTTTCAAAATACGAGTACGGCAATAACTACTGCTGATGCCGCTGACAGTTTGGCCCAGCGAGCAACTGCGCCGCGGACAACTGCGACAACACAGTGAAACTGGAAACAGAAAAGAACATTCAATCAAAAAACATTTTGGACCATCAAGTACAGGTAAAATTTGACAGTTCTAGCAACAGACAACTGATGCAGCAGTTTATTATGCACAGGACAGGGTATGCATACCTTTGTGTGTATGCAATGTCAGGTACACTGTGACTGCAAGTGTCTTGACGAGGGAGAATTTGAAAGGGCAACAGAGAAACAGTACAGTTGCAGAAACTGTAGTAGCAACTTGAAACCAAAACAGAGTGCACCATTCAATTGGGCAGAATTTTTCACAGAATTCAAACTGCATGTCACAGATTGTTTACGAGCCACATGCAGGGGAGAAGTTGGGGGAAATAATCATAGATGTCGGAACTGCAACGCACTGGTGCACGAGAGGTGTCAAACAGCACGACAGAGAAGGACAGTTCAGTGAACACAATTTTTGTGTGGAGACTGCGAAGCACAGGAGGGCATGAAGCAACAGTCGCACGTAAACAAGACACACTAGGCAGTTGACAGCACGTGAAGCAAGGAGGTACAGTCCATCCCACAACAGCCAACCCTAACCACAGCACCTCAACCGCTCATACCACCTGCACCTTAACCACAAATATTACCTGCATTTTATCCAACCGCACTAATTGCATAAAGTGTTCCACACAGTTTACTCCATTTCCAACCACCACACCAGCACTGACAAAGATGAGCAATCATACAGAAGCACCAACAGATCCAAGTTGGAGGCAGT
Source organism: Dryococelus australis (assembly GCA_029891345.1). Taxonomy (NCBI): domain Eukaryota; kingdom Metazoa; phylum Arthropoda; class Insecta; order Phasmatodea; family Phasmatidae; genus Dryococelus; species Dryococelus australis. The sequence continues at coordinate 3,137,716 of CM057006.1, read as the reverse complement.
TTAGCACGCAGCAAACAATGATGCAGACAAGCCGCAATCAGCCATCATAGGGGCACAATAAGAAAAAGATACCCACAAGATTTCAAATGCTGTCAGTGTTCGCAGGGACACCCACCGAATATTCCCAGACCTTTTTAAAGGATTGCACCGCACGGTTGCAATGGTACGGAGTATGGGAGGAAGAATGGGCAGGATGTGTAGGAGCACATCTGCAAGGAGAGGCGAAGGTTTGGTGGAACTCCCTTAACCACTACAGGTTATCGTGGGAAGAATTTGTGCACTGTTTCCAATGCAGGTTCGGAGGGGCATTTACTTCACTTCAAGCACAGAGCAAACAAACACTCCAGGCCCAACAACCTGGTGAGTCTCGCACCACATTTATAACTAGGAAGATACACCCGGTCCGATGTTTTCAACTGCAACTGCTGCAGCGAGAGGTGATGGAAGTGGTGGCAGAGACGGTCCTACCAGAGTATCAGGTAACAGTGGTCCTGTTGTTAAACAGCACGATGCAGGAAATGATGAAAGCCGCCATAATTCTGGAGAGGAATCCATATCAGCAGTGCCGCGAAAATGATGTCGCACAATGGCGGCACAGGCCGCACGAAGAAGCAAGTGCAAAAGACAGTGGACGACCAAAAACCTACAGTCAGCAACAGTTTGAACAGTCAACCGGAAAATTTGTGAACGCGAACAGCAATGTAAACAGTGCACAGAGTGTTACGTACGGTAAACATAACAGTGTCGCAAGTGCTCCCGCGAGTCAATATGTCAGGTGGGAGAAGACAAGGAAGCCACAGTATCCCTGCTGCTACTGTAGACCAGCAGAAGTATATCATTGACACAGGCAGTGCCCCAGCAACCTGCAACTTGATGACTATCGTGGCACAGCACCTAACCAGCAGGGAAAGGGAAACGGGAAGCGAGGGTAAGGGGTCTTGATGTCTCTGACGGCCCAGTCCTGTCACAACACACTGTCTTGACACCACAACAAGCACTCGTAAACCAGGTGAGTGGAACTATGGTGCAATTTATCTGCATACTTGTGTTTGTGAATAATAAACCATGTTGCACGTTGATAGACACAATTGCTTCACACAACTTCCTGCAACCACAATTTGTAAACAGAGCCGATGTAATACCCACTAAGCATGTTATAAGATTAGCCACAGGGCACGAGAGTAATAGTGCACTAGGACAGGCAATGGTTACTGTAAGAATAAGCGATCTTGAAACAATAACAACAGCTATAATAACCACTGAAATTACACAGGAAACAATACTAGGCGTGCCCTGGTTAAGTAAGCAAAACACAATCATAGAGCCTGCTGCAAGGCGTATTCATTTTGGTGCAAACGTGCGATGCACAGTTTACAACATTGACCGGCATGTAACATACAACCCATTTTAGGAGTAATGTTTAATGAGTTTGACCATCAAATACTGCCACAACACCAGGCCGCATTCCAGAAAGCGCAAGAAAGTGTTCGCACAACACGATGCACTCAGGCATACCACTGTAGCAGAGCACACAATACCCTTAACTCAGTAAGGATCTATCTACACTTCATCACGAAGCTACATGCTGCATCAGGCAAAATAATTAAGGAGCAAATTAAAAAAATGCTATCCGACTGTGTGATAGAGCCTACCTGCAGTCAATTCAACTCAGCAATCACCCTAGCACCTAAAAGAGACGGAGGATGGTACTTTTGCGTAGATTTTAGGCCAGTAAACGAGGTAACGAGCAGTGCATTACCGCCATGCATAAGCGTCAAGGACGCCTTACACTTGTTAGGGCATGCAAAGATATTCACATCACTGGACCTAAAAAGCGGCTACTGGCAAATCCCCATCAAATTGCAGGATCGTGAGAAAACTGCTTTTATCGCACCAGACGGGACATGCTATCAATTCTGTGCAATGCAATTTGGCTTGAAGTGCGCCCCAGCGACCTTTCAAGATATGATGGTGCGTGTAGGTGAATTCATACTTCCCTATTTAGATGACGTGATAGTATGCTCTGAAAAATGGGAAAATCACGTGCACCATTTATCAGCCATGCTAGAAAGGCTTGTGGTTTGACTTGTGCAGTAAAGAAATGACACACATAGACAAGATCGAGTTATATTTCCTAGGCCATGTAGTAAGCGAGCGACGACATGCTCCAAATCCGGAACAGCTAAAATTAATTGATCAGCAACGTCCGCCATGTACGCGTAAGCAGATAGGGAAATTTTCCGGCTTAATAAACTGGATCCGTGAATACATTAAGGAGTTTGCAGTAATAACAGCACCGTTGAAAGCACTACTTTCCCCGCAGAAGCAATTTGTGTAGGCAGGAGAGGTGGAACAGACTTTTGAAGCGATTAAGGAGCAGTTCAGAACGTGCCCAACATTAGCTCGGTGCAACCCCGCACAGACGCTGTTTCTGCAGACCGACACCAGCCAGGAGGGGCTGGGTGCGGTTCTGTACGAATGTAAGGAAGGCAGAGAAAAACACGCAATTGATTTCACAAGCACGAAGCTAGGCCTGATAGAATGCAGGTATGATGTGGGCAATTAAGAAATACCGTGCATATGTGGAGTACCAGAGGTTTACTCTACGAATGGACAATCAATGCCTGGTATGATTAAGCAGCATGAACGAGGCACGTAGCAAACTGACCCGGTGGGCGTTGCGTCTGCAGGCATACAACTTCGCTGTAGAGCACGTCCCTGAGAAAGAAAATGAGCTAGCAGACGCACTGTCAAAAGCATCAGATCCAGATGTTGTCGTATATGATGAAGCAGAATGGAACGAAATCCTTCCGCCAGAATCGCAGGAACAACTACACATGGCGCGGCTGAACCAGGTAGATGTAGTAAAAGCAGAGCTCCTTGTAAGTGCGCTATATAGGGAAGAAGAAGCAGTGCAGATAAATTGCACATTCAGGCAGGAGCAAGTACAAAAGTGTGCAAACAGTCACGAAGGGCAATGCCGTGTAGTAGACAACCGGTTGGAGATGTGCACACCACGAGATAACAGCAAATGGAGGTTATTTGTGCCGGCAGGAATGAGAGAGATAATTTTCGCACATATGCATGCTACCCACACGGCAGGCCATCCAGGTACGGACCAGACAATACGAAACGTGACAGAGAAGTTTTTCTGGCTCGGCCTGTCACGTGGTGCATGGAAGTACATGAGAAACGGTAGAAAATGCCAGCAGTTCAAATTTTGATGCACAGATGGTGCACAACAGCAACAGCCGAGAATGCTGAGAAGGCCATTTGAATCAATTAGACTGGACCTTATGGGCCCTTACCCCAGGTCTGCAGGATGTAAGCCTTCATTTTAGTCGTCACCGATAATTTTTCAAGATGGACCGAGGCTTACACAATAAGCAGTGCACGAGTACCAAATATTGTGAAACTCCTGCAAAATAAGTTTTTTGCAGGTTGGGGGTATCCCAAGCAAGTTTATACCAACAATGGCATCAATTTACAGGCAGAAAATGGCAGGTATGCAATTGGAGGGGGATACAAAGGTATGCAATTGGAGGGGGATACATCTCGTAAAGACAGCAGTATACCACGCAAGGACCAACCCCATGGAGCGTCGCAATCAGGACCTCAAAACACAGTTGCGACTCCGTGTGGGAGACACGCATAATGGCTGGGCTGAACATCTACCTGCTGCCTTGTTTACCTTCCACCGACGAGTGAACGCTACCACAGGAAGGACGCCTGTGGACATATTGTTGGGTAGAACCCTCGTCCTGCTAGGCAAACGTAATTGCCCCAGATATACGGCAACTAGCAATACTGAGAGCAGTGAACAACAGAGGGAGAATCGCCGACAGCGGCGTTACGAGCAACGGGAACAACAGAGAAGATACGCGGCACGGTGGGTCCCACAAAGCATGAGACCACACCCCACCATGCAAGAGGAACAGCAAGTGTTTCTGCGAGCACACCAGCAGTCAGCAGCCCGGCAGAACTTCTGCACGGGTCTGGCTGCAAAATGGAGCAGTCTGCACATGATTGCGAGAAGCATTGGACCTACCACGTATATGGTCTGAGTGGGTAGAAAATTAGTGAGGGTGCACCGAGACTATATACGTCTCATTTCAGGAGACGTCACGAGAGAAAATATACCCGGCGCCTCACAGCCCCACGACGGCGAACAGCATGCAGAGCTCCAGGACAGAGCAAGTGAGGAGGAAAGAGGGTCGGCACTTCCCATAGGAGACCAACTACCAGTGACACAAGTTTCGCCGACGCCAGACATCACAGAGTCCAACAGGCAATGGGAATGGTACAACAGCAGTGGAGGTCGAGAGACGACAGCAAGCGGCACCTGACAACAGTCTGCAAAGTACCGCAGTGCAAGATGCAGTGGAATGGTAAGGGGGAAGAAGTTTGACCCCAACGATGCTAGATGGCGCAGTTGCTGCCGAGCAAACAGTAAGTCGGAGAGAGGTGAAAGGTGTGTCAGCACCTTCACCAGGACCAGCAGCAATGGGTACAGTGAGCCCGAGGATGCCCGGCACATTGGCAGCCAGAGGGGCTCGTCCAAAGGTCCGCCCCAACATGTTTGATGGCGCAACGCCTACCAGCAACACCATCCAAGCACCAGCACCTCAACCGGTGCCTGCAGTCCTAGGAAAGGAAGCACTAGAAGAAAATCTGATGCCCGATGTTGCGACACACCTGGGAAGGTGTGAAACAGAGCACGAAAGACAAGGAGAGCAATTTAGCATTGGAGCGGGTCGTGCCTGCAGAGGAGAGCAAGAGGAGGTGAGCAACAAGCAAGAGGAGGTGCAATGAGGAAGCAGAGGAGGCTACAACAGTAGCGACAACAGCAGGGACAAGTCGGCTGGCTTGTACTTCCTGCATCGGTCGCGGAGGTGGAGACGCCCACCGGCAACATAAACGGCCTGCAGAGGTGTTCTGACACCATGCAAGCCGCCAAGGGAGAAGGTGACAGTCGACAGGGATCAGCTGCAGCAGTCATCAATAGCTCATCACGGGGAGGCACCTAGGTGCCACTACCAACTACGTCCACGATGCAGTGTGCCTGCTGCCAGTGACAGCATCAAGATTGCAAACTGGCATAACCGTCAGTAGCTGGGGCAGGCAGGAGCCATGCTAGCGCGCAGGGCTGTGCGACCCCAGCAGACCAGTCCAGCTGTTTTGGAAACAATACTAGGAGAGAAGGAAGTCGAGGCCACGGGCACTAGTGTATAAGACTGGAACAATGGCAGCTCGTGGCAATCTTTGATCCAGCTGCCAGAGCGACACCTGCGAAAGAGGACCACCAGGCCCGTGATCCAGACTTCGATGCCGACACCAGCCGCTGCCGAGGGGGTCTTCCCGTAGGCGACGTCACATCTATACAGGTAAATATATCTCCAGTATGGCGCTCAAAGTTGCTAAGACTTAGGGAAAGGCGAAGGCAAATTAAGACTCTATAAGAGTCCGAGCACAAACTTAAGCATTGGCAATTAAGAGTAATGCCTTTGGTGAGAATTGTATTAGAGATATTGTGAATAAAAGTAGTATTTTCTATACATGAGTGCTTTTTTCATCTAGCTACCTTAATCCTCCAGAATGATGTGTGACTTGATCCCCTCAGGAAAGGCCACAGCAAATTGTGGAGGCTAGGGTTTTCCCATTCTCGTTGTAAACTTCAATCAGAGCGATAATCAAAGTAAAGTGTAAAGTTAATTACAGAGGAATTCTTAAAGACGTTTACTGCCATCCACCTGCCCACAGGGCTCGAATTCCCACGTAAATTACGGTTCAAAGTATCCCACATAGTAAACAGTAGTAACATTGAAGGCACTCATTCAAAGCAACTGTGTAAAACAACTCAGCAAAACATCGGCCACTCAAAAGCGCAAGCAAACCTGCAAATACCTTGGCCGTACAAGTCACCCATTGTACTGTAGAATAGTGTGTGTGTGCTTTCGCTTCCTAAAATATTAATGCATGATTAAATCACGCCCCCTTTTTGGACCGTTTGCTTTTGCTAAACGCAAGTTTCCTCACAGGGTTGCGCAAAAATGGAAACTTATTTTAGTGAACACTTTGGTGTGCATGTTAGCAATTAAGGCAACACTACACCATATTCAAACTGACATGCAGACATGAGTAAGTCACATAAGTCTGCCTCCAAATAGATCAGGCAATTTGTCAAACACGCAATTCTTGATTTAAGCGACACCAAATGCACAATAGAAGCAAAACGTACACAACACCACGAGTTACCCACAGATAACACTGACTTAACTGAATTTAAATACACAACAAAAGCTGCACTAGACTATTCATTTCATGACATACCAAGCTAGTACAAGTGGATATTTGTGACCCCACCCACTCACAACACTTCAGGCAACTGAACCATTTTAATTTCAATACAGAGTACCAACACAGAGACAACAGAACACGACTACTCAAACATTAATAACATCACAGAACTTCTAATATGTGAACGACACAAATGATACACAATTACAGCAACCACCTAACGCACAACAACCAACTCAGATCAATTTGAAGCACCCAGAATCCATCCTCACAAATTCAAGGGATAATAACGAAAATGTTGACGATTTTCTGGATACCGACAATGCTGCGAGCAAAATCAATGCGTGGTGCAAAATAGAAAAATGCAGGCTGTTGTCATTTAACTTACAAGGTACTGCTAAGTGGGCATACGAAAACCTATACCACACACATGCAGGAGAACTCACATGGCACCACAGTGAAACAAAACTACGCACTACATTTTCACCAATTGATTACACTGAGAAATATAAACAGTTGCTCCACACAAAAACCCAACAGGAAAACGAGAGTTGGCAGGTGTACATTGAAGCATTAATTTTCTATAAAAAAAAAAAAAGGGCCACCCACACTTTCAAAGGCCGAATTTATAAAGATTATTTGGAAATCCCTGTTGCCAACAGTTGCCGAGAAACTGATAACACTTCAAAATGTCACGCTCGCGCAACTAACACAAAATCTAATTATGTTTGAAATTAGAATGTTAAGATACAGGTAAACACAGGAAAATCACAACAAAGACATTAAACATGCCAAACTACAACAAGAGTACACCCAGAATAGACAGGCAGACCCCTCAAGGGAAAAAAGGTGTCAGCAAAGTTCACACGGCAAACCACGTGGTAAAAATCAGAAAGCAAACCCTTTCCCACTGGACGTGAAAGTCACACGTATAATTAATGCATGCCAGGGGTTATTTGCTAAATGTGTACCAAATCGTTCTTATACAGACATTGTGTGTTTCAACGCCAAAAGCGAAAATTTAGTTCAGCCTGACGAGGAAAAAACACCACGATTAACGAAGCCCCATTCAGGTTACTGTGATAACAAAGTTCAATCACATATCACATTTCAAGGACTTCCAACCAGGGCGGAAAAGCAGACCAGGGAAAGAACCAAGACCCGCAAGTACAATAGAGTTTATCAACACTGCGAGGCGGTCGTGAAACGTGATACTCGCATCCACACGGAAGAGATGACCCCAGCCGAGCAGGCACCCCGGAAGGAATGTGCGACACAGCACAATCGTGATGTCACAGGGTCGTGCGGCCTTCATCGGACAGCGGTCACAGACAGCCTTCACATGCACACTCTGTATGTATACAGGTCACAAGGGGCCGATTGCCCATTATTCCCTATCCAAAATATGGAATTTCAAACAGACATCGTGGCGCACTTCCGTAAGTTTAAACAGTGCTTCACGATTGGTGAAACAAAGCTCAAATTTCTGCGCACGGGAAACACAGACACTATAAACACAAACAAGGAACCGGTTGGTGGTGATGACAAGCCCCAGTGCAACCTGAGCCACCGGCCCTACTTAAGCTCTGTACATAAACACATGCCAGTCTCCAAGGATGAGTGTTGCACTAGTTAAATGAAAACGTCAACACCACGCGTCCTTGTGCGGCTTGGCAGGAAAACATACAATGCATTGTTGGACACAGGTTGTTCACACTCCTGCATGGCATCAACATTAGTAAATAAAGAGAAAAGACTTCTGGTTACGAAACATTTTCTCTAGTAGGAGCCACACAGGATATTGAAGTACCGCAATTTAAAACTAAAGTTAACATTAACATCCGTGGACATAACTTTTTCCAAGAACTCCTGTTAACTGATAACCTTAAGCTGGACATTATCCTTGGAGTTGACTTCATTAAACAATATGATATAGTTCCAGTCCTCACCAAGGACATAATGTTTATCTATGCATCCAACAACAATAAAATAACTGATATACCAATCAACACCAGCACTATTGAATATGACAGGAGTAATTGCATAGAATATCAAATTCAAAAGATTAGTGCTACAGATAATCAGCCGTCCAACGAAGTGCTTGGCAACATTAATTATAAAATACCTACTCATCAACAAACAGAATTGAAAGAACTATTTGCTCAATATAAGGACCGTTTTGCTAGTTAAATTACAGAACTTATAGAAACTAGAGACTATGAGATCAAATTAGAGTTAACTACGGACAAGCTCATTCACACACGTCCTTACCGCATTAACCATAAATTGCGCAAGCAAGTTCTCACACAAATACAGCAGATGCTAGACTCCAAAATTATAACCCCTTCGGACTCTCCCTATGCTGCACCAAGTTTAGTGATTCCCAAATGGCAAGGAGGCATTCATTTTCTTACAGATTTCCGTCTTTTAAATCAACACTTAAAGAAAGTTCAGTATCCTATCCCCAGAACAGAGGACATTATAAATACCCTCAGGAACTCAAAATATATCTCCTCTATAGACATGTTTAGTGGATTTTATGCAATACCGGTACATCAACAAGACCGAGAAAAATGAGCAATTAACGTCGATGGTATCAGTTTGTATGAGTACGCTCGCATGCTAATGGGCCTGGTCACTAGTCCTAACTACTTCAAAAATGTTGTCGATATCATGCTTGGGCCCCTACGCTGGAATACTGCCATTGTATATATCAATGACAAATCCATTATAGCCTTTACAGAACACCGTAACAAAATCCAAAAGGTAATGGAGAGACTGCGCAAATATAACATCAAAATAAATAGCAAAAAATTTAATTTTGCGCAGCAAGAAATTAAGATCTTCTGCCATTATATTACACCAGCAGGGATTCAAATGGACCCTGAGAAAATTACCACCATTCAACAAATGGCCTCACCCAAAAACGTCAAACAGGTCCGCACGTTCCTAGGACTTACATCCTATTTAAGGCAATATATATTAAACTACGCACATCTTGTTGAATCTCTAACCGAACTAACTAAGGAAACTATCCCCTTTAAGTGGACTAAAGAGGAACAACAGTAATTTGAAAGCCTGAAAGCCGCCTTAACAAAACCACCCATACTAGGAAAATTCAACGAGCACCGCCAAACAATATTAACATGTGATGCATCTCAGACTGCCATTGGCACGGTCCTCATGCAAGAACTACCCCACAGTAAAGAACGAATAATTGTAACGTTTACCTCCAAAAAGCTATCACTGAATGAAAAAAAAATGGTCAGCAACAGAACGAGAATTATCGGCTATAAAGTATTTTGTCATGTACTTTAAGCAATACCTCTACGGCCGTAAATTCGTCATTGAAACAGACCATGTGAACTTGCGTTACCTCAAAACTATGGCCGAACATAATGTCCGTATTCAGAAATTGGCCATAGCTTTAACAGAATATGACTTTGAAGCACACATTGTCAAGGGCAAACTGAACAGACTCGCTGTCGCCATGAGCCGCATTCCCATGTGGGTACAGCTGACACTACTAACATTAGTGTTAATAACATTACATGAACATCATTTTACAAAGCAATCGCGGAAACCCTCCTTCAAAGACCAGCCAAAGATCACGAGGTCAAGAATAATATTGCTAAATACATAACTAACAATTGGTCTAAGATTAAGACCTTAACTAAACAAGATCTCCTGACCACCGAAAAATCTGGAGTTGCTAAAATGGTCACGAACGAGGAATACCTACCCTTGCAAGCAATAAAAAAAATCACTACGAATCTATATCACGTTAACATCAAAATCATAATGCAAAACCACGACAGTACAGTCAAAACTTCCTGCATTGACCCGCGCTTACATTGCCAAATTGTCATCATGCACAACAACCACACTGCCCACTACCACCCTGTCTACATACATGAGGAGGACGACGATGCACACTTATTGTTAGAGCCACTCACAGACAACATACCGTTCCCATTTCTCACAGAATACGCAAACGACCCTCATACTCAGCAGTTAAAATTAGCACTTACTGACCCAGAGAAAGCCATGTCTAAATACAGCCACCTAGCCAAATGTTACGTCATTTCTGGAAACGGAGAAATATATATATAAAACAACATACACCGACCGGCGAAAAGAAACTTACTCTCGTACTGCAATATTACATTCTGGAAATTATCACAGCCCATCATGATGCCCTACTAGGTGTAAACATTTAGGGCAATTCTAGACCCTAGAAAAAATCCGCAATGCATACTACTGGGACACCATGAACAAGGATGTGAAAGACTACATTAAGAACTGTCCAGCTTGCCAGTGTGTTAAGGCTCCAAATCAGAAACCTATTAGTCAGATGAAACCTAACACCCCCCCCCCCCCCCCCCTTTTCTACATTTGTGAGGGCATCCGGAAATAAATACATTTTGGTTATGATGGAATTTTTCATGCGCTATGCGGTGGCCGGTCCATAAAATCAATCGGCGCACTCTCTTGTGCAAACTTTATAAAAGATGTAATTTTACAATTTGGTTGACCCAAATCTATCCTTACTGACAGAGGAACATCCTTCAACAATGAAAAGATGGCTGAACTGTTCAGAAAATTACAGATAAAGAAACTACAGATGACTGCCTATAATCCTGCATGCAATGGGTTAATGGAACAAGTCAATAAAATTTTATCACAGCATCTGTCTTCTTGTGCTAGCAACAACCCCGCCTACTCAGATGACTACGTTTCCTACATTTTGTTTAATTACAACACAACCGTCGACTGAAGTACAAAGTTCACCCCCTTCTTCTTTCTTCACGGGGTTGAAGTCGTACAGCCATAACATGTGATTAGCCACACCTATTCCCCACGTGCCGACGATTGGTGTGAGCACTTACAGCACACATGTGAGCAAGATCGCATGAACCTTATCGCGTTGCAGCAAAAGCAGAAGGAATTGTTTGACGCTAAATATCGCCCTAACAAATTAAAAACTGACCAATTCGTTTGGATAAAAAACCACACAAAGCAAAAATTACTTTCGTTAAAATATCTGCACCCGTACAGAATACATGATATACTTCGCCCTTCCACAATTGCCATGGAGATATGGAAGCGTGGTCACAGTAAAATAGATACCGTTAGTACTCGTAACGTAAAGCTGGCTAATATTAGGAAGTAATGTATACCTTTAATGTTACAGGAGAGGCACTAAATGAATCCATTTCCGGAATGAGCCTTGCCACGTTCCACGCAGTGCTACTTGTGCTGGGAATTTCCTTCAATGCTGCAGCGGAACAGCTTTAAATGACACACCGCGGTGTCTATTTCGTGGAGCTGATGCAGCGTACTACAGTACGAGGAGACTGTCCCACTTTTGTTCACGCTGCCGTTGCACCAACTAAGGCCGCCAACCAACGTAGAAGAATGGTTCCACAGCGCCTTTGCCATCAGAAACTACAGTCTGTAAGAACACAGACAAATTACGGCCCGAGGATCAGGCGACAACGCACGGCGATATCGTCAATGAAATATTATTGTATGCATTAAAATAATTGTAAATTATGTGTATATTGCGTGCAATATGTACCCCTCCCTTTTGTTCGCAGATGCAGTGACTGCGCACGTTGATGGCGAACGATGCCATGTGCGGCCCAGGTAAAATGGTATTATTCAATTGTATCAACATGAGCATTTGCCCTTGTTCGTTGTTTCTGTTTTAGCAATTATACCAATGCACTGGCTTACAAGCAGTCATTTTCAAGCCAATCAATTAACGGTAGACGAAGGCATTTAATTTTATTAACGACAAACTAAATGATAGTTGGAAAATAGTACATGCTAATCTGCCCACAGTAGAATATGTGTCAAACCACGTAAATAGTTTTAACAAGGCAATATTTTCAATAATGTCTCAAGAGCACATCAATTACTTCAATCTGTCGACAATTGTAGCTCTAATAATAGCATTAGCCTTGCTATATTAAAAACTAGTCAAAATTTCTATTTTATTGGAAAAGGCAGTGTAATGGGCCTTAAGGCAAAGCTTAAAAGGACATGAGGATAGGGCTAAATGGTAGAAATAAGAGTTCATTTCTGAAGGTAGTGATTAACTGCTAGTGCTAAATAAGATATTACCATGAATTAACACATGAACCATCTTGTTTTATGTAACTCTCTTATGGGTGCACAATAATCAAAAATTGCAAATGCGTTCCATATGGCATGTCAGGTAACGTGTTTTAACCCAGTCATGAAAGAAGTTGGTAACACTGAAACTCTGTTTGCACAAACTCACAGCGTATTCTCGTAACAGGTGATATAAATGATTACAAGGCAAACGTACGTGAGTGACAATAGTGCACAATTCTTGCACCAGAGTGCGGTAGCAGACAGAGCTACAAACTTTGTTTCTCTAAACTAGCTCTAGAGAGCAACATAGGTAGGATTATCCCGCAGAGCGAGAGCACCATTGACAATAGGTTAAGAATAATTTATTTAAGGGGCCCTATGTGTATATGTAATAAAATATCATCATTCTTTTACCAACAAAATATACATCACCAACCAGGCCTGTACATGTAAAGGAAAATTACAATTCCATATTTATCGTATACTTGTCTTGTAGTATGTTAACATGCTCAGTAACAAGACTGAAATTTTGTAAATTCTTTACATTTCGCCCCTTGCTATAATCAAGTATTATGCTACTACCATAATTTTAAACTATGATTTGCATTATCTTATTTTCATTTTTATAACTTTCTGGCGCTATGGGGGACTGTTCACTGATAGATGGTGCACAGAATTCATACCTTTCCTACCCTAAGCGATTGGCACTGGTGATATGAATTGTTTTATACATTTCATTGTAATGGGGCTTAATTAACATACAGAGCAGAGTGCACTCCCCTCCCAGATCCGCAGTTAACACAAAACCATAGCAGCCATACTTTATTTCGTGTTGGCCCAACAAGACTGTATTTTCGATTATATGATTTTAAATTAGTGTTAAAAACATATGTTGAAATTTTCTATGTCGAACCAAAGGTCCAAATTATTAATTTTTAATCAAAGTTTTGCCTTTAACAACCACACTGTATTCATAAGACGTGGTATAATAATACTAAGTATTACGCAAAGCAATCACATAAAATTGCGTGTATCGTTTACTTGAAATGTAATCACAAGCAATCTTAGTAATAACAATTCAAATAACTCTCTTGTATTAATCTAATCATTAGATATTCTTAATTTTGAATCAAATAGTACTTTAAGAATTTTGTTATTACAATGCATATATTACTTTGCACGCCTAATGGTAAGTTTTTCAATAATAAGTGCTCTAAAAATATAATTTCAAATTAATCAGACAGACTGACGTTATTCTAACAGCAATAATTGTAATGTCATCCCTAGTCTCATGCAACTGGCAACACCCTAGGGAGCTTAACAATCAGTGTGTGAAAGGACACTATTCACTTACACTCTGTCTGCTTCCGTAAGGAAGACAGACCCCTTCCGGCGGCTCTCTGCAACGTCGTACCAGGTGCACTTGGGCTACCCCTTTATCGCCATAATGCTGCCCTACTGTCCTTACGACCAGGCCTCACTCGCACCTCCCCTCCATCGACTGGCCCCTGTTCTATTATGCGAGGACGCACAAGTCTTGTGGAGACGGGGGGTCATAGTGTGACTATCAATAGCTGGGGCTGGCAGGAGCCATGCTAGCGCGCAGGGCCGTGCGACCCCGGCAGACCAGTTCACCTGTTTTGGAAACAATGCTCAGGGGGAAGTAAGTCAAGGCCAGAGGCACTAGTATATAAGACTGGAACAATGGCGGCTAGTGGCAATCTTTGATCCAGTTGCCAGACTGACACCTGCGAGAGAGGACCACCAAGCCCGCGGTCCAGACTTCCGACGCCGACACCAACCGCCGTCGAGGGGGTCTTCTCATAGGCGATGTCACATCTATACAGGATAAATATATCTCCAGTACGGCACTCAAAGTTGCTGAGACTTAGGGAAAGGCGAAGGCAAATTAAGACTCTATCAGAGTTCGAGCACAAACTTAAGCGTTGAGCTAGTTACTATAATCTTTGCTTTAGCTATCATTATTGTAAGCTTCGGCCAGAATTGTATTAGAGTTGTGAATAAAAGTAGTATTTTCTATACATGAGTGCTCTTTCCATCTAGCTACCTTAATCCCCCAGAATGATGCGTGACCTGATCCCCTCAGGAAAGGCCATAGGAAAACAGTCTCCAAAGGGTGGGAAAAGGGGGGGGGGAATTTGACATGAGCAGCACTCTCTCACCCCTTAGACCATTTGCCTGCCGCACCCAGCAACCGCCGCAGAGCCGCACTCTACCACGCGCAATAGCACATCGGTGACCGGCACGACGCAAGCGCAAGTGCAGTGCAGTGTGTTTGAGATGGTGCAGTGCAAAGCGGAACAGGGACAGTGACCAAGCAGCTATGTGCGGCCACGTGCAGGAACATCAGGAAAGAGTACCACAGTACATTAATTTCCATAAAACGATGTAACAGGGCAAGGGTGGTGACGAGAGGTCACGTGCAAGTGAAGGGCCACCCGTAAACCTAATTTAAATGTCCTAGAGTTCTTTTTCAGTGTATTTGTAATGTGATCATAAGTGTATTCGCCATGTGTAATCATCACCACTTCATTTTGCATGTTTTATCACATTAATTGGTTGCTTATTCTGCACCAGAGTTATTAAGCATATAAGAGCAGTTTTAGCGAGAGTAAGTATTTGTGTTGCAGAGTGCCATGTGACAAAGTAGTTCCACGTGGCATACTTGCGTGGCAACTCCATAGGGCACCTCAAGGCACTTCAGGATACAGGCCCTTATAATTCCCGCTCAAATTGCACGTGTGTTTTTTGAACTTTTTAACAAAGTATTAGTGTTTGCAGGACTGTGTAACGTAATATAGGCATGTGGATAGCCATAATAATTCACAGTGTAGGACGCGTAACATTTTTCTACAATCTACAAGAGGAGTGACGCAGCACACGGGAAGGATAGATGCCAATGGTCGCCGGCCGGATGACCCTGAGTGAAGGACGAGTCTGCTCTACCACTTCAACAGCACTAGGTCTGGATAGTGCCTGGCACACCGGGTAATACAACCTAATTCTAATTACCTCAACCAGACTTCACCACTCCTCAAATTTCTATTATCACTCTGACTACTGGACCACCGTCCACCGGCCAGGTTCACACACCTTTCTGAGCATCCGACAACTGTCAATATTTTAAATTCATATAATGCTTTGATCAAAATTTTTATTAATGTTCATCTCTTTCATCAAAAAATTTAATACACCTTGAACCAAATATCCCAGGATAAAAAGGAATAAACACACTGCAGTCTTCATTTCACAGCAGAGCAAATATCATAGAAACACTGTGACCTGTGTCTTCATTAGCACATTATAAGAGGAAACTTGTGCTCATAAAGTCTATTCTCCATCATTATAGTAGTGTGCACACTTTTCTAAACACAACCAAGAACAACACTTTTACTGCTGTACTTATATTTGTTTACAAAGAATTTCAGAACAAGTATACCATAGATGCCTCACCTCATCGATATTGCCGGCAGGATAAAGAACAACCATAAATGGATAAGCAACACTTGCACAAAGTGCATGATGACCCGGCCTCTTACAGCTCTCCGCAGGTAGATGGCCCTGTCTAGAATTATGAGCCCAAACTGGATCAGTAACAGGATTAGCAGCTGCATTGGTATCCTGTTCCGTTCAATTATGGACAGTACACTGCCATCTGGCTGTTCCACCTGGCATTAAGAGAAGATGGAAGAAAATGCAGTGAGACTTCGCAGTAACACAAATGGTCATTCATTATGCTAGAGCCATGAACACAATTTAGCATAAAAAAAAAAAATCCAAAAAATTTGTGAAATATCACAATAAACCTGTATGGCAGTTTATCACACTACATACCTCAAACTTTTATACATATCAATTTCCAATACTTGTAGTACTAGGAAGTTTCCTAATGGCTTCTTCTTGACTTCCATGGATGAATAAATAGAAGGAGAAATAAATTTGATGAATGGCAAATACTAGTCTAGATTGAATCTAAATGCAAGGTTCTATGGTTACAAGAAATGATGGCAAACACTCATATCTAAATTCCACGCACTCAATAGGCATACTGGAAACCATTAGCAGAATTTATTGACAACTGCATTTGTTGTGAACATTTGCCGGCACAATTATGAAGAAATTTCTATGAAATACCAGATAATTAAAAATGTATTAGGAAAAAAATGCACCATAAGAAGCAGTAAGGAATACCATTACATTGTTGCAGATTATTTTTTTGGTTAAATAATTTTTTGGGTCATCCTAAAATTTTATTATTCTGAAGAAACCAATTACTAGTTTGAGCCATGGAATTTGTGTAAACTGCCATCGACACTTAGGAATTTGCCAGGTAATGTGTGGGTCAGCAGGGCTAAATACCACGTGTGGCTATTTGGACAGGAATCAGGGCTCTATGTTGACTTCAGCACAGCTGTTCTGAAACACGTGTTGCTTCTGCGCACAAGTGATGATGCAGTGTTTTGTCAAGCTGGTTGGGGTGACGCAATACTTGCTGTAGTTGCATTACATCAGTTTTGAAGAAGGAGTAGGCAAGAGAGCGAGCGAGAAATAGAAAAGGCTTATAGTTAATTTAGTCATAATCATGTACGCCAAGCTTTACTGCACATGTGTTCCACACTCATGTAAACATGGGACAGAAGAGGAGAGGGCTTCAACTGGAAAGTTTAGCAGTCTCGAACAATAAACATGAGCGATCCCAATGTTTATTTAACTAGGACTTTGCAGAACTAGGAGGAAAATTGTTGGATGAGACATGGCGGCGCGGCGATCAGTGATGTGGGTGTGTTGCCTGTTAGTTTTCCGAGGAAACATCCCAGCTCGGAGGAAGCTGGCTCAACACAGTTTCAGTTAGGTATTTTTTTGTGGTTTTATCTTTGTTAGTTGTTTGTAGTTTTAATATTATAAAAATGCTTGTAGGGATAATCGGCTGTGTAGTCAGCCAACAGCCGTCACCGGGAAAGCTTCCATGTGTTGAAGGTAATTATGTAAATAGTTATTACGAGGTTTGAAGCCTCTGCTTTAGGGTTGGCTGCCATCATGATTTCTCAAGTCTTTCATTTGTGATACTGATACCTAACCTCTAAAGTTCGGAAAACTACAATGTTTAGGCCTATTTTCAGCTTTGAATTAAAATCGTTGTTACATATTTTTATTCGGTTTACAATAAAAACATATTTATGTTTGCCATACTCTGGTTGCAAAAGCCTTTCCATTCATAACATGTATTCAGGTATCAGGTATTTATTTATTTTGATGCCGGCTAACAGCCAGCGGCGCTAGAGCCCATGATGGCGCTCACCACGCACGTGTCACTTGTCTCACACATGCGCAAAGAGGCCAATTATTTTGAACTTTCGTATAAATGTTATTTTTCAGTGTCAAATGTGTTCTAATGTATTTGCAGTGTTTAATATGTCTTAAAATATTTCCAAGTGTTTGTACTAATTTTAAATTGTTTGGTTATAAAATTCAAAGTGCCCACGGCACCAAGATTAAGAACACTTAATATTTCGGCATGAACACCGTTCATAAAGTGACACTAAAATTATATTGAAATTCATAAGAAAATTATAGGAATATAAAACAATACTGAATTTAATTTGTTCCATTTTGTTTTCACTAATTAAATTTTCTTCTCGGCGTGCATAGCATTTCTGCTTATGTGAACTTTGTAGGCGGGCATGGTAGGCCAGTGTGACGCTTGTATCTGGACAGTCTGTCAAGGAGAGATGGCGAGGTAAGACACTGTCACGTCACATTACAAAGTTTGTTCACTGATTTAGGTTTCCATAGTCAATTTAGGTTATCGGTTAACCTTTGACTGCGTACATTTTCGTCAGACTTTTCCCCAGCATTATGCTTCCGCTTTATTAATTTATTTTGCCCTTACGGCTTTTTTAACTTAATTGAGCAGAAGGAGAAAGATGTCGGAGAGGTCACGCAACCCGCACAATTTGAATCAGGCGCCATCTGTGTAAGTTTATGGCATTTCATTGTAACTTTTGTGTTATTGCTACATGCAGAATTTAGAGTTTTCTTATTATGTATGTATTTGAAGGAAATTTTTTCGTGTTTGAATATTTTACGGCAACATCACGTATAACCACGTGGCAGACCGATGTCAAGTCTTTGTATACGCCATCGTTGCGTTTGAGACCTTATTTATGTAACATCGTATGTGCAATAATTTATCTCAGGGTTCTATGTCAATAGTTTTCAGCGTTCAATGTATTTTTCAAGTAAATTGATGCTTTTTGTACTTGACCACGTGGTCACAGTATTGTTTGATTTTACCGCCATCAGGCATGTTACACGCCTGTAACCACTGCAATCGTAAAGAAAATAATTTTCTCAGCAAGAATAATCTTTTGTCTGAATTTAATTTGCAGTTTATACGCAGAAATATTGCAACTTTACCTGCACCACGTGGTCTGCTATGAACTTCATCCAGCGGCATCCGCGCCATATAAGCTTGTTTTCACACTAGTGTGTTTATTGATATTCATCTCGTGTCCCATTTTGTTTTTGTTTATGTAATTTTGTAATTAATGTACGGTGGAATTATTCCCGTCCTAGCCAGCTCTGTGTATAGGCCGTCACCACACTACCCATATGCTGGAGGGCGAGCCCCAAAGAGTTTGCGTTAGTGATGCAGAGTAAGCACACGTGTTAATATGTATTAAGGGTTACATTTGTAATTCACAGTGTCCTGTCTTCAGGGAAAAACCATCAGTCCACCGTAGTGGCTGTCGACCCTCTTCCCTTGTGAAGGCTGTGCGTTCACGCACCTCGGTGAGATCATCCATTTAGGCATGTGCTAGAGTAATTGCGGGCTGGGGAGCACCCAAGCGGAATTGGCTAGTCATGACCGAGATAATAATTTCATTGGCACATTGATGTGTGTGCATAATGACAATAAAAACAAGTCTACAGTGAACTAAACTCTTTTATTCAGTAGTGACAGCGTCCTAGCCACATATATTTTATTCAGTGTTTATTCCAGTGATGTTCAGTAAAAAGTTTGGTATTGCCAATGTGTTTGTAAGTACGCATGTGTCAGACGGACACACAGAACCCACAACATCCCTGAGAACCCTGAGTCTCAATAGTGTGGTGATTGGGAAGCCCGCTGGTGCCCAAATTACTTGTAAGTATTCGTGTCATCGTTCGTCTCGTGTCTCACCAGACGGCGTCAATTTATTTATTTATCTTCGTAAATCCAGTGTTAACGCAGCCAAGGTTGATAATTTTTGTAAATACTGTTCTGAGTACTGCAACATGTTTGTTAGAGGCAATGATTTGTAATTTAATTCAGTAAAAGTGATAACTCTTCATCCTGCCTTTGTTGATTTATTCTTTTTATTACTACTTTCACTCCCATTCATTTTTATTTTAAATACTCGTATGTGGCTGGCTGACACAATACGATTCTTTCCTATTAGAACTGGAAAGTACTTGCTTAGCCTACCAAAATAACTTGTTTCCCCCATACTCATTTTTTAAAATATGTAACAATATCATTAACAAGTAATAAAAGGTAGTGTTAGTGAAATTGCTTGGCTAGGCGATGTATCTGATGGTAGTTACTATGCTTGTAGATTAAGTTTAAGATGTAGTTAGAATGCAAACCATCTTAAATTAATTTTATTTGTTTTATTCATACTATGTATCAAATAAGATATTTATGGTTACTTTTCTTACTTTGAATGGCCTTTTCTAAGGAGCACTAAGCACTGCAAAAGTACACTAAAAGGTCTTTAAAATGTTACGCGCATGCTACTTTCGGAATAGTTGATAGAGCGCTGATTGCCCTCCCAATTTATCTGGAAATCCTTCCGCGGTCTGTTTTTGCTTGTTTTAGCCTGGTGGGTCATAGTAGACGATGTGGGGGTGCCACGTAGTGGGAGGGTTCCATCTGATGGAAGGTGAATTAAAACCCCAGAGTGAGCTGAACTGTGAGTGTCTCACAGCCAGAGGATTACACTCTTTCTCATTCAGGGTTACAAGGTGCAGGATGCCAGTAGTCCTGGGAAAAGCGGTAATGAAAGTGCAGTTTAATCAATAAGTGTGTATGATCCCGGTGGAGGGAGGGGTGTTATACATGTGGGTCGTGTTCGCCGTCGGTTGGGAACGTAGTTCAAAAGGTAAGTAGCTACGGGGTTTCTCGGTGTAGCTTTTACGAGCAGTTTAACTTGGTTGATTTTTTTCCCAAAGCTAAACAAATTGTACACGTCTTTTGAACTATTTCTCTTTCAGCGGTTTTGGGAAGCATTACGGTTACTGTAGGCGAAGGAGTTTCCAGCTGGAGGTCGTTCATGTGTTCAGGATCTATCCACGGCCAACAAGCACCTAGGTATGCGTATAACTCGGACTTGTGGTTGAGGGGAATGAAAGGGGAAATGGGTCGAGGTCTAAACTCAGGTTCCGTGGACGTGGGCGTGTCCTCACACTCGGTTCCTACTTCTGAATGTATGTTAACCAATCTCTGTCTTACCCAACGTTCTTGCCAACAAATGCAACCCTGTGTTCCATCTCTTTTACTGGGCATTAGATTACACTAACTCACAATAAACAAAGGTACAACAATAATGAATAGGGAACTAATGTTAAAATAATGGTAGGAAAGAGCTTCAGTTAGACATAATAATTATTATTATATAATATGAAAATTGGGAATCCCGGTTGGATTAATACATGCTAACTAAGAATGAATAATCCACATAATTAAGGTAGATGAAGGTAAGCCTAGTAAAATTAATATCCAAAATTAACCGTATTTGAAAATGATGTAAATTGACGCTTTTTACAGTGTTTCCACTAAAAGGGAGACATTTTCCAGAAGGGTTAAATATTGCGACGATTGCTACCGTGAAGTTAAAGGAGTGACTGGCATAAAGGGTTGCAGGAGGTGGGCATCGGGGTTTACCTCTGGAAGGTGAGAGAGAGCCGTCGTTGCGTTCGGCTGGTGTGGACGAGCCTTCGCAAGCTGCAGGGTTGACACAGCCTTCACATGTCACTGGGAGGTGCTGCCTTCACAAGCTGCTGGAAGAGTGCTGCCTTCGCAAGCCACTGGAAGCCTTTTCAAGCTGTAGGTTAGGTTGTGTGCTGCTTCAGAAACGGCTGGAGAGGTTGGAGCCGTCACAGGCTGTAGGAGGGAGAGAGAGTTCTTCGCAGACCAGGGAGTGCTCGCTGACCTATGCAGCTGGCAAACCCGGCGTCTCTGGCCAGAGGCGTGCTTGTGCCTCCTTATATAGTAGAAAATCCCTTGGATCAGAGATCTTCTGGAGGTGCGGGGTAGTGTAGCCTTGCATCGCAGGGGTGGGTTTATCAGGGTTGCGGCAGCGCCACTCATTTCTTATCTCCCTGCGTGTAGATGATGACAAATTTATCGACCTCGGCCCAAGGCTGGTGGGTGTGACGTCACAGGGCAACAGAGGTGCCGCGATCCTGTAGTGACGCTGGAACTTCCTTCTCAGATAATTTCAGGGTAGTAGTCTGTCAAATAAAATCATATTTATTCAAAAGGGTGGCGATCACATGCCTGGTTCTGGACGGGCATTACAAGTCATAATTAAATGTGTTAATCATCTTTACGTCTGAAGCTGTCCAATGTGTGGAGTCCGTTTTATCGGCACATGAAAAGTACTCTGCCACTGTTCACAACTTGCCCAGAGCTCTTGTCTGCTCGTTGATGGGGCGAAGTCACCCATAGAGTGCGCAAGCGCACTGCTCAGCAATGTGGCATGCGACAAATGATGGACTGCTCTACTGTTTGTAGCTATGAGTAAGCAAAATTAACTGAAATGTTTTGGGTAAATGCTGAATAATACTGGCATTGAACATAAGTGAGACTGATGGAAAAATAACTTTAATAAGAGATGCTACCATCCAAGATGAGAAGAGTGGAGTGCAAGGCTCTGGGTGGCTCTTAACATCGAAGTCTTGAGAACCAATGAGGGTGAAGTGAGGTGAGTATGGAGCAATGCTGGAATACAAGGGAGGAGGAAATGGGAGATCCCCGAGAAGACCCACCGACCAGCGGCATCGTCTGGCACAATTATCACATGTGAAAATCCAGAAGAGACCCCGCCAGGAATCAAACTCAGTTCACTTGGGTGGAAGGTGAGTACCCTAGTCACTACACCACTGTGGTCCCGAGGTGAGGGGACATGGATAAAATAGCGAAGAGGCAGATACAAAATCTTGTAAACTAAATAGAAATGTGTAAAAATGAAAACATTAACAATATAATTACTAACGTTTGTAAATTAAAATATAGGTTATAGTCTATTCATGATTTCGTCTGATGTTTTGAAAGAAACCTTTGAAAAATCACCTTGGGCGTATTGTTAACCTGTTTTATCTATAACTTGTATACCACAAATACATAACATTGTAATTAACTTTAAAGTAGTGTATTCTTGAATAAATGAAATTTTAACTTGACCCGTGATGCTTACTGGCTAAGAAGATAAACAAATTTGCTTCATCTACGCGCCTCACTCTTAAAGTGCATAGAACAGGATTTTGATTTGCATTACTTCTATCAGAGTGCCTACAGGATTTTCACTGGTTGCGGAGATTATTACAGACGTTTCATCATCATCAGCCAGTCAGTAAACAGGCCTAGCCCAGCCTCCCCTTGAGAAGGTGCAAACAATGGATAATCAGCGGTCGAGCCATCACTGCAATCCCGAGCGAGATCATGGGTGCACAGAGAGATAGCACCACCTGCCAGCAATGGCTGCCCTCAGCTCTGCCTACAGACATGTGCGCATCGCAACCGCACTCCAGGGCAGGCGAGCCCTCAGCCGAGAGAAATATATTGCAGTGCACTGGCTGAAAACGCCAGTTGATGCTTGGCTTTTCTGAGAGCCACACCAGCCATAGCAGCTCATACTACAGCCTTGTACGCCAGAGCTCTCTGACCAATCACCGCCAACAACGCCTATAAGATCTACAGCATCGCTGCTAGATCTTTCCAGAAGCCCTTCCCTGTGAGCCTTCGAGAAGTCATCTGCCACACTTAGCCTTCAGGGAGTGGGCCATCCTTAGGTTAAGTCCCTCCAGGGCATGTGTTACATAGTAGACAGGGAAAGTTGTAATTAGCTACCTAGTCGAAACTGCCACCCTTTAGCCCAGAGCCAGGTTCGCTTCACCTGGACGGCGTAGTATACTACTTCCAGACAGCTCGAGATAATTAGGAGATAGTACGGGCCACCATGTTTTGTTCCTCTTGGAATAAACACATTCCAAACCTATCTTGTTCTCTTATTTCCTTGAGTACACCCAGAATCCATAGTAGACACCACGTCTCATCAGAGTGCAGCAGGAGACCGGGGTTTGAAAAATATAATTTTGCCGCCTAGTGTAGGAATGCGAGCTCCCCCTCAGGGACTCGTGGGTCAAGAAACACACACCATTCGATGGCTACCCATTCAGTGCACCACGTGTACCAAATGGTAGAGCTCCAACCACTAGTAATACATCTCTAGAGAGGAGAGATCACTGGACCATCTTATATTATGTCCACCGCATCACGTGAGTTACCGGAGGGAGAACTTGGTTGGCTCTGTGTTGGGCCTGTCTGCTATACGACTACACCCATCAAAGCTTTTGGGATGCCTCCGAGAAAACCCGCTCTCCAACCACCGCACCATTTGTTGCCGGCTGGGGAAACTGTTAGGCTCGCGCCAGACTAATGTGCCTAGACGGCAGAACACTCTTATATAGGGAACTGCACATCGCCTGCTCCTGTATCACGAGATATGGTTTAGAACCTGATGCCCTTTACCAAGAGAAGTGGGAAGGATCTGAAGGATCTCTGCCTATCAAGCTACTTGGAGCTACATCCAGTCTAATAAGGCACTTTGCCAAGAATCACCCTGGGAGCGAGCTCAGGCTTCACCCTCCAGCTCTCTCCCCTTCTCTATTTCAGCCCCTGCAGAAGGTTCCAGGGGCACCACACCCTGTCGTAGCAGCCTTCAGACGCGAGGGGAGATGGTGCCAATTGTTCTCCACCCAATGCTATCGCAGCTCACAGAGAGCTGCCACCAGCAGCAGTAGCAGCCTTTCCAGCCACAGCAACTCGTAGAGACAGCTGCACCACCACCAGAAAACCAGCAGCTCCGACCAACCGGCCAAGCACTGGAGTAAGTATGCAACCAGGCCTAAAGCCAGCAGCCTGGCCGATAGCCAAACCTGTACTAGACTATGTACCTTGCCGACAGCCAACATGACCCACACTAAGTGCAGGTTGTGCACCAGTATACAAGTAAAACAGCCACCAGTCGTACTCAGTAAGTGCTTCCGGCCTGTACTAACAAGTCACTATTTTGAGATGTAGCAACACATCGCCCTAACCCAGATAGCATCACGTGTCACTTAGTGTCTTCTATAAGTAGTAGTATTTATTTCTTATTAAATACAAACTAAATCAGTGACAGCAGCGATGTGTTGGCAATGGCTAGTAAGAAATAGTTCACAGATAAATATTGTTTTAACCTAGTTTTTTGGTATGCTATAAATAAATTAAACGTTGTCTATTAACATATTTGAATTTTTAGGTAGCACTGAAGGAAACATATTTCATTGGTACAGTTCAAAATATCAGCGCTATTTACTATGCATGGGCTCTAGTGACATGGTGTTTTTTTTTCCGTCCGAAGAAGAATATTCAATAAGCAGAACATAGCTTGTCGCTCTTTCTCTCTTTCTATCTTTCTCTCAGGAAGTTTCGCATCACCTGTAGTAGCAGGAAACCTATATATGTTTTCAATTTTAGCATATTTCATACTTATTACAGCAAAAATAATGATTTTTGAATTTACAATTTACAACTGAAATGAGATTTTGTTTGAATACTTATAATATATTTAGATGTGATGGTGGAATGGTTACAAATTTGAAGTTGGCAGAAGTGGCGACTAGCGACTCTGACAAGACATGGTGTATTTCTGAATGAAACGTCAAGTTCCTACTTGTAATGTTATTAAACCTACCTAGGCAAGTTACAATGTTGTCATAAATATGTTTTTCCACAGAAGAAATACATATACTGTAAAGTGCGTAGTAACTGCTGTGTGTGTGAAAGATTATTGCTGCCATTAACTTAACTTGGACTAGTATGTGTGTGTGATTGCAAACATCGGACGTGAGAAATTTATAAGTTTTATCCATGAATTGTTTTTAATACTGATGTATGACCAGCTGGTGAGTGGTTCCACACGTTGAGATTTTACCATTTGGTATGAACCAATGATTGAGAAAGATAAATATAATACCTAGTTTGGAAAAATTGATGGTAACACAAATTGTTTTACAAGTACCAGTAGTAGAGGTGTTATATCATGACACCAGCATTGCGAGGAAGATGGGCCAGGCAGGGACCTTAATGCTTGGTACGTGACTTGGTTGAGTAGGCTGTCTGATGGGGATGGTGGTTACAATCCTTCTTACAACCTGGCACTTTGCCTTGAGGTGACTGGGAGGAAGTGGATTCCTCCTCTGCGACTGGCTCAGCGGCTCGGCAGGTCGGAGGCTGTAGAGGGTTCTGGCTGGCTGCTATGCTGTGGAGTACTCTGAATTGGTGAGTAGCTGTCGGTGTTTAAGAGGGCTGTCTGAATTACACAACCAAGGATTGTCTAGTCCTAGTGGTAGCTCCTCTCCTTGCCTGAAGGGCTCCAAGTTGGGATAAGGAGAACCTTCAAGTCATTCTAGTGGGGGAAACAATGGGGTAGTTATTTCACAGGCGGTATTGCTACATGACAAAACAAGTGTTATTACTCTTGGAGGCATGTATAGCTTGTTTCAATTTCCTCCATACCCCTCCTTCCAGGAGTATGGCATAAGGAAGAATCATAGGGCTCACAGAGAACGAGCCGGTGACTCCTCTCCTACCGTGTTCTGCCGAATATTCAGACTTGCAGTGAACTGCACCCAAGGTTGTTCCTTTCGCCCAGCCCCATAGAAGGCGGTGGAAATAACGCAAGTATCGTTCAAGCTGCTTCCTGCCTGAATATCTGGGTGAAGGCTCCACAGGGGGTTGATCAGACTAGGCAATTCCAGCTCCGTTCTGGACCCAAAGGAAGTGGTGGTGGAGTATGAAACTACTTAATCCAGTCAATTCACCAGATGGATGTGTACCTAAGTCTTTTTGGGCTGCTTCAATGGACTACCAACTTGGCAGAAATCGAGCAGCCACTCAATGTACGGGTAATTAACTTTATGTTCACATAATGCAGGCTTCACATCTGCTGGTTATGTTACACAGGATTACCAACACTTCTGAGAAACTCACATTACAGAAATAGACCTATATACATGTGTTTTCATTATTGTAGTAAAAATTACATGTTGGCTCCATACTACCTCCTAAGATAATATGACTTGCCACGGAAGTTAATGAACCTAACGTAAGTAACCAGATGAAGGCGACTTGGGCAATAACTAGTGAATATAAGGTGATTAATTTAATGATTAAAATAATAATTGCTAGTTTGTTACGTGATGCATGCCAGCATACTGCGCAGCACATTTGCGCTCTCTACGGGCGACTTTGTCCGATCTACGAGTGACCCTTCACACGGGACAAGTCATAACAGTGGCGAATGAGACAAACATACCGAGCACAGAGATTCCACTGGCTTGGACACCAAAATACGTAATTATAATGAAGCCAAGTAATTACAATAAACACTGCCTGCCTGGTTCCCTACATGCAAGCGACACCCCGATGAATAGAATATTTTATTTTGAGTATCCACAACTCTTCATGTTAGCGCGGAAGAAGTTCCAATCAACCCCTGAGATGGCAGCACCCCCGTGGTCTTGTGATGTTCACTGCCAGCCAGCTTCAGGACGAGGTGCTTTTATACATCATCGCCTCCAAGCAGGGAGATAATAAAGGTTCTACGCTCCAGCACTATGATAAACCAACCCCTGCGTTGGAAGGCTGTTATTCCCCGAACCCCAGAGAACTGCTGATCTGCAGAAATGAAGTATAAATAAATGTCCAGCACCCTGGTCCAGTGAGAGACGCCGGGCTCACCGGCCAAATAGGATCGCGAGTCCAACCCAGTATTAGAAAACTCTCCTTCTTCTCCAGAGCCTGTGCCAAGTCTTGAACTCCATTCCGGCTGCTTGGGAAGGCAGCACTCACTCCAGCCCCTGCAGCTTGGATAAGGCTCGTCCACACCAGTTACTACTCACCAGACAGAAAATCCTACCACCTTTACCCACTACCCTCACCTTAAGTCAACTTCCTTTGACTCCCGTTGTACAGGTCGGTACACGATTAACGTTCCCCATGGAGACTTACCCTTAACTTCGTTATACGCTGTGAATTGCTATTTCTTTTATATTCCAGGCTTGCCTTCAGCTGTTGAGAATTTTATTAATGGGTTTAGTAATTTATATTTTTTTCTTTGTATTAATTTAATCGGGTGACGTCCTCAACATTATTGCTTTTGTTTCACGTAATATATCTTAATTAACTCGTACTTCTTGTGTGTTGCCTACAGTGCTTGTAGAATAGCTTTCCTTGTCAGTTATTAAGTTCAATGCATAACATCCACGGTGGATTTCGGAGTCGCCAGAGACGCACCTTAAATCCATCACTCCCCATAAATAATTTGCTAGCCATTTCAAACCCTGTTGAACTGTTACCTGTAGAGCTAGTAGAATTTCCTGTTTGCTCTGATATAGTAGTACCAGTGACATAAGAAGGCCCCCTTGATCATTTGTTAGGTTGGTGCCCACCTGAAAACATTGAGCAGGAAGACATAGCTCTGGAACCCACCGAGACCGTAGTATCAGTTGATATACCACAAACCCCGACAGCTCCTGTTCAAGTCACCCTAGCTCCTTCGAGCATTGTACGATCAGCTACGAGCAGATGGATTCTGGTTCAACACCCGACAGTGGAAGCTCTGCCTAATGAATGTGCAATAAGATTAGCCTTAGGGAAATTTATTTGGGTTCGACTCCCTCTGAAGGTCGCCCCTAAACCACGTGGCAAAACCAAGGCTAATTTTGTTTCCACATGCCGGCCGATGAGGCCGCTGTGGATAAATCCCGTCACCCCAGCCAGATCAATCATCCCCACAATCACCCTCGATTAATAACTAGGTAATTCATTCACCCCCTTGGAAACACTGGCATCCCACCTATTGACAACCCTGGTTGTGAGGGTAGTAAAACTCCCCAGACAGGAGCTTATTTCCATACGCTTCACCATGGGGTTTGATTCCCCTCTCCTCCGCCAGAACAAAGAGGGCAATCAGCGTAGTCACCCCTTAATTCAAAAGAACCGAGAAGTTCGGCACGCGTCATACATAATTAGAGAAGTCTTAATTATCAGGGGTGTTCTGAATGAACTTACCTGGGTGAACCTCTACCAGAAGGATATTGACATTGATGTTGACGCATGATGCTTTTTCACTAATGGAGATTCAACAACTTCCGCTCCATCTTTAGGTCAGTTTGCTTCGGAGTCGGAAGTTAACATTTTCATTTGCCCCAATGTAAAGTGAGATTGTTCACTCTGCAGTGCAGATTGTTTTATTCACCGGCCCACCGTAACAATGCTTAGATGCAACAAGTTCTTTTATAGCCCCCCCCCCACTAGATAACGCTAATAGGAGTAACGTTTGTTTTTGCTTTTCTTCTCTTTTCCAGACAGCTGGTGGTGACGTCACAGCCATTATTCATGCATTCACTGCACTCTGCTTTGCAACTACCCTCTCACCATAGTGGCACCAGCCAATCAGCAGCAGGCAGCGGCATGAATTAGTATACAAAAGGAGAGACAGCCCGCGTCTCTTGGCCAGTGTTCACTTCTAGCACCAGTTGCTCAGAATTTACCAGATAGCTTAGCCTTTATTCCCAGCGACGCTAGCCGCTCTGCTTCTGACCATTTCACCATCGTTTAAGCATTGCTTATGATAGGGTTCGCTTCCAGCGCTAGCCATTCGGAAAGTTAAAGTTATGTCAGACAGAGACTCTCCCAAGCTTCGTACCTTGCATACCGCTCACCTCTGTAATTCACAGATGTGTATGCTGGTTAACCTTTCCTTAAGTCCTTTTTAGGATTAATCCTGAACACGCCTTGCTTAGTAAACCTAGCTTTGCGTCAGCCCAGAGCGCACCATCGTTGTACACGTACCACACGTCTCAAAAATGCAAGAGAAGATTGTTCAGTAACACGACACATCACACTCAGCATTCCCCAGTTTATCACCGGTTGCCTCTACTGGCCTTTATTAAACTGTATGCTAGCTTTCTGGCCGAAACTCGTGCCGTTGACCAGGAGTTAGGGTGCATTCACCACGTCTCTTTCCAGTACGGAAAATATAAGTGGGTCGGCTTTTACTCTGAGTTCTTTCCTGTAGATGTAGCACCTTATTGTAGTTACCCTCACATAAGAATACTGCAGGTGATTCCAGGAAACTTATTCAAACGAGTGAGAACACAAAGTTTACTCACACGCACTAGCTTGAGTCAGCTTGTCAGCTCTGTGTCCATCACCCTTTTTACCATGGAGCACCGCCAAGAGAGACAGATGTTTCTTGAATGAGAAGACTCGGTCAAGCTTACACACCTATGTGCGACCTTGGACAGGTGAGGCCTGAACCTCCGGAGTGTACTGCACCATTGTGCCAGATGCAGGAATGAAGGTGTCCACCAGTCTGTTGTCTGCACGTGGTGCTTACACGTAAGCAGGTGAAGGCGACCTTGGCAAGAGCTAGTGAACATACAGCAATTAATTTGATGATTAAAATAATAATTGCTAGTTTGTTACGTAATTAGAGAAGTCTTAACTATCGAGGGTGTTCTGAAAGATCTTACGGAGGTGAACGTCTACCCTTCTGATATTGATGTTGATGTCAACACTGTTAGGTGTGGTGTAGAGAAGTCCAGAAGGAACTTCGTCGTGACTTTACCATGGACTAGAATAGGTACTGGGGGGGGGGGGGGGGAGGTGGTGAAGGCTTAGCAAAGTCTTCTGCAAGATCTAGAGGTGGTTGAGTCTCCCAGAAGCTGCTGGAGGGATCTACGAAGGCGGCAGATGGTGGTGTCTTCAGCAGTTGCTGAAGAAGTGGTGAGCTTCTTGTTGGAGAGTCTTCCTACTGACTGAGAATTTCCGGCCCCAAGAGAGATGGTAGAATCTCCGGTGGTATTAGTGGTCACGCACCCTGATGACTACCTCCGGTACTGAGGATGGTGGTGGAGAAACAGAGACTGAAGAGCGTTGGCCATGCCAGCCCTTTCATACGAATTCCAGATAATAGTCTCGTTCGCTGGGGTTGAGAATTCCAGGATGTTGGAGTAGTGCTTTAATCCCTTATCTCTTCTGTGGGTGCTGGTAAATTAGGTGCTGCCCTCCAGTGGCGTGCCCTTGGCTGGAGGGAGCCGGTGGCTCAGTCAGCAGTACAATCTTGCATCAGGAGAGTGTTGGCGTGACAAACCTCGGTGAGTCTGGGTGAACAGTACAAGCTCAGTTTACGTGTCTGTAGTATTTTGTAGGCATGTGTCCTGCCTATTCAGTAATGTTTAGCGTTCATGACCTGTCCCATTATGAATGACGTACTCAAAGATGGAGCAAAGTCATATAGTAGAGTGCACATCTTAAATGCGCAGGAATACATTGCGCATTAATACAAAATTAATTGCTTGAAAGTCACGTCTGTTTATCACAACGTTGTAACCTTGCCCTAGGTGTTAGATACACAATTGTGCAACAAGTTTACGTTTCTGTGATTTGAATGTTTTGCTACAACCCCAACAAAATACTAAGCCCAGCGAGATAAATTTAAATTCTGTATTTACTTGTGTATAGTGCACATTTGTGTATAGTGGACACCATAATTTTTGCAACAAGTTCCTGGGAAAATTTTTTAAAAATAAAATTGAACCAACAATTTGTGGCACCTTGTTAGTAAGTATGAAATAAATTATTCTTTTTTACATTAATGTCTGGAAAATACTTTAATTAAATAACTCGTGGCAACATAAGCCAAAACATGGCATGCTGTTTGATCACAGTAACCTACGTTCTATAAAAGAATCTGTTGACAAGTAGGTGGCACTATAACTTTTTATTTCTGCTTTTTTTGCGCTGGCGGGCAGCATCTTTTATGCCAGCTTCCTTTTTGCTTATTTTAGCAATGACATGCTGTCTTTTTTTATTGTTGTTCTGGAATGTGACACTACCCTTCTCTCAAAAAAATTCCTCCTCTTCCCTTCTCCTCCTCCTGACTATAGTTGGATATCCTTTGTTTTACAGGGAAACAAAGAGGACCTGGAAGAATGAATCGATCGGCAACATCTGTGGAAAGGAGGGGAACTCTGCTTTGCGGCGAAACAGGATGCAAGGTTTGTGGGTGGGGGAACGGGGCTTAACTTTTACACGAGGAGTTAACAGACACACAGTTTCTGAACGCAGTTCAGGTTACATTACTGATTGTTAACTTTATTAAGGGGACACAAAGAGAAATGATGCAAGCAGTGTGATCTAATTAAACACCAATAATGCTTTACCACTGTTAAGAGAAATACTATTTACTTGCAAGTTATATTATAATTATTTCAAGTAAACGTTTTAGTACCAATTTTTTTCCCCAATAAAAATAGTCACAGCTACTGGAAACAATTTTTACTTAGTATTGAATTTGACGTATTTTACTCTACTCAAAACTTGAAGAAGCAGAAGAAAATTAAAAATACAGCTTTTGTGAAAATGGTTAAAAATAATTATAATACTCCCTAACAACACACGACAATATCTGCAAAATCTTTTCTTCATACACAACACAATGGAAACAATGGATTACAATCACATTTCTGGTGGAGAAAAAACATTTAGTTACCATTGTCACTCTCAGAGGACATATTTTAAAACTCGCAGTGTAAGAAGCATGTGAACTACCGGCATCCATCATTACATGTTTATTACCCGTGTATTGTATTGCGTAAGCCCTGCCATGAAGCCATTGGAACAAGGATGTAGATAA
Organism: Dryococelus australis; assembly: GCA_029891345.1. Lineage (NCBI taxonomy): Eukaryota > Metazoa > Arthropoda > Insecta > Phasmatodea > Phasmatidae > Dryococelus > Dryococelus australis. The sequence goes on along the minus strand of CM057006.1, from coordinate 3,105,263 downwards.
CCCAAAAAAAAAGGAGGCATTAGCATCCATGGTTTATGATTGGGGGGGGGGGGGGGGGAATTTAAGGCGGCGTTGAGAGAGAAAGATAGACAGAGAAGGGAGAGGATTGATGTAAGAGCAAGAGATGAGACGACAGGCAGTTCCACTACGCTTCCCTTTAAACATCTCCGGACAATTTATGACTACCACTCCCCCTTCCACAACTTTTTTTCACTGAATAGTGCGCACCCCAGAAATTTTTTCCTTTATTTTGGGAAAAAAGGCTACGCTATACATGAGGGAAAGTAGTGAAATAAACATAGAAAACAGTAAGTACCAATGCATATAAATATGAGTGGAATAAAAGTTACGGTGTGTGCATGTTCACCACTATCTTTTAAATATGTCATTGCTATGTACAAAAAGTAAGCGACACGAGTTGCGTGCTTGAATTTACTGTGTCTTTTCATTGGACTGGTTGGCCTTTGTTCTAATTTTTATTCCAACCAAGGCCGTCCTAACAAAATTTCCCCACACGTATCAAAAACAAGAAGTTAAATATAACAGATCTTTCCTCCGCAGTTATAACAGGGTTAAACACAGTTGCGGCAAAATATTAACGTGTGTTATGTGTAATGTACTATGTCATCTATAAAAAATATGTTAACAATGTAACATAATAACCATAAGAACTATCGTCAATGTAGACATTGTTAAAAAGTCATACAGTTGGCCTATATACTGTTATAGGCCTAAATTGTGAACATTTGTACAAAATGGTTTTTGAAATATAACTAAATTCTTTGAACAGACAAAAACAGTAAAGCATTTGATGGTTAAAGCATAGTGTGTTTATGTTTACATGTAGCGGAAGGTTACGTAATCAGTATCTAACCAAAAATATAATTTTACAAGGGCTTCAGAAAAGTGTGAAGTAACCATGAACGGTCTATATTTCACTCTCTTAGTATGGTCAAACATAACCCAGTTTTTTAATATCTTACTGTACTCTCTGTCTCTGTCTCTGAATCCTTCAACAAAACAGTCAAATATGCACCTTGTTTAATTTTACGACTATAAATAAAAACACTAACTGAAAAACATTTATAAATTGTTCAATTCAACAACAAAAATTCTGTACAAAGAAAAATTAATGTTGCAATATTGTAATTTAAATACTGTATCATTCTTGTTAATAACAATATAGAATGAAGGACTATACTATGGTAAAGTAAAGCTCCTTACCCCAAAGTACACAAATCCAAAGAGAATAATGATGAAGTTGACAAAACCGCAGAGAAACATGAAGGTGTAGACATCACTGGGTACTTGTGAACTTGGTGTCACCAACTGCTCAATGAATCCCAGCTGGCTGTGGGAACAAACACTTATGATACTTTGAGAACCATTTTCGACAAACAGTTTCACTTTGAAAAGATGTGCATAAAGACTGTTTATATTACCTACTTTACTGAAGAGTCTCTTTTAATACTTAACTCGTTTAATTGAAATCTAAGCCATTTAGTGTTGAAATACGCAAAATTTCTGGCATTTAATTCAAAAACTTTCAAGCTATTTTGAACTGAGAAAATTCAAGAATTAGCAAATTTTGCTGACTGGATTGCCAACTGGTGAGACTTTTAATATAATCTATACAACTAAATAAAATAGAAGTATCTGTCTGTGGTTTTAGAATTTTTCACTTTTAATTATTTTCATATAGTATAATTGATAACTAAGCCATATCTAATGTTAATTTTTGTCGTGTCTGTCTGTCCGAACAGATTTAACTCAAAAACCACTTAACAAATTTACATCAAATTTACACATTGTATAGATAATAACCCCAGGACCAACTTAGTCTTTGTTTAATTGAGATCTCTCAAACAGTTCCGGGAAAAATTATGATCAGGTATGTAAATAGGTACTGGAATAATCTTTTCAAGGATTACAGCATAAAAAAAACCATTGTTAAAAAAATTCTCATCATTTCTCCTTTCTTTTTGTCTATGGGCTGTGACCCTTTTCTTCCAAAAGGCCATAGTGGCCCAGTGGCTATAGTTATTCCAAGTGGGACCGCAGTGACCCAGTGGATAGATATATATGAAGTAGGACCGCAGTATCTCAGTAGGTAGAGCACCCAATATGGGTGCCGCAGTAGCTCAGTGAGTAGAGAACCAAATAGTGGGGCCGCAGTAGCCCAGTGGCTAGAGCACCCAATAGTGGGGCTGCAGCTGGTCAGGGGCTAGAGCACCAAATAGCAGGGCCGCAGTAGCCCAGTGGCTAGAGAATCCAATAGTGGGGCTGCAGCTGGTCACGTGTTAGAGCACCAAATAGCAGGGCCGCAGTAGCCCAGTGGCTAGAGAACCCAATAGTGGGGCTGCAGCTGGTCAGGGGCTAGAGAACCAAATAGCAGGGCCGCAGTAGCCCAGTGGCTAGAGAACCCAATAGTGGGGCTGCAGCTGGTCAGGGGTTAGAGCACCAAATAGCAGGGCCGCAGTAGCCCAGTGGCTAGAGAACCCAATAGTGGGGCTGCAGCTGGTCAGGGGCTAGAGAACCAAATAGCAGTGCTGCAGTAGCCCAGTGGCTAGAGAACCCAATAGTGGGGCTGCAGCTGGTCAGGGGTTAGAGCACCAAATAGCTGGGCCGCAGTAGCCCAGTGGCTAGAGAACCCAATAGTGGGGCTGCAGCTGGTCAGGGGCTACAGAACCAAATAGCAGGGCCGCAGTAGCCCAGTGGCTAGAGAACCCAATAGTGGGGCTGCAGCTGGTCAGGGGTTAGAGCACCAAATAGCAGGGCCGCAGTAGCCCAGTGGCTAGAGAACCCAATAGTGGGGCTGCAGCTGGTCAGGGGCTACAGAACCAAATAGCAGGGCCGCAGTAGCCCAGTGGCTAGAGAACCCAATAGTGGGGCTGCAGCTGGTCAGGGGTTAGAGCACCAAATAGCAGGGCCGCAGTAGCCCAGTGGCTAGAGAACCCAATAGTGGGGCTGCAGCTGGTCAGGGGCTACAGAACCAAATAGCAGGGCCGCAGTAGCCCAGTGGCTAGAGAACCCAATAGTGGGGCCGCAGCTGGTCAGGGGTTAGAGCACCAAATAGCAGGGCCGCAGTAGCCCAGTGGCTAGAGAACCCAATAGTGGGGCTGCAGCTGGTCAGGGGCTAGAGCACCAAATAGCAGGGCCGCAGTAGCCCAGTGGCTAGAGAACCCAATAGTGAGGCCGCAGTTGGTCAGGGGCTAGAGCACCCAATAGTGTAGTTGCAGTAGCTCAGTGGCTAGAGAACCCAATAAAAAAAAGGCTAGATCAATTTAGAGTCCTTAATATCATGCTAATATAAAACATGTGCAAAGCAATGGGAGGGTGTAATTTAATAACTCCATTAAACCTGAAAGAAGATATATTAGTATTTTAAACATAAAACTTTAATGAAACTATGGTGGGCTTTATTTTAATAACTTTAAAGAAAAATCATGTGTATGAAGTTCCGTGGGTTAGGTAGTAATTTACTAAAGAAAGCGCAGAGATTGGATAACTATTGTACACTGATTTTTAAGAAAGACTTTCGGTCTGACTTATGTTACTTGACACAAGTAGGCAATATATATACTAATGTTTGCTCTAGGAATGTACTAACATGAAGTAGGAGTACCAAAACATCCCAGAGATGGTCTATTGGATTTAAATCAGGACACTGCACAGGCCAGTCCATTACTGGGGCATTTTTGTAGTCAAACCACTCCCTCACATGCCCTGCATTATGGACAGGTGCTTGGAAATTTTGAATGTCCCAATGTTCATCCCCAAACTGATCTTTCATGGTAAGAAACATGAAAACTGTTAAAATGTCAATGTAAATGTGTGCCTTGACAGTGCCGCATAGAGCAACAAGGAGACTCGCAAATTTCACTGTCAGCACTACACTGGCTGGTATAGGCTGTTCACAGTAAAGAAAGCAACCTCGAGGCCCTAGTTATTTTTTTTCCTATAGGTCATTTCTAATCCTTCTGCCACTTTTTAAAATAAATATTTCTATGTAAGTAATAAACACAGTGTATATATTTCACCGGACTCGAAAATGAACGTCTAAGGCAACAGTAAAATATATTTATTGACTATTATTCCAAATGAGAGGGCTTCAAAAAGAGCTCACTTTACTGTAAATAGCCTATATGTAGATCACCAGGCTTTCGCTTTAGATCGCCACATTGTATATCATTGTTCATCATCCCACACAATGGTTTTCCACTGTTCTATTGTCCTGTTCTGATGCACCTTACACCATGCAAAGTGGCATTTGGCATTTGTCTGTGTGATGAGTGGCTTATGGGCATCCGTTCAGCCATGGAAACCGTTTTCATGCTTTGCGCTGAATAGTAATGGTGTTGGAGAGACCTGAAGCAGGTTGGAATTCACAAAGCTAGACTTAGCGGATGCATACTTGCAAGTGTTACTGGAAGATGCAACAGCAGAAATATTGACAGTGAATATGATGAAAGGTCTGTTTTGGGTAAGGGGTAAGCAGTTGCCCACTGGCTTATGGCAATGCTGCTAGCTGGAATAACAAGTTTTGTGGTCCTGCTGGACAATATAATGGTAAATGGGTAAGACAAGCAGGAACATTGGAGCTGGGTACATGAGGTATTGGCCAGGATAGATAAAGCGGGATTGAGGCTTAAAAGGGCAAAGTGTGTGTTTATAGCAGATTCTGTCATTTTCATGGAGTATAGAATTGATAGAGCAAGAGCCCACTCAACAGACAAGAAAAAGGAAAAAATCCAGAGGGTCCCACTCTCCAAGTGTAAGAAGGAAATGCAGGCATTTTTGGGCCTCCTGAATTTTTAGGAGAGGTTCCTGGCAAATAAGACAGCTGCCTTGGAACCACTGCATTACCTACTAGATACATGGGTAGAGTGAGGTTGGACACCAGGGCACACTGAGTAGTTGTGGAAGGCAAAGAACTTTTTGCATGCTGGACTTTTGCAGTCCAATCAAGTGCGTACACACTATGACGTGAATAAGCCCCTCACCATGATGTGTGATGCCTCAGAATACGGTGTAGGTGCAGTGTTGGCACACACCAGAGAGGATGGCAGTGAAGCACCTGTGGCTTTTGGCTCTCACACAGGGCAAAAACATGAGAGGAATTATTCTCAACTCGACAAGGAAGTGCTTGCTTTTATGTTTAGTGTTACCAAATTTAGGCAGTATATAACTGCCCGACCATTTCTGATTCTGACCGATCACAAACTGCTGCTACGCTTACTAGATCCAAAGAGACACACCCCAGACATCCTATTGCTTGCCTCTTGAGATGGAGCCTTTGGCTTTCAATGTTCGAGTATCAGATAGTTTACAAGTCACGGACTAAGATAAGCCATGCAGATACCCTCAGCCGATTACCCGTTTCCACAGAGAAAGTGCAAATGCTGACAGTGGGCAATGTGCTCATGCTGGAAGCCATGCCAAGTCTCCACCAATCAATGTAAACGCGCTGGTCCAACTAACAGCCTCAGACCCCATCCTGTGTCATGTCAAGCAGCACACACATAAGGGATGGCAGGAAGGCAACAAGGGCTCAGATGAACTATACCCATACTGGAATAGGAGGGAAGAAATATCCTTACACAAGCACTGCCTCCTGTGGGGCAACAGAGTGGTCGTCCCAGAACCGCGGAGACCGGAACTGTCTGTGATTCTACATGCTGCACATGATGCCAATGTTAAATCCAAGAAGATTGCTCATAGTTATATGTGGTGGCCAGACATAGACAGGGACATTGTGCAAATGGTAGGACAGTGTCCAGAATGCTAGCAACAATGAGCCAACCCATGCAAGGTGAAGGAGGCATTATGAGAGACTTTCAGTTTTCATGGAATCCCTCAGTACTTGGTAACAGGCAACAGAACTGCATTCGTGTCCTGAGAAATGGGGGATTTTGTGCAGAAGAATGGAGTGTCCCTAATTAGAGCGCCCCCATTCCATCCAGCCACAAACAGAGAAGCAGAGTACATGGTGCAGACTGTAAAAGGAAGATATGTGTGGGAGACTGTCAGACACGAGTGGCAAGAATGTTGTTGGCACTGCGCACAACGTCCAACGTGGACTCACAGAAGCCACCAGCAGAACTTCTCATGGGGCGACCATTAAGAACAGCGCTGGACCAAATATGTTCCAACACGAATTTAGAGTTGGAGCAGTCTCGTGAAGAGGTCACGCGCAACAGAACAGTATGACACTTTACCGTGGGGCAGCACGTGCTTATATGTGACTACAGAGGGACACGGATAACAGGAAGCATAGCAACTAAACAAGAGCCCATAACATACAAAATAAAGGACAGGGATGGCTACACATACAGCCGTCATATTGACCAGCTGCTGAGCAGGGAACCTGCATATAAGGCAAGACAAGTAGGTCTGTCCATGAGTCCTGGATTGGCCGATGGTTATCAACATGTTCTACACCATGGCAGGAATGGGACCAGTCATAAATGCACCATCCAACACCAGCCCAGCAAGGTGAACACTAGCATCACCAGTTCAGGTACCAACACCCCCGACCATAGTCGACACCCTCTAAGAGGGTTCGAACAGCAACAGGGCCAGGAGCAAGAGCAACCGGACATAGACTTGGATCACACACCACAGACCCGAAGATCAAGCAAGGCGAGAAAGGTGCCCAACAGGATGCAAGACTGTGTGCTGTAATATTAAGGGGAGAAGTGTCGTGTATATAGGCTATGTGTGTATAGGTAACGTGTACACAGGTGAAGGACAATGACAGTAGGAAGATGGTATGCCTGTGTGCGCGATGAGTGTGAATGGATGAATGGCGGCTTGTTGAGTTAGTGCAAGCTAGGTGTGAACCGGGAACGAGTGACTGAAGATGCAGAACAGAATGTGAGGCATCAGAGGGGTGACGGATGCTACTTAGGTGCTGTTGTGTATTAGGTTAGGGTGAGAACACTACAGAAATGCTACTCAAACAGTTAAATTTACATAAAATAATGACATAACATGGCTTTTCCAATTCTTTTAAAAATATGTATGTGCATGTAAAATAGAAAGCTGCAAGAATTTTTTTTCGCACCTTCAAGATGTATTTGAAAGTTAACACAGACATAAGCAGATAAACACATTTGTTTTAAATTCACTATGGATTCAAAAATATGCTATTTCCAATACAATCCAATTAGAAAAAGTAACCCTACATAGTTTGTAGGACATCAATTCTTATGTTAATTTACCAGTAATAACACTATTAGCACATGTTTTTCATGTATGAAAAGAGGTTGAGAAACTGTTTAAGTGTAGGCCTACAAAAGCTGCTCAATTTATAATACTGCCCGTGATATGAATTTTCTTGTATAGCGATGTCAGCATTCAAAGCTATTTGTTCAGCAATAGTTAGAATTATAATTCTGGACATCATCTCAAAAGTATTATTTATTTACCTGTCTGTTCATAGTTAATCTATTTTGACAGATATATTTCTTTTTTTTTTTATTTGGCCATGTGAACAGAGCTCAATTATCTTTGGAATTGTTAATTATTTTGTCACCATTATCTCTTTGCACTTTACCTGGTTTATTCAAGCATATTTTGCCACAGAGGAGTTCATTTAATTACAGTTATGATCAAATAAGTACCACGACTCAGGTAGTAACTATTATCTTTGAATTTCCCATTTTTAATTAGCGTCACTGTGTGAACCCTTTTCATTGACTCTCTCTCCCTAGATGCTATGGACAGCGGTTAATTGAAACTTTTGTTCTGCTAGAATTCATAAATTTTGCACATACCACCCATCATAATGTTAGGAAAAGTGTATGAAAGGCACCTAGTTTGTTTAAATATGCAGGGTATGATAAAGAAGAGGCCCTAAGTGCATTGTGGTAGTTTTGAAGTGCAACGCAAACCTACGTGAGCTGCCGTCTCTACCAGTACTGAATAAGTATGGCCTACATCGGGTATGGTACTGTAGTTTTAAAGAACTGTTATGTATGTGCACTGAAATAATTTTGAACAGTTTGGATTATCAAATTAACGTGACTTTTGAAGAGAGTGATTTGTGGATTTTAAATTATTGAAATTAATGAAGGCCATAACCATTTGGTCAGAAGCCAACAGATAAGAGCTCTTGTTCTGTAGCCGTGCAAAACCATATTATAACCAGATTAATTTACGAGTATACCATGAGCCAGTTGAATTTTAACTTCTCAAGTAAATTACCAATTTTGATTGCTAATTTTTGATAGGTGATTTAGTATTCAGATATATTGCAACAGATTTTCTTATTTGAACGACAGCAAGTTTATATTGATTTGATTAAAATTTTTGGATTTTCTGCAAAGAATAGTTCTCATTTATCATTGAATTCTCAATTTTTTCATGTATCATTTCTGCAATAAAACTACAGTTTTCACATACCAAATGAATGGCTTATGTTTTGTGTAGTATGTGAAAGTAGTTTTAATATTTTATTCTCAAGGGTAATTTTATGCTTGAGTGTTTTATTTTATCCAAAGAGTATGAAATTTTGTATCTTGTCTATGTCTATATGCAAAAGGGTAAATGTGTCCTCACAAAGTTCAGAATTCATTAATGATTTCTGCTAATGTGTCAAAAGTTTCATATTAATTACCTACCTGATTTTGATTAAAATAATAAGTTATACTTCCATTCCATTTTAAAGACAAATCCATTTTTCCCACACACTGTGTAAAACAAAGGGAAGCCGATGCACCTGGTGTCATTACGTTCCAGCAAGATGCAAAGAGAAAGTAAACGGCGTGATAGGAATTCTGCTAAACTTCACATGCATGTCTGACATATCACTACATAATTATTGATTTAAAATTCTCTCTCTTTTCACACTACAAATTTTATTATTTGACTCCACACACTACACATTACAGCAAAAGATTTTCACAAATTTGCTACACAGTTAAAAAATTCACTATAATACTATAATTTAATACAAACCTACCTTTTGCCAGAACTCGTTGTGGAACTTTGGCGTTCCCAAAACCCCATATTTTTCTGCATCAGTCTGAAAGTTTAAAAATTTAAACACACTTTTACCATACAATACAAGGTGGACTCTACAACTGCAGGAATAAATTCCTGATAAATGATACAATCAAAATAACATCTGATAAGGATATAAACCCATAATACTCAATGAAGAATAAATACTACAAAAAATTATGTGAAATCTAAACTCTATGATCCTGGCAACATCAACCCTTAAAATAACAACCTTGTTTTAGGGAACCATGAAAAAATTTGGTTAAATGGCAGAAAACTTATAATGAAATAGGCCAAAAAATAGTATCTAAAAGTACACACAACCACATCATGCAATTGACTGCCTCCCCTACACCGCTAGCCAAGGGCTGATGTTTCATGTGCCTGCCATTGCTACAATCAAAACTGATTATACATATACGCCCCAGCAATAAATTATAGGTATTGTAACGTTATTGCCTGTAACTGGTACACCACAATGTGGGAAGAAAGAAAGGAAGGAAGCAAAATAGGAAGGCAAAGTGGTTATAAACTTGAAACAGTGCTGCAGCTGATGTTTGTGACTCGCTTTATGAACTCCCGATGGTGGCGCCACAACCACTTTCTCCGTGGTCACTTGCCTCCGCTCACCTTCTTCTGTGGTCCATCCCACCATCATGTCACATATAATAGAGATGGGAGTGGCCAGTCAATGAGTATGCATAGTGGCCTGGGGTCATTCGATTCCTCGCACTGCACTTGGGCTCCATTATACTTGGACAGGCGACTTCACCTGCCTTAGCATGCTTCGAGTTCTGGTGCTCTAGATATAATATTTGAGGAAGTGCAACAAAACTTACTTTTGGGGCAGCACGCCGAGCCTTGATAAAATGTGGGAGTATTATTTTCAGTGTAGACTATAACTTATTTATAACTGCCGAAACAAGAGGAGAGATGAACTGGTGAGTGGTGGAGTGTGCTAATATACTTTCAAAAGTTACGGCAAGTAGATCAAGGTAGCATAGTGTGTGTTGTAGAAGTGTATCACAGTAGCAGACCTGGCAAGGCAATTTGATTTATTTAAAATATTCCGGCTTGGCACCATCCAAAGTTTAATTGAGTTACTTGTGTGTTTTCTGAGAGATTGAATTTTGCAACTAGCAGTGTACTTAATATTTGTCAATCATTGCGGGCCCATTTCCTGTTACCCTTGTTGCTTGGTGGTTACAGCTGTTCACCACTCACTTCTTCGTTTATTTAGTTTTAAATATGTGATTGTCTGGAAATATTTTACAGCAGCATGCTCTGATAGGGTTAGTTTACTCTAGTTGATTAATTGCTGTGCTGCCAACTTTAAACTTTTAGGGAAGCTTTTAATTTGTGTACAGTGTTAATTTTACACACAACGTGCTCTGGATAACTTCTGAATTAAAGGCCACATCATTATTTGAAATATCTGATATATAGATTTTAGATTGCAGCGTGAAAGGCTTTTAAACTGTCCTGAAAGTGAGAATTCTTGTGACCATTATAGGTCCTTGATTTACAAGGAAAGTGTTAAGCTAGTGTCATACACAACCCTGATTTGTTGGAATAGTTTAACAGTTAGACAATTTTGGATTGTACTCACAGCTTAAATGCATATTGGTAAGGATCATGCCTTGGTAATATTTTTACATTGGTTATTGGTTTACTGAATATGTCAAAAAACATATAAGCGCTGGTTCAGGTATGAAAGTGTTTAATTAATTTTTTTGGAGCGAACATGTTTTTGTTAAGTAAAGTTCTTTTGATTCATGTTTAAGTACATTCCTTAGGTATTCTGAACACAAGGTTGTTCATTAAATGTATTATGCTAAAATTTATTGAATGGCACTGACTATACAAACTGGTACCGTAATTTGTGGTGAGTACGAAATGCGCCTGTGACATGAGTCTCTCATTCACCCATTAGTCCAGGCATTATAGCGTTTTACCTTAAAAAAAATTAATTTTAAAATTTGGCACAGAACTTCCTTTGGGTGCTTGAAATTGTCCCTGAAATGTTCCCACCTCTCAGATGCCGGTGTCATACATTTAGCGTAGAAAATATTCATTGGAATATATTATACGTTGGTCAAAATGTGGAGTAAACGGCACATAGGCATTTATCATTCGTCTTTGTTAAATAATACACAACAAAAAAATTTAATCCGATTTACAATCAATAAATGGATGTAAAATGTACTACTGCCCTACACAATCACAAATTGCATGAAACCTGCCACCGATAGGCAGAAATAGGTCAGAATAAAAGTTTTTGATAATTTTGTAAGCTTTCAAATGGTATATTAAAGATTTCTGTATAGTAATTATTAGCTTAGATATCTGTAGCCGCAATCACTTTGACGCAGTCCGGTGGGACACGATACGAACAATGACACAAATACTTACTGGTAATTTGGCCGCCAGTGATGCTTCCCAATCACCGCACTATTGAGACTCAGGGTTCTCAGGGATGTTGTGGGTTCTGTGTGTCCGTCTCACCCATGCGTACTTACAAAAACATTGGCAATACTAAACTTTTTACTAAACATCACTGGAATAAACACTGAATACAACATATGTGGCTAGCATACTGTCACTACTGAATAAAAGTGTTAGGTTCACTGTAGACTTGCTTTTCTTGTTATTTTGCATACACATCAACGTGCCAATGAATTTATGATTATCTTGGTCATGACTAGCCAATTCTGCTTGGGTGGTCCCCAGCCCGCAATTACTCTAGCACACGCTTAGATGGATGATCTCACCGAGGTGCGTGAAAGCGAAGCCTTCACAAGGGACGAGGGCCAACAGCCTCTAGGGTGGACTGACAGTGTTTCCCTGAAGACAGGACTCGGTGAATTACAAATGAAACCCTTCATACATATTAACACATGTGATTACTCAGCATCACTAATGCAAACTCGTCCGGGCTCGCCCTCCAGCACATTGATAGTGTGGTGATGGCCTATACACAGAGCTGGCTAGGACGGGAATAATTCCACCGTACATTAATTACAAAATTACATAAACCCTTAAATGATACACGAAACAAAATGGGACACAAGATGAATATTCCCAATAAACACACACATGTGTGAAAACAAGTTTGCTGGCGCGGATGCCACTGGATGAAGTTCATAGCGGACCACGTGGTGCAGATGAAATTGCAATATTTCTGCGGTGAGACGGCAAACTAAATTCAGACAAAAGATTATTTTTGCTGAGAAAATTATTCTCCTTACGATTGCAGTGGTTACCTGATGGCGGTAAAATCAAACATTAACATGATCACGTGGTAAAGTTCAAAAAGCATCAATTTACATGAAAATTACATTGAAACCTGAATAAAATTGACATAGAACCCTGAAATAAATATTGCACACACAATATTCCATAAAGAAGCTCTGAAACACAATGATGGCTTATACAAAGACTTCACGTCAGTCGGCCATGTGGCTATACGTGATGTTGTCATAAAATATTCATACACAAAAAATTACCCTCAAATACATACATAAAAACAAACCCCTTGAAATTAAGTGTAGCAATAATGCAGAAATTACAATGAAATGCCATAAACATAGGCGGATGGCGCCTGATTCAAATTGTGCGGGTCGCATGATCTCTCCGTCATATTCCTCATCCATCTTGATTAAGCTAAAAATGCAGCAAGAGCGCAAGAAATTAATAAAACAGAAGCATAATGCTGGGGAAAATGTCTGGCAGAAACGTACACAAGCAAAAATTAACCGATAAACTAAATTAACTATGGAAACCTAAATCAGTGAACGAAAGTTGTAGTGCGTATGTGACAGTGTCTTAACTCAGCAGCTCTCCTTGACAGACTGTCCAGAGACAAGCATCGCATGGACCTACCAATGGTTTGCCTACAGGGGTTCAAATAATTGGAAATACTATGCACGCAGAGTAAAATATTTCATTATTGAAAATAAAATGGCACAAATTAAATAAAGTATTGTTTTACATTTTAATAATTTTCTCATGAATTTCAATATTATTTAGTGTCTCTTTATGATGGCGTTCATGACAGAATATTAAGTGTTCGTAATCTCGGTGCCGAAGGCACTTTGAAAATATAACCAAACAATTTAAAAATAATAACATACACTTGAACACATTTTCAGACATATTAAACCCTGCAAATACAATAGAACACATTTTACAATGATAAATAATATTTATGTAAGAGTTCAGAATTATTGGCCTCCTTACACACGTGGAGGACACGTGACGTGCGTGGTGAGCGCCGTTATGGGCTCTAGCACCTCTGGCTGTCGGCCAGCGTCAAACAACCCCTCCCTCGAAGGCCACGACAGTGCAACACATGCAACATGGCTATGGTGGGCTCAGCCCGGCTGGTTGCCGGTTGAGGGCAAAGAAAACATGGCCTCGGATGAGGTCGGTTTCTGCAGCATTTGCAAGGGGTGGTGGTGTAAGCAGGAACAACAATGTGGGTACGTGGTGGTGACTCAACTCGCCTCTTGTGAGTGCTGTGTTGCGTTTTGTTGACACTTGACGCCACACTCACTGCCCCACTAGTTTCCCCAAACCCTTTCAAACTCTCTTGCCCTAATAGGCTCTCCCCTGCGGGAACTGGACAGCCTCCAAAAGTCATCTCGCCTTCACATTTGGTATCAAGATATACATTTACACTTCTGTTACAACCAGATTCACTTGTACCTTGGGGAAACCCCTTAAAACTCAACTCACTGGCACTGGTTGTGTTGACATATACGTGTGCACTTATGTTACAACCTTTGTGTACACTTGGAAACCCCTTAACACTCACTCTGATTTGTTGTGTTGTTACAGGCATTAACAGAAAAACCCAGAAACAGTGTTGCAGTACTACTTGTTTCCATCTCCTCACTACTAAGTGTTGCATGTTCAGTCAGTACAAAACCCTTAAATAGCAGTTCACTATCTTGGCTGGTTGTTCCCGTGTTAGTGTTGACATTTCCCTGTATATACTCTCTGGTGAAATTCTCCGAACTCGCTGAGGTACTGGGAATAACGTCGTCTCCTTGCCTCTCTTCCCTACAGGCGGTCGGGCTATCTGCAGGTCGTCACGGTGCCATTTTGTGACACGTCTGGGTCCCAACTTCACTAGAAATGTGGAATTTCCCATCTTTTACACCACTCTCACTGGCTCTGTCCATCTAGGTGCCAGTCCTGCACAGTACTTCTTCGCCCAGGTTGATAACGAGTTTTCTCTTACGTACACGTACATCCTGGGTACAAGTTTGGGTGGCGGCCTCTTGCTATCCGGTACCCACACATTACAATAACTGATCTGGTTCGCCCTGGCTTCTTAATGTATCTGCACCTGGTGTTCAAAAATTAGTTCAGGTGGTCTGGGCGGGTTTTCGTGGTGTGCTCCGGTGCATGGAGTTCGTGACCTTGTATCAGCTCGGCGGGTGTTTTCCCGGTTGCTGCATTCACTCTATTCCGTAGGTAAAACATTACCTCCAGGATCAATTCGGCCCACCTAGTATGATACTCGCATAACAGGACACGTAATTGGATTTTGACATCCTGGTTTCGTCTCTCGGTTAAGTTAGCCCTGGGATGGTAGACTGGGGTGGTACGGTGTTCTGTTCTCCACCTGGTACAGTACTCCCTCCACTTTCGCCCTACAAACTGTATTCCATTGTCTGTCAACAAATACTCGGGGTGACCCCACCTCGGGTAAAACTCGTTCTGCATTACTTGTGCAACTATGTGCCAACACACACTTTGCTGATGGGAAATGCCTCGGTCCAACAGGTGAACAAATCCGTGCCAACAACAAGAAATCTTTTCCCAGTTTTCATACGCGGGTACGGGCCCATGATGTTGCTAGCTACTGTTGTGAATGGCTCGGTCGGTAGCCTTTGCTGTTGTGGAGCGTCCCTGTATGCTCTCTGCAGCTTAAGGGTGTCACACGTGATGCAGCTCTGTACATATTTCCTGATGTCTCCTTGAATCCCTGGCTAGTGAAAAAATATCTGCACATTCCTTCGTGTTTGCTTGGATCCCGGGTGTCCATGCTCCAATCTGTCGTGTGCATCCTTTAACCCAAGTTCCCATTTCTATTTCAGTATATACATCCGCCATCGCACACAATTACCAGGTGGTTTTGGTTTGTATTTCTCTGTCCACTAGCCTCCAGTGTTCCGTGTAACATGTGGCACAGTGTTGTTGATGTTGCGCGGCCTTTGGGGAATTTTCTTGTGCAGTGTGTACCTCTTTTAACACATCTCGCACATTCAAGGAAACAAGTTCGCCAGGTGGTGTGGCAACAATATTTTGTACACCGAGAGTTTGTGTTTCTGCAGTTAGTATTGCACTGCAAGGTGGTAGCGCCTCTTCCCACTCCGCATCGCAGTTACCGTTAGATTCGGACAAGGATTCCTGGACAAGGCATCTGCGAGTTTGTTGGTTTTCCGCACCTTGTTTCTACCTTGAAATCATATTCCTGCAGTAACAACCCCCAGCGGGTAAGTTTGCTTATCCTGTTATGCATTCCCTCTAACCATACAAGGCATCGACTGTCAGTTTTGCGTGTAAACTGCATTCTTAGCAAGTACAGCCGGTACTTCCACAATGCATGTACAATGTCTAAACATTCTTGTTCATTAACGTGATATTTATGTTCTGCATCCACGAACTTTGCACTGTGGTAACTGATGGTATGTTTTTCCCTGTGTGTTCCTTCCTGATACAACATGGCTCCAATGCCTTCTTGACTGGCATCTGTTTGTACAACTATGGGTAACTCTGGGTTGAATATAGACAGCGGATTACAGTTCTGAAATGCAATTTTAATGTCTTGAAATGCTTGATCGGCTTGAGGTATCCAGACAAATGTAGGTTTCTCACACAACAAAGCAGTTAATGGTGCAGTGAATACAAAAAGTTTGGGACGAATTCCCTTAACCAATTAATTAAGGCAAAGACCTTCCTGACTTGTTTACCTGATCTGGGTATGGGTTTGTTTTTAATGTCCTGTATGTGTTGTTGTTCTGGTTTGTGTCCATTTTCTGTTACATAATGCCCTAGAAACTCTATTTTATGCATACCCAACTTACACTTTTCCACTTTGTATGTAAATTTGTTACGTTCGAGCCGATCAAACACAAGGCTCAAATGGTGCAAGTGCTATTCCCAGCTGTTAGACCAAACAAATACATCATCCAAATACACCATTGTAAAGTCTCCAATAAATCCATCCAATACATTAACCATTAACTTCTGAAACATTGCAGGGGCACACTTTAAACCAAATGGCATGGCTATGAACTGAAATCTACGTCCATCTGGGATAGTAAATGCTGTTTTCTTTCAGTCCTGTGGGCGGATAGGCACTTGCCAATATCCAGACTTTAAATCACGTGATGTGAATACTGAAGCTGGTCCTAATGTTGACAAAATGCCTTTCATGTTTATGACTGGTGGCGGCATGTTTATGGTAATCTTATTTAGGTGTCTAAAATCGACACAGAATCGCCATTCACCATCTTTCTTTGGAGCAAGGGTAATACCTGAATTATAGAGACTTTGTGTAGATTCAATAACGTTATCATTGAGCATCTCACATACTTGTTGGTTGGTGATACTGCGAAAGAAAATACCTGGGTCTCGTGGCTTGAAGTATACCGGGTCTTTGTGTGTTGTGACGATTGCATGCTCCATTATGTCAGTGTGCTGCAGCTTCCTCTCAGTGTGGAACACACTGGTATACTGGTCCAGCAGATGTTGCAGACATTGCTGATGTGTGGCGGGCACCTCATGCTCGAAGTCAGCAAGTGGCACAGCAGTTGTTGTTGGTGGAGTTGCTCCCACGGTGTAAACGGTCCATCGGTCACGTGTCCCCACGTGCAGACAATTCAGTTGCGGTTCTATCACTGCTTGGTTGTCAATAAGCCATGGCAGTCCCAGAATCACTTCATCGCACAAGTCCGGCACAATGTAGACATCACACTTGGTATGCAGATTTCTGATTCCTACCATTATGTGCATAACACTTTTTGCTTCTCCCTGTTGGTGTGAGGTATCTAAACTATCAATCAAGGTAGGCTACAATGCTGGTTTTAAATAAATCGTAATATTTATTACGACGTAAAAAGAAGAAAGGTGGAAAGTCCCAGATAAGGAGGTACAAGCTAAAAGCTAAATTACTTCCCTCCTAGGATTAAAAAAAAAAATTGGAAAGAAATGCTGACAATAAACTACGTTGGAACAAATTACCAATTAATAATAATAATAATCAACAGGCAAAGGCAAGTTTGGGAGAAAATTAATAAGACAATTATTTAATTATAAAAATAATTAAAGGCCAGGCCAAAGGCAAATGTATGCTATTGACAGCGTGTGTTTTTAGCGGGGTGCTATCCAGGGGATGGTATCGCGCTACAACCTGCTACCACTGGAGTCAAGGAAAGTTGACTGAGGTCAGGGTATATGGTAGAGGTAGAGGAGATTACAGTGGACGAGGATTGCTGTCCCTAGTGCGGTCAGTTAAAGGAAGCCTTGTCCAAGCTGGGGCTGGAGCGCTCGCGGCTTTCTTCAAGCTGCTGGCTGGAGGTAGAGGTTCGAGCCCTGGGCGGGCTGCAGAGGAGAGGACAGAGTTTTCTGCAGATTGTACGAGAGTTTGTGGACGGTGAGCTCGGCGTCTCTGCTAGACCACGGGGTTGATCATCTATTTATATGAAAGTCACCCTATGTCCACGATTCTCCGGGGGCAGGGGGTAGCGTATCCTTTCCACACAGGGGCTGGTTTATCTGCTGTAAAAGCGCTGCTTAATTTCTTATCGCCACTGGTCAATGTGTAAATATTGTCTTGCACCCCGGACTGAGGCAGGCAAGTCGTGACGTCAGGTCACGGGGTTGCTGATATCTCTAGGGTTGTTAGGAACTTCTAGGCCGGCAGGGTAGTGTAGTAGAATTTCAAAAAAATTATATTATTTTCTTTGTTTGGTGGGAGAAAGTGGGGGAGGCAATATCGAAGGAAGAGGAGGTTACGTCAGGGGTACCATAGGGAAGCGTGATGGGTCTTTTGATATTTACCATAATGGTAAATGACATGGGTTTGGGGATTAGGAGAAAATAAGATTGTTTGCAGACAATTGTGTTGTATGTGCTGAGGTGGGAGAGGGGGGCGGAAATTTGCAGGCGGACGTTGATAAGATATGGTTGTGGACCAGAAAAAAATAAAATGAATATAAATGTAAGAAAAACTAAGGTAGTGAGGTTCACAAGGAAGAAGATGATAAGCAGGGACATGTACAGATGGGAGGGACAAGAGATAGAAGAAGCAGCAGAATATAAGTATCTAGGGATTGTACTGCAGAGAGACCTCAGGTGGAATAAACAGGTAGAGAGAGTGGTTGCAAAGGGAAGAAGGGCTCTGGGTATGCTGGGAAGGGAGTCAGCTGTGAGGTGAAGGAGAAGGCGTATGGCACAATGGTACGACCAATGTTAGAATATGCTGCTGCAGTATGGGACGTGGAGGTGGAGGTGCGGGAACTGGAAAAGGTGGAGAGAAAGGCAGCAAGATGGGTGAAGGGTAGGTGGAGAAGGCAGGGCCAAGATGGTGAGGAAGAAGGGAACTATAGGCTATCAGTGATGATGAAAGAAATGGGGTGGAGCTCATTGAAGGACAGGAAGAAAGTTGAACGGTTTTTCGGGACGTACAGGATGGTGAATGAAGAGGGAGGATGGGGAGGGCTACACTCCAAGGTAAGTAAGGGGGTGTTTAGAGGAAGAGGAAACAACAGTGAGAAGCTTCAGAGGGTGTGGAGGAGAACGGAGCAGCCGGGTAGGCAGTTCATGCTAGTGAGGTCTGTGAGGGAGTGGAATGTGCTGAGGGAGGAATTGGTAAATTCAGGAAGGGAGTGGAAAAGGAGTTGGTTGGGTGAAGGAGAGTTGATAGAGCTCGCCACTGGGCGGTAGCCTAATTGCGAGTGTATGTATATGTATGTATAGAAGGCGACTGCACACTCCTTTTTACTCGTTGGTGGAAAAACGTAATTTCAGACATGGAATTCAATCACTGTTGATGATTAACCATTGCAGAAATTCTTTTTAATTCATTATGCTCAAGCTTCAGCCGGTTAATGAATGATTTTGCCTCGCGCTTGGCGTGCTCAGATCGGGTGGAGTCAGCCGTAGAGTGCGCCTCTCAGTGACGCAGTATCTGGCATGCATCAAGGGTGAAATGTGATTTCAGGAGTGGTCTGGTTTCAGGTTAAGGAAACTTTGGTGAGGATGGTAATTTTACCCATCTAGGCACCAGGCGTCGCAGATGTTGATGGAGCTGGAGACTCTGCTGTTCTCGGGGTACTGTGGGCCATTCTCCTTTATTGAAGCAAGAAGTTCCTGGTACTTACTATAGCTGGGGGATGTTGTGGCATGTCTGAGCACAGGGAAGCGGGGTAAGCCAAGCCAGGGGTACAATATACGTGTGCAGATATGGCTGTGCTATTGGCTATTCCACAAACATCAGTTATGGTGGGCTCAGTTATATGTACGGCAATGGAGGATGCAGGACGTTTGCAGAGGTATGGAAAAGTTATCCTCAGTATTACAAAAGTGCACTTCCCACAATCACAATATCTATGAATGACCACATATCATAAAGAATGATACAACTGAAATACTACATAGCTTGTAACACTCTGTGCAATGTCGCGTAAATTCATTTATGCATAAATGTTAACAAAGTATAACTAAATAGTAAATTTAGGCCAATGCATTTTCATTTGAAACTACAGAAACATTGTATAGCTTTATGTGCTCAAAGTCGTGATAATGGGTGTTTTGTTTATAGTGGACTATCCCGCGGAATAAAGAAAGCCTACACACAGATGTTATAAGATAAGAAATAAAATAATTAATATTAAACAATGCTGCCACTATGACATATTACATTATACAGTGTAATGTCCATTGACTTTACAAATTCCACCCAATTAAACTGTGTGTAAGCATTCTTGCTGTGTAACGGTAGTTTATGTGAAATTGTGGTCTGCATATGCCTAGGTGTTCAAATTATAAAACCCATGCAAATCATTGAGAGTTTATATAAAAAGGTTTTAATTACCATGTCGGTTTATGTATTATTTCCAGAATTCTGATGTGCAAAAGTAATGACACCTGTAAAGATGTTTTCCCAAATAATGCTGGCTTCTACAGCATGGTGTTATCACTGCAAAAATATTTATGTAGCCTTTATGATAAAATAATCGTTTGTACTAACTTAACAGTCCATAATAAATTTTCGTATATGATTTAGCCAGTAAATGTTATTCCAAATGCAACGTTTATCAAGAGAAAATAAGTTCTCGATTATGAAACAAAACATGTTCAAATATGTAGTCGTATTTGAAAAAATATTAAAAACTAAAACATTAACAGGTTAAAATTATATGCCTGCCAAATTACTAGACAAACAGTTTTGAAACTAATGCTATCATTATGTAGATTTGTTTGTTGGGGTTGAAGTTACATTCACACGTATTTGCTCAAGAAGGTGCAGTTTCGATTTCATGTTGTAGCCTATTTGTTTTACATATAATATAAATGATAATCTTTGTGTTACAGTTATGGTACAAATAAAGATATTTCCGATAACATATAATATTTTTACATTCACTATTAACCAATGTAATTAAAATACAAGCGTAACCGTAATATATATATATATATATATATATATATATATATATATGTGTGTTGCAAGTCCGTAGTAGGTAAATGTACTTAATACAAGTAAAACTAAGTATTCAGTTGGGTAATAGTATCCAAGGTTTTACTTGTAAAAGTACAAGACAAAATGCATATATATTTCCAGATGTACAGCACACACTTAATTATTCAATTCCGTGACAACAGTGTTCTCACAGTTTAGGTAATGGAAGTGATGTTTCCAATAAAAGGGTGACCCATACGGACGAGCATAAATAAAACCCATGTCCTACCCGGGATTCAAAGCCAGAACCACTCACGCTCAACCGACTGCGTCACAGAGGGCAGCCAAAAGGTCAACCAGAACACTGTCAGTGGTAATATGAACTTATTTAAAGTGAACAACAAACTGCTTATTTCATTGGAGATAATTTGTAAGTTACAATTTACGTAATACATTCAGTGATTGTTCCACATTTGATGATTTTCTGTAGTGTAGGTTGGGAGTAGTATGATTATGGGGAATTGGGACCATCGGTGTCTGTCACCCGAGCCAGAGCCGCCGACCGCCATATTGTTACGTCACCGTCTGCAATCTTGGATGACCCTGACCTTGACCCCAGTGACATCTTACCCCAAAACAAAAAAAATATGCAAAGAAGTTTATAACAAAAAATTGTATTAAAAACCAATAAAAAATTTAAAAAATCATTAAAAAATAATTAAAAAATCGTTAAAATTTATAAAAAATTGTTCAAAAATGAATTTTATAAAATTGTATTAAAAAAAATTTCTCAATAAAAAAGTTTTTTAACACCGGTGGCCATTTTTTTATTTTTTACCTAGAAATTTATCTTTTTTCCCTAAAAATTTTTATAGAGATTTTTGATAAAAAATTTGTTTATTAAAAAGTTTTTTACCCCGGTGAACATTTTTTCTTTTTTCCCTTCGAAATTTCCCTCAAGAAATTTTTTATTAAAAAATTGTTTAAAAAAATTTCATAATTAAAAAACTTACATTTCCTGAGGTCTCCCCCCAAACTACCAATTACTCACCTCTGTTTGAATCCAGCAGACAACTGACTCCCTCGCCTCCACTTCCCCCACATATTCTCATTCCACCATCTTGATTTTTTCATTCGTCATTTGTTTATATGCTACTGGAGGCAGCCAATTTTGTTTATATGTTATTGGAGCTAGCCATCTTTGTTTATATGTTACTGGAGGTGGCCATATTTGTTTTTTTTTTCAAACATAATTTGTTTATATATGTTACTGGAGACTGCCATGTTGGGAGGCAACCATCTTGCTAGGAGCAGTCCTCCATGTATTTTATTGTCGTTTGTTTTATAGTTTGTATCTCACCTTTGTGCGACAACCCGATTATGTCACCTGAATGGTTACATTAACCATTCCTGCAAAGTAATTAAATTTATTTATTATTTTTTATTCTTCCATATAAAGCGGGAAAAGTTTTTTGAAATAAAACAGAGCATATATTTTTTTACATCAAATTTACTGTATACATAAAAAATATATACAGGTTTATTATTAATCTTCTTTGAAGTTCACCGCTCGATATTCGCATCGGCGACCCAGGAATTGTAGTGGGTAGGGAAATCCCACCACTTAAAGATGGCGATGCTCGAAGATGAGTAAACGGTTATGGTGTGCGAACAGTTAGCTGCGCTCATGACAGCATTTTGATGGTTCTGCCTGGCAATTGTAAGATACAAGCTGGTCATGAAGTATCAGGCAAAATGCGTACGTGTTGGCAGGAATATTTCCATTGTAGTGAATTCAATACTGCAGTCAATCACATGCAGTTTGGAACTGAGCGTACATATGATATGCCATCAGATACTGGCCATTTACAAAGTTAGTGTTCATGTCTATGTACGGGTAGCTTTCGCTATTCAAAAATATTTTGACATTTTCTATTTAGTATGTGTCGAACTGCAAATGGCTCACTCTTACATTGTGCTGTCTTCCAGTCTGTAGCCCAACAATGATGTACGTCGGTTTCTCAGAAGCAAAGCTAGTCTTCACGCTCCAGTTAATGCGCTGGCATGCTGGCAATCCGGAGTATGTCTCCAGACTCCACGACCTGAAAGCCACATCAGTGTTTTTAACATCTTCTGCATTCTCCAACAATTGTAGGCATTCTGCAGTGCTCAACTGCACATGAGGCAGCATCCATTCGATAGACTGTAGGTTCAGGTCCACTGCCTTCAGGTTTTCTACCGTACCCATTATGGTATCCAAATGCGTATTGGTGAGCATTAACACCAGCTCCTGCTTCGAATTGAAGATAATTTGTTTGTAGTCTTTGACAAATCCCAATAGCAATGAGAACGGAACACATACTTCGAAACTTCCTTCGGCATAAATGGGAACACTGTAGCCATCTTCAATTCCCCAGCCTGCCATCTCGGCTGCAGGCAGCTTATTCAGCGTGAGTGAAAGGTAAGTTTTTATCATTGAGGTTATGCCCACATCTCACGACTGGACCACCTCAGCACCATTGAGAAAGTAGGCGATGCGATCGATCAGGTGAAGAATTCCATTGCTAATTATTTTCGTCGATGCTGGATTGGTCCCATGTTCTTTTGTAAGAGTCCCCCTGATTCGCAGGAAAGACTGGCAAGGAAGAGTGCAGATATCTTGGTGTTGGACTGTTATCTGAACCTCCTATGGTAGTGCGTATGGCCCAATCAGGAACGGCTGGTACGCATGAAGTTCCACCTTCGTTATACTGTCTTTGAAAATGGTTGGCTCTTCGTAGTTTAGGAAATCTTCCATGGCGACTGACCTCGTAGCCGAGACTGCAGAGGATGATCTCGCTAGCACATGTTAACTCCTTGGAGACCTGTAATGCACTGATGGTAGGTTTTGCATGACACATTCTTTTATAGCTTCTGGTCGGCGTAAATCTTATACCCATATTCTCAAATGCAGGCGTAGGGTGATTTCTTCATTTCGAAAGTTCACCAACTCTCCGCGCTGGTCGACGACTGTCACAACCACCTCATGTGCTCTCTTCGTGATGACTGGAACATAAATGATGCTTTGCAGTGCCACGACCAATGTTAACCTGGAGGGACCATAAGTGAAAATTTGCGCAGCGTATTGCTCAGCCTGCCATTGAGAGATATGTGCCGCTCGCCAAATTGCTGGTTATTCGTATCACATTGACTGGCAAAATATTTATAGGCTGCGACTACACGTGTGTTCTACCAGCTTCACAGATGCACGGTTCGAACTCCAGCATCGGTCCGATGGTATCTGGTTTCGTAAAGATGATATCTTCGTTGAATCTGATAGAGTATTGGGATTTCCACGTAGTTCGAATTCAGTGTCGGGGGGCAGCGAATCTTCAATGTACCTTGCAATATTGTCTATTTCATAAGAGCCAATGGGCAGCGAAACTTCACTGGAAACATTACCACTTTTTATGAAGTACAGCTTGCAGTTTTTTTCATCAATGCTTGGTATCACATTGTAAGTTTGAAAATCGACAAGGCCTATGTTCCATTCCCCCTCCAGGTCGAGTGGTGGGAAATGTACCGCACGCAGCTTGGAGCTGCGATCCATTAAGGTAAGCATTATAGACATGACTGACGGTTTCCTTGCGGTGTATAGCCTTTTTACACAATTCCTTGTATGGGCAAACCAGGAAGTGAAGGCACAAATATCCACAGTTCCACGTGTTAGGCAGCTGCTCCATTTCGTAATTGTAAGTTAGATTACATTTTTCAGGTACTTGCGCAATTTGGGTAGAGGACGCAAATTCCCAAAACTATGATAATAGTCTGCGTGTTTGCCCTTTTTTACATAGGTTACTCAGTGCGTGCCGGGCCCTGCTGTCGTATCCGGATTAATTACGGCGCATTCTTCTCTCTTGGGTTTAGCGGACAAACAATCTCTCATAAACACTCCGCGAAAATGAGGTATATTCAATTTGCGTGCAAACAGGTTCCAAATCCACACTCGAGAGTGCTCGTTTGAGTACAGATTTCATTATTGTTTCTTCCTGCTGCATCGCTTTTACACACTTCCGCCTCATACTGGGTATGGTCTTAGGTAGAGGACTAGCCCGTTTTTTTCACCCATGGCGATAGCTTCCATACTTGCATTGTGTCTTTGGGCCTCTGTCAACTACTTCCATTCGTTCAATACTGTGTTGACAGCTTGGGCAATACCACTTGTGGCTCCGATTAGACCTCCAAGGCTGTGAGTGCGGGCAAAAGCAATGGAAAAAATCCACTGGTATATATTTTCTCGGACTTGGCTGCTTTTCTTCTTTTTGTAACTGCTTTTCTTTTCACTTGTGCTTTTCTTTTGATCTTATCCTCCATGCCCATCTTCACTTTGGTATTCATCAAGTTGGAAACATCCCAGGCTGCTATTTTTTTGCCAAAACCGGCATCTGATAATTTTCTTATTTTGCCCGCCTTTTGTGCAAGCATCTTGTCTGCCTGGTGTCTGGGTTGCAGATCCTTGTGCTGAGAATATGCAATGTCGTGCTGCTTGCATGCTTCATCCAGGGCAATTATGCCTGTCTCGTTGCGTGACTACCTTTTAGCTAGCTTGGTTCCTGGCCCACAGAACCTGTATCCGGGAATGTGCAACTCGAATAGTAGATTGTTGATCAGCATATCGACCCCGGTTCCAGCTATGGTCTTACCTATTCGAGACATTGTGATACACTGAGCAAGAAAAGTATAAATATGGCCCTTTTATACATTTTGTTTCAGTATCAATTTAGACTTGGAACAGTACGGACGTATAATATATTGCAGTCTGATATTTCAGTGCAATTTCTGCCAGAGACAGTTTACTTGGCATGATAACTTGAAGAGACATTAGCAAATGTGCTTTATGTCATCAAGAGGCTTGTATATGCTACCTCCTCCTCGTCCACCTTATTCTCTGCCTTCTCCTCCAACTTATTCCCGCCTCCTGCTCTACCTTATTCTCCGCCTCCTCCTCCCTCTCATCCTCCTTCTAACCCAATGTATGATTTAAACCAAGCAGATGAAAACAGTATACAGATCATTAAACAAGATGTTACTCTACCCATACACATTCATGCTGAAGATGAAGCTATCGCCCACGAACCGTGGCATGGAATCCTATTTCCGAATACAGTGAGATGCATCATCGCAGGGCCATGAGGTTGTGGCAAGACGTGCATCTTACTGAGCCCGCTGGAAGAAGAGAACGGTCTCCGGTTTGAGAACGTTTACCTGTACTCCAAATCACTCCAGCAAACAAAATACCGGCGATTGGCATGAGTACTGCAGGCCGTGGAAGGCATGGGTTATTTTCCATGCAGCGATAACGAAGCTGTTGTACCTCCGAATGAAGCATTGCGAAACTTGATATTTGTCTTTGATGACATTGCCTGTGAGAAACAAACTTGCATTCAAGAATACTTTAGCATGGGGCGGCAGGCATGTGTGGACTGTGTGTACCTCTGCCAGACTTATTTGCGCATACCCAAACAACTGCTTCGTGATAATGCTAATGTGTTTGTGTTATTTCGCATGGACAACACTAATTTACATCACGTTTATGACGATCATGTAAATACGGATATGACGCTATCAGATTTCAAATGTATGTTGTGCTTTGTGCTGGAAAGGCAAATATGGATTTTTTATTGATCGTAAAGGATTGGCCTCTATATAATGTGAGGTACAGGTGTGGGTTCAATCAGTTCATTGCCAGCCATTGAGAATGAGTTACAGCATATCGTAATTTTGGCAGAGTAGTCTCAAGATACGCTATCATGAAGACAACTATGGCAGTTGTCTAGTACCAGGGGATGATGGAACTTGTGATGCTGGTAGAAGAATAATTCGAAACATTGGTGAACCTGAACGACCTGGGGATGCTGCTACTAAACATTTCGTCCTTACAACTGGTAATGACATCATCTCGGAACTGCACAGAATGTTGCCTGAACAAAACACATTCTTTTGAAACTACCGGTCCGAGCTCGGAGCAAAGATGGCGTGTGTAAACGGAGATCGTCCGCGATATGGTGGCCATGGACGAGCACGTGACGAGTGTTCAAAGGCAAATTATCGACGGACTGAATGTAAAATATGTACGAAATGAAGAGACTCTGAAAAACCTGGAAGGATACATGACACATATGTTCAATAACTCCATTTCCCACCTCGCTACGAAACCAGATGTTCAAAATTACAGCCAAGGTCTGAGCAAGATCGAAAGTATATTGGGTAGACTCGCAACTAAACCTTTAAAAGTGGGTGACAGTGAGAATTTTAATTCTGTATGATGGCGGACATTGCTAGCGAACTACATAGGATGATTCAGTCTGTCCGCTCAAAGTATTTGCTCACCAAGAGAGCCAAAATTTCACGTGACCGTATAAATGAAGAAATTTTTAAGCCCATTACTCATCATCTCGATATACTCAGGGAGAGCTATGGAGCACCCATAGCTGTGAAGTCCGAAAGTGACAATACGGCTAAGCCTTTGCAGAAGCGAAAGCATGATGAAGTACAGTCTGATCTGGACAATGGATTGGATGCAGATTTACCACAGAAGAAGAAAGTACAGAAGAGACCACTGAAATCTAATGTTTTGGCTCGACGGTACCTACGAACGTACACATCTCGTAATAATGATACAACGTACAGCGTATACAGGTACATTGATAAATGGTTCCTCCGTGCTGATGAAATTGTTTCTACCAGGTGGGAGCATCCAAGTCGGCAATTAAATGGTACATGGAACCCCCTGGACTATATGAACTTTTATTTCATAAGGAGCCCAGGGAGTTTACAGAATATGACCTGCTGGAATACAAGACTTTACTCGAACTCACGCACGCACTTTACCGAGACAACGATCCTCAGACCGGTGAATATAAGGATGAAGATCACGAAAAAAAAAATTGACATTCTCGCAGACCACTTCAGTGGCCTAGAACTGAAAATTGGTGAAGGACTGAAGAAGATAGACAACGGCTAGAACATTGATTATGTATTCTGGGACAATCCGAACGAACTGGTCGATATGCTGCAGCTGCTACTTGCTTTGCAAAGTGTTGGAAATTACTCCCACACCAATGAGATAGTTTCAATCATAGACAAACTTAAGGAGGCAGGCTACATACGATGAATTGATTGGGTATAGCCAATGAACTGCATGTGGCTGCCAGGTGCAACTACCGCTGTCGCAAGGACATGATTTGTGGGATGAACAATCTGTTTCAAGCCGACCTCATTGAGATGATACCGTATGCTCAAGTCAACAAAGACTACAAATACATGTTGGCAGTCATCGATGCTTATAACAAATTCGCCTGGGCCAGGCCGGTCAAGTCGAAGAATGCACGTGACGTCACCGAGGCCATCGCAGATGTGTTGAGCGATCCTGGCCAATTTGCAAATCGACCAGGGGAAGGTACTCTACAATGCAAAGTTCAAGGCCCTGATGAAGAAACATAACATAAATCATTATTCCACATACAGTAATCTCAAAGCTTCAACTGTCGAGAGGTTCAGCAGGACTCTGAAGGGCAAGATGTGGAAGCATTTTGCAGTAAATGGTAGCTACAAGTGGCTTGAGCTACTGCCAAAACTTGTGCGCAAGTATAATTCTACATTGCACTCGACCACTCGCATGAAGCCCGAAGATGTCAAGGATGACTCCCTGGTTTGGACTGTGTATGTGTAGCATTGCATTTATACAGAGTTTCATTGCTTTTTAAATTGTTTTTCAGGTTCACTTTAGGTTCAATTTCAAAGTTTATTTTGTCACTGAGTGTATTTTGTCCAAATTTTCCTTTCATGCCATGGTTTAGAAGTAAGGGCTTTTATCAGTTTAAATGCGAGGCTGTAATACGAATGTTATCTATACTGTGTGGCTTTTTTGGTTCCCAGGTTTCCGAGCAAGGTGACAAAACTTTAGAGATAAAACTTTTTCTAAAATCCTATGCCATCTGCACTTTAATCCTACGACGCAGTAGCAAGAGAAGGGAACATCCAATAGGAGGCCGCGAGCCCCGGCCAAGTGTGTATTTTTAGTTTTTGTCTGAGAGTCGGGGATAGCTGCGGGCACCAAGTTGCGTGTGTCTCACCCTTTACTCAGTCACATTACTACAACCACCACTAATGAGTGATGAGTGGAACGAACTTGAACTTCGCCTGCACCCAAGAGCGCCGCCGACCACAACTTCTATTTCTTTTAACTAAATTCTTTCTCAGTGAATAACAAACTTTTGGACAACAACTCTCTGTTAAATTCTTTACTGTGGGTGCAGGAGGTCATTAGGTACATAGGGGGATGGTATTCTTTTACCTCCCCCTTGTCTTCGTAATTTTTCATCGCTAAGCGAGATGTAGTTTTTTCAACTTAAATGTTGTGACTACTTCTGTGATAGTGTACCTGCGTGAATGCAGAAAAGAGGCGAAATGTGACGAGTTCCATTGCACTGATGTGTTTGCTGAACTTTTGATCGTCTACAATAAAACTGGATAAGATTAGAAATTAATCACTCAGCTTTTAATTTTACTACAACTAGTACAAGTGCGCCTTTTCCCCTGATGAATACTAGCTGAAGCAAAACTGTTTCTTTTGAATGAGGTGTTTGTATTGGAGTATAGCGAGTTGATGCTACACGACATATACTATTCTGAAGAGGAAGGACCCATGCAAGCCTAAAGCCAAGATCGGTGACCTGGTGCACATTTCCAAACAGAAAGGTGTCTTCGAGAAAGGGTTCACAGCGCACTGGAGCCCCAAACTGTTTTGTGTGCGACGTATATGTAACTATGCTCCGAGGACCTACTATCTCGAAGATCTGAACAACGTACCCATTCATGGCGGTTTCTACAACAAGGAGATCCGGCTGACGAAGTTTCCAGACATGTATTTGGTGGTAAAGGTGCTGAAACAACGTAATTGAAGGGCCAACATCAAGTGGTGGGGTTTCCCTGCCAGTTACAATTCGTGGGTCGCCGAGGCGGACAACATCAAGCAGCGAACCTAGAAGAAAATTAATAAAACTGTTTATATATTTTATTATGAGTACAATAAATTTTAAGTTAAAAACAGATATACTGTGTTTTATTTCAAAAAACCTTTCCTGCATTATATATAATAATAATAAATAAATTTAAATACTTTGCGGAATGGTTACTGTCACCATTCAGTACAGGCCTATATCAGGTGGCATAATCGGGTTGTCGCACAAATCTGAGACAAACTATAAAACAAATGACAATAAAAAATATAGAGGACTGCACTTAGCAATATGGTTGCCTCCCAACATAGCAGTCTCCAGTAATATATATATATATATAGAAATTATGTACGAAAAAAAACAAATATGGCCACCTCCAGTAATATATGCACAAAGATGGCGGTCTCCAGTAACATAAAGAAGATGACTACCTCCAGTAACATATAAACAAATATGTCTGCCTCCAATAACATGTAAACAAATGGCAAATGAAAAAATCAAGATGGTAGAATGAGTATATGTGAGAAGGTGGAGGCGAGGGAGTAAGTCGTCTTCTGGATTCGAACAGAGGCGAGTAATTGGTGGTGCGAGGGGAGACTTCCAGAAATGTAAGTTTTTAAATTACAAAATTTTTAAAACAAGTTTTTAATAAAAAAAATTCTCAAGGGAAATTCTGTTGGAAAGAAAGGGAAATTTCGAGGGGGAAAAGGGAGAAAAAAAAAAGGCCGCCAGGGTTAAAGACTTTTTAATAAACAAATTTTTTTATAAAAAAAAATTTCTCAAGGACAATTTTTAGGAATAAAAGGGAATTTTTGAGGAAAATAAAAGGGAAAAATGGTCACGAATTTTTAATTAAGAAATTTTAAAAATTAAATGTTATAAAAATAAATGTTAAAAGAATTTTTAAATTAAATAATGTAATAATAATAAATTTTTTATACGTTTTGTAATTTTTAAAGATTTCTTATTAAATTTTTGGTTATAATGTTTTTGCAATTTCTTTTTTTTTGGTTTTTGGGGTCAGAAAACACCAGGGTCAATGTCAAGGTCACAAGTCATCCAAGATGGCGGAGAGCAACGTAACAAGAAGGCGACTGGGCGGCTCCGGAGCCAGATGCCGATGGCCCCAAGTCCCCATAATCATACTACTGTTGGGATTAGCCTGCCTATATTTGCACTAAATTAAATGCCGTTATTGGGGGAAGATTTTTGAATGTTGATTAAAACCATGTATAGTTTAGTTTGAACTTCATAGATCACGTTATTCGTTGGAATAAAAATATATATAACAATTTGTTTTTAACTTTTGTCAGTTCTATTTTGTGTTATTCTATAGCACTGATTATTCTTAACATTTGTGTGTCATTTAATGTAATATTATTATATTTAAACATTTTTTATATTTATTATTTTTTATTTCACATTTATTCGCAGCACCAATACTAAAGGTTGTATTGCAATTGGTTTCGACAACAGAGTAATAAGAGACACAATTCACGAATTCTATACCATCAAAAAGATTATGCCAACAACTATGAATATACTAGGATATTACATTTGGCACTGGATAGATAGATGACAGCTCTGTACAAATTCATATGTTATTATTTACATGATTTTTGTATTTTTGTTAGAAGTAACACTGATGTGCTGTAACACGTGTTTACGCTGGCTTGACATTATGCTGTCTCAAACCCCTCAATGTTTGTATATTGTGTGAACATATATTGTCTTCTGAGTAATCTATTCTCTTCTAGATATTTCCTATGCCGCGCCGTAAATAGTCACATCCAATATTTATATACTTCCCTTCCCCCTTTTTTCTATGTGCAAGCATTTGTAATACATTTATTTTGCCTTCATGTTATGCAAATGTGATAACGAAACACCTCATCTGCTGAAGCATCATGCCACATAATATATTCCACCTCCATTATTGTTGCTTTTATCTAACGAGATTTTAATTCGATACTGATGAATATTTTAACAGAACATTTGCACTCAATAACAGAAAAGCAATTGACCTCTGTGGAACAGCCCACGCAGACGGTAACGAAATTGTCCAGCATACACTGTCACAAGAACACTGTTATCTATTGTCACCAGTCAAACTTCTCTGTGGCCGGTTTCACCGAATGTTTTTATGTCCACGTGTATTCTGCCGGGCTGCCGTCTTGCCGCTCCGCTACAGACCGGTCCGTGCCGAGCCGCAGTCTAGGTAGAAGGAGGGTACTCGGATACCAAGACTTCTTCCGGCTACTATATGTACTGGATATTTACCTGTTGTGCTTTCTAAATGGTACGCCTATTACAGGCTGACCAACATGTCTTACATTACGTTATTGAAACATTTCACTCACACTTGCAATGATTATAGGTAAGGATAAACTTGGCAGGTTGTGAGGGCCCCGTGCTCTGAAATACTACACTGAAATAATAAACACTGTTAAGAACACATGTATATTTTTCATGGTAGATTGCATTAACTCTTCCCTGCGGACGAAACTTGACACATACTACAGGGCTTGGCCCTCCAGTTAGGGTACACTGGCAAAAGTGCACAAAGCCAACATAATGAATTAAATGAACAGTTACGCTTCCCAAGCAATTTAAGTCCTGGGGAAGAAGGGCTGGGGTCTCCGGTCGCTAAAAGAGCAAAACAGTTCCGGTAAATTAATATAAACTTTTGAAAACTACATGACCAGTTAGAAACGTTGCATGCCACCAGAGTGCGATGCACCGAGCCGAGTCCTCTGAAGTCCAAGATGCTACTGATTTCTTCTGCATGGCATGTGTACCCATCTTGGCAGATTTTCGGGCCGCACTGGGACTACTATCCGTCACATTCATATCAAAACTCTCAAAACCACAAACACTCGCTAAAACAATGGTACCATAAAATACTCTGCATTAATAGATAGCATTAATAGTTTCCCTTGTATAACTTGTGTGAATGAGATGAGGATGGAACAAGTGAACAATAAAACACTGCAGAGAGAATATGAGCATGACCCACACATGAAACAATTAAAACTTGCATTAAAGGACCCACAACAAGCTGACACAAAATATAGCAGACTTAGTTGCAGTTATGGTATTGCTGCAAACTGCATAATTTTTCTTTAAGTGAACACACCACGAGGCCTGAAGAAACTGACATTAGTGTCGCCAGTCTATGTAAATTAAATTATACAAGCACTAATATTAATTTTTTGGTTATGAAAATTTAAAGTGCCCACGGCACCGAGATTAAGAACACTTAAAATTCTGGCATGAATGCCATCACAAAGAGACAATAAAATAATATTGAAATTCATAAGAAAATTATAGAAATGTAAAATAATATGTAATTTAATTTGTAGCATTTTATTTTCAATATAAAATATTTCACTCAGTGTGCATAGCACTTCCGCTTATGTGAACCCAGTAGGCGGCCATAGTAGTTCAGTGTGGCACTTGTATCTGGACAGTCTGTCGAGGAGAGCTGGTGAGGTAAGACACTGTCAAGTACGCACTACAACTTTTGTTCACTGATTTAGGTTTCCATAGTCAATTTAGTTTAACGGTTAATCTTTGCTTGCATACGTTTTGCCAGACATTTCCCCCAGAATTATGGTTCCACTTTATTAATTTCTTATGCTGTTGTGGCATTTTCAACTTAATCAAGGAGAAGGAGGAGAAAGATGTCGGAGAGGTCACGCGACCCGCGCATTTTGAATCAGACATCATCTGCCTATGTTTATGGTATTTCATTGTAACTTCTGCATAATTGCTACACACAATTTTAAGAGCTTTATTTTTATGTATATATATTTGCAGGTAATTTTCGTGTTTGAATATTTTACGGCAACATCACGTATAACCACGGGGCCGACCGAAGCCAAGTCTTTGTATATGCCATCATTGCGTTTTAAGAGCTTATTTATATAACATTGTAAGCGCAATCATTTATTTCAGGGTTCTATGTCAGTTTTATTCAGGGTTCAATGTATTTTTCATGTAAAGTGATGCTTTTTGTACTTGACCATGCGGTCACAGTATTGTTTGATTTCAACGCCATCAGGCATGTTACAAGCCTTTAACAACTCTAATTGTAAAGAGAATCACTTGCTTAACACGAATAATATTTTATATGAATTTAGTTTGCCGTTTCCAAGCAGAAATATTGAAATTTCACCTGCACCAAAGTTCGCTACAAACGTCATCCAACGGCATATGTAAGTTTGTTTTCACACATGTGTGTGTTTATTGTGAATATTCATCTCATGTCCCATCTTATTTCATGTATCATACAAGGGTCTATGTAACTGTGTAATTAGTGCACGGTGCAATTATTCCCGTCCTGGCTGGCTCTGTGTATAGGCAGTCACCACACTACCCACATGCTCGATTTTTTATTCAGTAGTGACAGTGTTCTAGCTACGTATGTTTTATCTATTGTTTATTCCAGTGATGTTTAGTAAAAGTTAAGTATTGTCTATGTGTTTGTAAGTATGCACGGGTGAGATGGACACACAGAACCCACAGCATCCCTGAGAACCCTGAGTCTCAATAGTGCGGTGATTGGGAAGCACCGCTGACGTCCAAATTACCAGTAAGTATTTGTGTCATTGTTCGTCTCGTGTCTCACCTGATGGCGTCAATATGTCATTTTATGCCTACAATGCAGACATATTACATTTTTTTATACCCTCTGAGGAAGCACTGTAAGTAGTGTTAAAGAGGCAGCAATCATTTTACGTTCATGTTTACCTGAAGCCGAAGTTGTCAACACAATACTAGAAGGCATGGAACCTCAAGAGCATTCTCATTTAGCTTTCTTTTCAAAACCCAACACATTTGCTGAATTATAAAGAGCCTGTATATATTCACAAAAAAGCTTAATGATTCGTCTAGAAATGCTGTCGCTGAAGGAAAAGAGAAGCCACAGAAGATGAAGGATGCCAAATTCCCTTCTCCCTCTGATTCTCTTTCCAGAGAACGACCTACATATAGGTACTCTAAGAGGATAGGCCACAAGATTGACCAGTGTCGTTTTCTACAAAACAAGTCCAACGAGGACAACAAGTGAACGGTTCTCCAAGAAATTCAGAAGTTAGTCAATTCACAATATAATGCTCACCTGTTTAACCATGTGAAACTTTGGAAAAATTTTCAACAGTTGTTCAGTCCTTATGACCTTGTGGTACATTTAAGTTATAAGTGTTGGTATGCCTGCGAGCATGCAAAGGACAAAGGACAGTGGCATTTGGTAGTGTGCCCTGGCGGCAGTAAGATGTTATTGACATGGTAGCTGTCTGATTCAGTGTGAAATAAAGGAAAAGATCGTACAGTCCTTGCTCCATAGCAAGCTCATTACGTCTGGAACAAAAGGGTTTACATGCTTCCTCAACATCTTGTGATCAGCCCTCATGAACACAACGGATTACTTTGCTGAGAAGTACATCAGTTTCTGTAGCAAGTCTAATGTCCTTCGGAGTTACTGGCAAGAACTCCGCAGCCCTCACATGTAAATATGAAAACTGTTCTGCTGGTTCCTCTATGGGGAGAGACCATCAGCATTCTCATCGTGAATACCTTTAACATACTGTACAACATAATCAAACCCTTGTAACATAACTGCCCATCGTTGTAGCCTATTTGCAGCTAGCTGGGGAATACCAGCATGTTCGCCAAAGATGTGAACAAGTGGTTGATGATCCGTCAACAGCAGAAACTGTCTCCCATACAAATATTGAAAAAATTTCTTGACCCCCAAAGACGATTGCCAAAGCCTCTCTATCTAACTGGGAATACTTCTTTTCAGCCAGTGACAATGAACATGATGCAAAGGCAATAGATTTCTCTGTGCCATCTGGCAACACATGACTAATGACAGCACCTACTCCATAGGTTGAAGCATCACATGCTAACTTAACAGGCAGAGCCATATCATAATGTGTCACAACCCTCCTAGAAGCCATCAGCTGCTTCAGTTCAACAAAAGCCTTGTCACAGTCCTTCAACCAGTGCCACGCACACCTCTTTTTTAGTAAGCCATGTAAAGGAACCAACACAGTTGACAAGTTGGGCAGAAACTTTGCATAATAGTTGACCAGTCCTAACCAAGCTCTCAACTGTGTAACATCTGATGGAACTGGGGCTTCTACTATAGCCTGTGCCTGCACATTGTCCACGTAAGTATGCAGACCTGCACTGTAGACAGTATGTCCTAGAAACTGCACATTATTTTGAAAAAACTTACATTTCTGCTTATTCACCTTAAAGCCACAATTACTGAGCCGCTCCAACAGCTGACTCAAGTTGTTCCAGTGTTGCTCCTTTGGATGCACTAGTTACAAGAATGTCATCCTGAAAACACACTATTCCCACGAGGCCCTGTAGAACTTGTTCCATAGTCCATTGGAAAATGGCTGGGCATGAGGTTATTCCAAACGGGAGTCTGCTGTAACGAAAAAGATCCCTGTGAGTGTTTATGGTGCACAACTCTTGAGAGACTAGATCCAACTGCAGCTGCTGAAAGGCTTATGATAAGTCAATAACTGAAAACTCCATGCCTCCCTTCAGCTTTGAAAACAAATCTTCGACATGAGGCAGCAGGTAGATGAGGGTTTACAGTAATATTAAAATCAGCACAGATGCAAACACTACCATCACGTTTTGTTTGGGGTCGCCCAGTCACTGAAATCCACAGGATACAAAATCCCTAGTCTTAAAACTCCACATCTACCTTGCTCCTAAAGAGCAAAAGCAAGAGGACGAGGAGCAAAAAACTTTGGAGCCACCCTGTCTTCTAAATTTTTCAAGCAAACTATTAACAGCAGTTGACACTAACGTTTCTGGAATAGGTGCCTGAGAAAGACTAACAACATTAAAGAATGGCATGGGCATGGGTAAGTTCAGCGCCTGATACCAGTCTCTTACCAGTAAGGGTGGCCCCCCCCCCCATTTGGAATGACATACAACTTCAACTTCATGGCTTCCTTCTGGCTTTGGTACTTTACAGGGACCTCTATCAAACCACATGGGGTAATGAGGTCACTCATATAGGACTTAAGGCGGAGTTAAGTTTTCCTTAGTGGGTAGTTGTGAAAACTGTTCTTATAGGTTACCTCGGAAACTGCAGATGTGGCTGCGCCACTATTGACCTCCATATCCAGTCTTTTATTTCCTATATATACTGGTAACACCCACGGTTTCCGGTCTGTACCCATTAACTGATAAAGAGCTGCAAACTTATTTTCACTTGTTCCTATGTTACCACTTTCTTCACTTAAAACATAATTATGAAAAACTGCCCTACCCTGTCTTCCAGCACTTAGGTTGGGACACATATTCTTTAGATGCCCAGGCCTGTTGCAATCATGGCATTGGTAGGTCCGAAAACGACAGTCCCGTAGTTCGTTCCTCTCCTTACCACAAGACGTGGACCACTTTATTGTCTCACATCTGAAACTTACGTCCACCATTACCTTTGTGGCTACTCCACGCACTTTCGGCATTAGGCTTACTGTGACCACGCACTTTGACGACATGAACTTCTTGTGTAGCGTATTCTTCTCCTGCACTTTGTGATTTTTGGCCTACATTTCCTGTTGCGGCTTCATGCATATTGCTATGTTTACCACCTTTTCAAAGGTTAAATCATCGTCTTCTTGATATAATTGGTGAGTTATATCTTTATTTCTCAAACCCACAACAAACTGATCCCGCAAGGCATTATCAAGGAACAAACCGAAATCGCAAGAACGAGTGAGTTTCCTCAAAGCAACAACGAACTCTGCAACCGTTTCGATGTCCTGCTGCACATATTTGTGGAAGGAATGGCGTTGAGCTATGGCTGAAGGCTTAGGCGCAAAATGGTTTGTCAAAATTTTTACCAACTCCGCATAACTTCGCTCTTGAGGTTTATTTGGGGCAGATAAACTGCGAAGCACTTTGTAAGTTTCTTTTCCTAAAGACAAAATCAAAATTGCTCTTTGTTTCGCATTCTCACTTTCTGTGTCACCAACACCATTTGCGATAAACAACTGCTCTAACCTTTCTAACTAAGACTCCCACGAATCTTCACTAGGCACAATCTTTTCGGCCTTGAAACCGGACATACTCGTACCTTATTTGTACAAACATGTACATCCCTTCCTCGTCGCCACTGTACAATCTTTCCCTTTATTTTACACTGAATCATACATTTACCATGTCAATAACATCTTTCTGCCGCCGGGGCACACTACCAACTACCACTGTCCTTTGTCCTGCTCTGTATACTCGCAGGCATACCAATATTTATAACCTAAATATACCACAGACCATATCAAAAGGAAATTATTTGAAGTGTGTCATATTAATTACCCTAATGTTGTGGGTATTCAAAAGGTTACAACACCACATGTTGACGTAAAATTAGGACTATTGTCAGTTAGTGATCTTGTTGACTCTGGATCTGCTCATAAAATTATTTCTATAAGACTTTTTGAAAAATTGAAAGAACTAAAGTGAATTAAATCATTTGTATGACCTTCAAATGTCCACTGTTACACTGCTTCCAGGCAGACCTAGCCAATTTCTTGTTGCGTTACTGTTAAGTTAAAAATTGATAATTTTACTTGGAATTACAAATGTCTGGTGTCAAAACAACTAGGTTTAGATTTCATTTTGGGCGCAGAATTTATAGCTGCTACTGGCCGAATACTTGATATTCAAGATGAAAACATTTTTTGTTAAATTTGTTTCAAACACAAAATACCATTGGTGAGCTCACAAACTAAACAAAATACTTCTCATGTTCGTAAAGCAGAGCTCAACTAGATCACTGATTCTTTTGAGCATTTTAATGCATATCAGCGTTCTGCTATTGAAAATGTATGCAAAAGCTTTCCTCAAGTATTTGCTACTGAGTTAGGTCTTACTAAATTAGTAGAATACAAAATAAAATTGCTCAACAAAGAAAATGTCAAGTGTCATCCATATAGATTGGCACCACCCAGATGGAAGTTTTAAGACAGCAAGTCAAGGATTTATTAGATAAAGGAGTAACAGAGCAATCTATTTCACAATATTCTAATCCCAAATTTTTGCTAACACATCCCAATGAATGGGAAATATTGTATGGTTGTGGAGTACCGTAAGCTCAACAAAAATATCAAAATTGAATCTGTACGTCTTCATGATCTCCATTCGGCCTTCAATTGGCCATTTGACCTTCAACTCGTCTGGAAATAGCAGGTCTCATTGTTAACTCTTCTAAGGTTAGGTTTGCAGTGCAAGAAATTTCATTTTTAGGGCATAGAATTTCTTCCACTGGGCTTTCTATTGACCCTGATAGGACTAAGTCCATTAGAGATTTTCTGGCACCTCATAATGTGAAAGGTATTACTAGATTCACTGGTATGATACAATTTTTTGGTAAATATATTCCAAATTTAGCTGAAAAGGCAGCAGCATTGAATAAACTTAGGAAAAAAAAATCAATTAAATTTGAATGGATTGAGGAGCAGCAAAAGACCTTTGATACACTTAAAAATAATATGATAAATCCTCCTGTATTACATATGGCAGATTTTAGTAAAGAGTTTATCCTCCAAACTGATACTGCTAGTTAAGCCATCATAGCTGTCCTAGCTCAGGAGATAGATGATTTTCAACCTATTTCGTTCACAAGAAAAGAAATCTTCTACAATTTATGAACTGGAATGTTTGACTGTAGTTTCTGCATTGATAAATTTAGACAATATCTCGAACACGCTGAATTTCTCCTACAAACAGACAACCAGGCATTGTCGTGGCTTTTGACTCATCCCCGACAATTAGGTATAATTGGTAGGTGGGTTGTAAATTTTCTTTCTTGAAATTTAGAGTAGAACATATTAAAGGTACGAATGTAGAATCAGAAGTTCTTCCAAATTGTAATGTCTTGCAAAGTCTTCCATCAGCCTTTACTGATAATAAATAAAACCAAGGAAACGATTGCAACTTGAGTAAAATCATTTCAAATTTAAAATCAGGCATCAAATATAAACCTCACTTTCTTTTTAAAGGGCTCCTTTATGGTAGGTCACATGAGAAAAGGAAGCGCATAGTATTACCTGATCACCTGAAAGTAATGATTTTTGAATATTTTCATTCATCATCTCTTGGTGCTCACCTAGGAACACAAAACCATTCAGGGCATTCAAAAGCATTTCATTTACAAGGGAATGGATCCTGAAATTTCTGAAAGAGCAAAATGTTGCAAAATTTGTGCTTTGAGTAAGCCAGCACAGAATACACACTTAGGTTTTCTGTCTTCAGAGGTAGCTGAAAAGCCTATGGAGAAAATGTTCATTGATTTTGCTGGCCCCTTCCCTAGGAGTAAATAAGGAAACAATATGTTGGTAGTGCGTATTGACGCTTTCACTAAATTTGCATGGTTAGTTTCACTTAGAAAAACTGATGCTATCTCCACCATTCGTGTTCTTCAAATAAATGTTTTTCAAAATTTTGGTACACCTTCATCTATTGTTTCTGATAATGCCTCACTATTTACCTCTCATCTGTTTAACAATAAGTGCCTTTCTCAAGGTATACGCCACATAACTTTGTCCCCATACAATCCTCCTCCTTCGCAAGTGGAGCATTTCAGTAGGAAACTTCATTCAGCATGTGATGGAACATACAAATTGGGATAAAAATCTTTCTTGGCTGCAAATGGCAATCAATTTTGCCAAACATGAATCTCACAAAACTAG
Source organism: Dryococelus australis (assembly GCA_029891345.1). Classification (NCBI taxonomy): domain Eukaryota; kingdom Metazoa; phylum Arthropoda; class Insecta; order Phasmatodea; family Phasmatidae; genus Dryococelus; species Dryococelus australis. The sequence goes on along the minus strand of CM057006.1, from coordinate 3,064,833 downwards.
ACCATTTCATTTCATCTTTACTTTTACCCCAAATAACCTTTGTCAAATTTGTGGCATCTAAATTACTTGTTGTCAAACAATCCTAAGGACGATTGTAATGTCTGGGTATCTGCCCTCAAGAATTTAAAGCATTCCAAGAGTTGTGCAAAGTATAACAAAGGTCACAAAGCTAATCCTTTTCATGTAGGTGACCTAGTTATGTGCAAAGCACACCCTGTCAGTAAGGCAGTTGATAAGAAAATAGCAAAAATTTGTTACAGTTGGTCAGTTCCATATCAAACCCCCTTGTTAGCCATGAGGCAGGGTTTGTCTCGAATCTGGCATATCTTGCCCCACATCAGTGTCAGAACCATGTTATGTGACCTTGCCCAATTAGTGGGGCCATTTCAAATTGCATTCCACACGTTATATGGCGCTGCAATTTATATGGCTTAAATACACGAGCCCACAAAAAGTGTACGTGGCGAGAAAATGTGTTAGGGAAAATCACCACTGTCGAGGGAAAACGCACGGGAACAGTGAAACTGCCACCATCTTGTGCATGTAAGGAGCCCCCTTTGTGTTCGGAGGGCTGGAGTCACCCATGACGTCACTGCCTGCCTGCTGCCTGGTATGCGTGCGTGGTTCAGTTCGGATGTGCGCTAACCACCACTACCCCCCTCCAGGTCAGGTTACCTAGTCTGGTCAAGCAGCACTCGTGTGCATGGGCCCGCGAACAACCGTGACTGCAAAGAAACACGACATGGTGTTTTCACTGCCATTGTGGTATGGAAGCAGGGTGTGCGAGTTGTGTGGAAAGACTGTGTCACTGGATCCTGTGCTGTTCACTCCAACGGTAACATCAACGTCCCAGGTAAAGTGCTGTTCACGCCCCTTGTGCAGCGATGATAGCAATGAAACCATGTGTTGTGAACTGTGTCAGCTGGGAGTGCACTTCTCTTATTGGTCAGCGGGATAATGGCCATCTGTGCGAAATGATACATTTCAATTCCAGAACTGCACTTACAACTAGACTAGCCAACATGCAGCAGCACAGCTGAAAGCACCCAGCAAGTTCCTGCCACCAGAAGGATGTAACGCCAGATTGTGCTTCAGAACAGTACATGTTGTTGTCACGCGCAACTTGTGTGAGAACAAGAACCACCCTAAATGCGTGTGGGACAGTGAGTGGAACAGTTTTCGTGAAGGAATATCCCGCTGTGAATAGCGTATACCCATCAACGTCCATAACAACATACAAATCGCAAATGTAAACATGACTCGTGATGTCGTAAACCAGCCACAGATGGGAGCGTGGTGCAGCACACGACCACTCACGCTGCGCCTCCCACTGCCAAGAAGAGCCAACAGCCAGTACTCCAGCCCGTTTCCAGATACTTCCTACGTTCTCAGGCCAGGGAGCGGAGGATTCATGAGCTTTTCTGGCAGAGTGCACCAGCCATCTCCTACGCTATGGCATCGGAGTGGAGGAGTGTCCGAACATCGTAGGCGGGCAACTAGCAGGCGATTCCTGGAACTGGTGGTGCTCCACCACTGAATACAATATGACGTCACAATTTACCATGAAGTTTACTGCATGGTACGCAAGTACATACACAACACTCAAATCACAGCTCTCAATGTTTACACAGGAGCACAGCATGCAGGAGAACCAAGAAGCTTTATCAGCCGAAAGATGAGTCTCGTCAACCGCCACTACCAGAATCTTTCTTCAGAAGACATGCTGAAAGCAGTAGTGGAAACAGTGTGACCAGAATACAGACCCACTCTGTGCACTATGGTATACAGTGGCTATCAGTGCTTTATTAGAACTGCCGTGAGTATGGCACGCAACTCAGAACTTAGGCGCAGTTACTATCTGGACACTCATGACACGAAAAAAAAAAAAAAAGAAAAGATTGTGCAAGGAACAGTGATAGTGCTTTGAAGCGCATAGGTACGCCACACCTAGTGTTCAACAGCCTGGGCAACCAGCCAGCCTGCACAGCTGATCATGCACAGAAAGACCAGTCTGCGTCTGCGCCAGGCAAGAGTGTGATAAGTCCGCGTCCACTCAGTCACCAAGTGCTGCCAACACCAAGGTACAGTGCTCGGCACCGCATATGCCACAATGAACAATATCACTGGCACAGAGTGTGCCCTAACAGAGTAATTACGGTAACAGGAAATGCACCAATGGGGTAGGACCATCGCAGGGGCCTTTCTACTCTGCCAGTGTGCCAGCAACTTCGCCTCCTACAAAGGTAAACAAACAGGCAGCCGCCTACTTGGGACAAATGATTACAACCATTAATAAACTTTTTAAGTGTACCTGTATGTATTCAGAGTGTCTCCATTGTTGCTTTAATTGATAATGCAGACTTAACTGTAGAACTCGCCACACTAAATGGCAAAAGTAATATCATTGAAGTTACTCAAATCAGTGTCAAAATTAGGGACGTAGAAATATGTGTTCTGGCCCTAGTATCAAGCAAAATTTGCAAATATATAATTTTTGGCGTACCATGGCTTATCAATGAGGAAGTAATAGTAGAAATTCCCAGAGATAAAATTAAGCAAGCAAGTCAAACGCACTGTTTACAATCTAGGTAGAGGCATTGAAATTAAACTGCAACCTGTAACTCTAGACAGCTTTGATCACAGCGTTCTGGCCGAATACCACATTGCTTTTCGAAGTATTTTAAATGGGAGGAGAGATGTTTTGCTCCTTCTGACCTCTCTCAAAAGAACAACTGTTGCCGAACACACAGTCAAAACAATACACAGTGATCCGCTCTGGATATCTCCAATAGATTATAATGCACACCACCTAAACGTCATAAACTGCCAAACAGCAGAAATGATACGTGACGGCGTGATCAAATCATAAGAGAGCAGGTACAACTCTGCAATAACGTTAGATTCAAATAAAGATGGAAGGTTGCAATTTTGTATTGATTTCAGACCTATAAATCAAATTATCGAGAATGCCCCACCCTTATTTATTAGTTTCAACACTGCACAGTATCGTGTTCACCTGGACTACAGGCGTTCAACGTTAAGAATTGATAGCCAATGATTGTTGTGGCTGCGCAAAATGTGTGAAGTCCGCAGTAAACTACTCGCTGATCAATGCTGCTGCAAAATTTCGTCTTCGTTGTAGAACACATACCCGGCAAAGACAACAAGTTAGCCAACACCTAGTCACGAGCCCCGAATGAGTATGAGGCAGCTGTTGACGAGGAGGAGTGGGAGACCATCCTATCTCCGGAAAATACAGTCGCTACACCAGTAGTGCTCCAACAAATTTCTGTAGTGCAACAACAAAACCCGCTAGCAGAAATGTGTGCTGACGACCTGTACATATTCGTGCTGAATCAACAACAAATGTATGCTGAAGTAACGGAGATCAAGGCCCAGTGTGAACAAGAATCAATTGAAGCATGGTGAGTGTTCGATAATTGCCTCGAGACACATAAGAGCGATCAGTCGGGTGTCTGGTGCCTCTGCGCGCCGCCAAGGATGCATGCTGCCATCATTCACATCGCTCATAGCCATGGCCTATCTGGACACCCAGGAGCAACACAGAGAATTCGTAATATTACCTTGACATATTTGTGGGCTGGCCTCACTCAACAGTGAGGAAATATGTGTGTAACTGTCACGTGCGTAATATTTACAAAACCTGAAGATCAGACACGAACGCCCAACAACAGCAGAGGTTACCCAAATGTCAGTTTAAATCAATAGTACTGGAACTAATGGGACCGTACCTACGTTCATCGGACGGCATACCCTTCCTGTTAGTCGTAACAGACTTGTTTTCACGTTGGTGTGAGCTATATGCCCTACAGAGCACACACAAATGGCACATAGTGGTTGCACTGGAAAAGGAATTTTTCCAAAACACTTCTGAATGACAATGCCACACAGTTTTCTGGTCATCGCTGGAGGAGCTTGTGCACGGAATGATATGTCATACACCACATTACTGACATCTATCACGCTCGTGCAAATCTGACCGAGCGACGAAACCAGGAAATCAAGACTCAACTTCACTTACGAGTCGGCCAAGATCATACTACTTGGGCAAAGGATGTATCCGAGATAGCTTTTTGTTTGTGCAACCGCACTAATGATGTCATAGGAAAATCTCCCACTGAGTAACTGTATGGCGCCGGCCTCGCACAACTGAGAGAGTTCACCTGCCATGCACTGGACTCAAACCAAGAAGTCACAGACTCTGAAGTGAAAGAGGAGGAAAGGAGAAGCCACCTTACGGAAGCATGCGAAAATCAAAAACCCTATGTTAATAAATAGTTACACGAGGCCAACAGGCCACTTAAACCCCTGTTATCTGGTGATTTCCACTTTGAATCCCGACGATGCTGACAACCCACCTTGACCTGAGAACCGGGCAAATGTAAACACCATGCCCAACGCTGGTCCCACATCATCAAATGTGACCACGCTAAGGAACACTACCGCAACGCCGACCTGGATATGTGACGCTAAGATGTGTGGTCAGTCAATCACTCAGTGTGCTCAGAGTGGTGTAATATATTTTAACCGGAACTAGTTCAGTGGTACCGAGGGAAAAGAGACAGATGTTCTGTCGTCTAATATGCACCACGACAGTGCCGGAGGTGAAAATCAAACGTCAACACGAGGGATGTCACTGTCACCCCTCGATTTCCGTGGCTTTCGTGTTGACATAGTGTCTACTGCCATGCCCATCGTCGCTGTAACACAGTGGTCGGCGGCAGGGGACATCAGCGAGATGTGGGGGGAGGTGCCCAGCAGCAAAAACGAGCAGCGACAGACACCTAGTGGGACAGGAGCAACCTCTTCCGCCGCCTCCACCTGTTCGTCAGCGGACCACCCTGCTTACTTACAGGGCCGCCGCAGACAACCGCTTGGCTGTCGGCACCCAGACAACGCCAGCCAGAGTACCAGCATGTCTATTCACACTGTCGACACGTGTCTACCTGCAGGCCACACCTATGGACGCCCAGCATTCCCGGCATCATCGGGGGCCGCCCGGTATGTCAGAAGAACAACAGGTAAGAAACCGGCCATTCCATACATACAGATTGAGACACCACCCCTTGCGCCGCCCCACCTCCTGCTGCACTTCGGCATAGCCAGCACTACGGTCCAGGTCATTGAATCGCATCGAAGATCTCCCAGGAAGTCAAAGAGGGAGAGGACATTTGATGTTGCCCTCACTGTGCTGCTCGGGAGACAGACCATCACTGCTTTGTTCATACACTGTGCACGGGTCATCTCTGCTGTTCGTGCAGGAATGGGTCATAACCTGCCTGACCTCAGCTTACAAGTGTGTTCTCTTTAATATGCGTGTGCAGTGTAATTCTGTTCAGTGCCCCATAAAGCAGAGTCACAATTTATCAAGAGGAAGTGATATCTACACTTTGCTCCCTTTCAGAGAGGCATAAGAAGCCTGTGAGTGCAAAACCACGTGGGTTTGAAACCACTACAAAACCACGTGGGTTTGAAACCACTACAAAACCACGTGGGTTTGAAACCACTACAAAACACGGAACAGTGACACTCCTAATTCTTTTCATGATTTTCTAAGGTTGATAATGTGTTTTGTTAATTGAAAAGGGCATTATTAAATTATATGATTAAAATTAAAAGTAACATGTAATCATCCTGATAGTTCTGGCTTCCGCCATGCCAATTGCCCAAAACTAAATTCTTTTGCTTTGTATTAATTTGTTTGTATAGTTTGATTTGAATGTCTTAGTGCTTTAACATACCTTCTAAAAATTGTGTTTTCTCAGTAGCATTCGCCTGCCTTGCCGGTCTATTCTGGGTTGATTTTCTTAATTAATTCATACAGACAATTAATATATCAAAGGACTCACAGAATCTTGTCAAGCAATCTAACATGTCGGAAAGTTCTCGTTAATTGTATCTGTGCTTATCTATGTTTCATTGCAATGCTTAGTGTACTTGTAATTTTGCATTTTATTAAATTTCTCTCCCACAGTTGGTGGGAGACAGCCGGCGATGTATCCCTTCTCCTTAGTCTTTAGTTAGCAGCCATAGGTAGCGTACGCGCGTCGCGTTGCGGGAGCCTTCACCTTTTGGCTGATCATCTTAGTTGCGATAGTGTAAGTGTAAGTTACTGGAACCTTTTGTATTCCTTCACTCCTGTGATTGCACTACCGTCTCCGTCAGCCTCATTAACCCGGAGTTTTTAATACCATAATTAAATTCCACGTGCTGAACAATACTGCTCTCTGCTTAGGCTTATGGAAGGCCAAAATGCAGTGCCTGCTTCATCCTAGGGTCGTTGTGTTGTGCACTAGTGTACTGCCGCTTTTACCAATATAACTAATTTGTCATCCTAGTCTTTGTTCAGGACCTGGCCCACTCCAGGTAATCTATGTTTTTAATAAGTGTTCGGTAGACTATGTGAACTCGGATTCTTTCTCTAATTGAACATGTACTTGTGGCTATGAACCTGAGAATTACAACCCACATGCTCACCCGTGCATAGATGAGCTGGCACCCTCTCCAAATTTAATAACTTATCTCATAAACTTTTTAGCCAGGACGGTTTGTCTAGAATCTGGAGTATCTCACCCCTCACCAGTGTCAGAACCACGTTGGTGTATCCTGTATGCACGTGTCCAGCCTCTTCAATACTGAGTGGGAATAAGACCTAACCAAACGGTCTAAGATGGGGCAAAGTCAAATGTAGACTGTGCATTTAAGTAGTGTAAAAAGCATCATTCATCAGATGTTAAACTAAAGTTCCCCATTACACCAAACTAGAAGTCATAACAAAAACAAAACAGTTAGGAATGTTAACCAGCCAGCTATAGTAGGCTAAATACTGGACTGAAGGTGTGAGTCTTTCATTGCCTGTCAGTGGATTCGTAGTTTGTTTACAAAACAGCTGTGGTGTAGGAATACATTGTGGTTGCACTTATTTTTGAGAACTGTCAAAATTTACTAAAGTTACATGAAACAGAGAATATTTGTGCATTATACAGCAACAAAGAACTGACCTGTGGATTGCAGTAGTGGGGTTAACGGACTTGTATAGAAAAAAAAAATGTGGCTATGAACAAACAAGAGACCTGTTTAATGAATTGTGGTGGCACCAATCTGTGCCAGATGTCATACGGAAACCTTCTACTCCCCACTCAGTGAGTAACACTATGTAACTGATAACACAAGATGCAATTGTGGTGTAAAGCTCTTTCTTTTGCTGTAATTTGAGATGGTTGTGGCACAAAAATATTGATAAAAGAATTTGTAAAAACAAAGACAAAACTGTTGCTAGAATGCCTTTCTGTTAGCAACAGCTGTGATCAGACATTATGTACAGTATTTTGTATTCCTATGAATACGTACATTACTTCAAAGTACTCTCTCCTCACATAAAGGCATCACAGTTTTAGTTTTAAAAATGAATTATTGTAAGGGAATTCTTGCCTATTTCTGATTTGTAGCAGTGTAACTACTACACTACAGAGTGGTACAGGTGAAAGGACGACAATAAATAAATCTTGGGGTACACTGGCACTTGAGTTGACCAGATGAGAAATGCAGATACAGTATTCCAATTATCATTACTGACCCCCACATACATCAGTAGCAAATCTACCACGTTCATATTCTAAGTTGAAGCTCACCTGTGGAAGTAGACTGCAAGAAGCAGGATCAGTTCACAGGTGACATAGTGGCTTGAGTGCGCTAGGCCTATGATGACAACCGGTTCAAAAGGATGATCAGTGTCAAAATAATAATTCCGTGGAATGAACTTAAACTGGAAAATGCACTTGATAATTATGATGACCTGCAAACACAAAACAACACCTGCTTAGCGGCAGTAAGTAGTACCTTAAACTAAAATGGTACTTTTAATTAGCAGAAACAATAACAGTACACATCCAAGAGTGGAGCGTGAAGCGTGGGTAAGGATAAAGATTTGGGCGGCTCTTAACATCTGACATCTCGAGAGCCGATGAGGGTGAAGTGAGACGAGGATGGAGCTGCACTGGAATGCAAAGGTGGAGGAAATGAGAGATCTCTGAGAATACCCATTGACCAGTGGCATCAGCTGGTAAGATTTGAGCCACGACTACTCTCACCACTAGACAACCGCAGGCCCTCACACCCAAGTAATGAGGATTGCCTGTGCTCTCGACACTTTCCTCATGTTTGTGATGATGGTACCTACAAGTGGACAGAGAGTACATACGTACACAGATTATAATTATCTCAGAGATTTGACTCTCAGATGCTATGTGGTCTATAATAGAAAAAAGCACTACGGTCTCCCCAACGGCTAGCTGCTTAGTGATGAAAAATATTGAATTTTGGATCTGATGAATTAACTGATGTTAATTGGTTCCTCTTCTTGATAACTGGGCCTGGATATTTTGTGATGTTGCCCCCCCCCCCCCGCAGGCCCAGTGTGCTAACTACATGAATATATTGTCACTGTTGAAGCGTTGATCAAAGACTACTGAATGGCATTAGGTGCTATACGTGATTCCACCATCTTCCATGGAGTGGCTGCAGCAGGATTCTCTGAACGAGATTAAGCCTTAGATAACTGCTTGGAAACAAATAAAAAGCACAATGCCTGTTAACAATAGTTTTTCCCACTGTCATTTTTTTAACAAGTTGGTATGTGTAACAGTAGTATGGCGACATCAACTTGTGTACAAAAATGTTTCAATAAATATGTGATATTAATTCAACAAAGGAATAGATAAAAAAGTTTATTAAGAATTTCTATTTGTGTAGTTTTCCATATTTTCAATTTACAAGTGAATTTAATTATTTGTAATGTTATCACTGATGAGCGGAATATTTGGTATATAGATAGGGTAATTTCTTTCTTTGAATAAGGCCAAATATTTTTTATGATTCTTTAGTGCAATTTAAAAAGTACAGGTTAGTACTTAAGTTTGTTTCGATGTATTGGAAAATTTACTTGTTTAATAATTTAGAGATTTAAAAGTTAACAGGTTTTAGATATAATTTATTTCAGTTGAATTCATATTCCACTGGAATCCTTATTTAGTTAATGAAGAGAGTTTTCAGAGTTTATAACTCATTCTGGAAAGTTAGTTTTCTTTTCGAGACTGTGTAAAGTGTGTTTGCCATCCCTTACACAGCTCATCCAGTCCGAGATAGCTGTCACACGACCGCTTCGCCGCCAGTTAGTCAAGTACTGTTATCAGAGCGTTTCGCCGCGCTCTGCACTTACCGTCATGTAGCAGCGTGATATTTCAATCCAAGCTGAAGTGGCCGGATACTCAGTAACAGCCCACTGACTTGAAGGTTCCTAGAGCTAGATTCGATGGAAGAGCATCTTATAGACCTCTCATTAGTACTTTTTCGCAAAATCTGAGCCATCTAGCGGCGCGTACTTAACTAAAGGTTTAGTTCCTTTTCTCATCACCAAGCAGAGATCTAGGACTCACCCATGTGGTTGTGCCTGGATGTACGAACACTCTCCGCCCAGCAACTGAAGAGACTGTCATGCTAGTACGCTACTCCTACCGTTTGTTGACATGCTACAGGATGTAGTTGCGGGAAGTGATTCTCTGACTACGGCATAGTCACAGTGGATTGTTATGTAGTTTAGTACTTTAGTCAAGAGAACAAGACTTTGGTGGTGTTGACGAGAACCAGCGGCGCGATGATCGACAAGTAACTACTGTCTACCCTCCTATTGGGTGAGTTATATTCCAATGTTCCTTACCCCATTTTGGGTGGTTAGAATGAGTTAGTAATTAAGTTTTCTCTGTGCTGTTGCAGAGGGTTCAATTTTCAGCATAGAGGTCGATGTCAGTCAGTTTCCCAGTTCCGATTCCAGTAATTCAGTTACCAGTCATGTGAGGTAACATTTCATCTGCAACGCGTTGGGACGCCCTCAGCTCTAATGTACAGTTCCATCGCGGTTCTGCATTCCCTGCTCCGTTGAAGCAATCTAAGGACATGCACCATCCTCAGGTAGAACTCTGCGCGCAAGTTGAATTGGGATCTAGGAACTTTCTAGAAAGCAACAAAAATGCAATTTTTGGTATAAAACACTCTGGTAACGAGCAGTAATTTTCTGTAAGAATGCATCTTTCTATTAGCATTATCTTACATACTTCCTTTTGTGAGATGTGTGAAATTAGTATGATGCAATTTATAAAAAAAAGAATGTTGAGATTGATAAACAAGATTGTTTAAGTTCATAAACATAAATAATTCTTCAGGGGCCCTATTTTCTGATTATTCATACAAAATTCTATGAAATGAAAAGTAGTTGATTTACCTTGAGATTATTACTATGATGGATTCTCCATCGCCAATTCACTTCGTTTGTTTATTCAGTAATCACCTTATTGTCGATCCACATTTTTTTCTCTCACTACTTTGACCGGGAAAATTATTGGTCTAGAATTGGTTAAACTATTGTACACTGTCAATACCCAGCACACAGTATGAACAACATTTATTTGTTGTTTAACTTTTCATAAGTTAAAAAAATGGTAGCAGAAGTTTCTGAAGTTATTTATTTGAGGTAGTTTACAGTAGATGGTTATAGCTGCCATTACCACTGAGCTTCAGTTAACTACAATCAATTACATGATTGAGAAGATCAATGAAGTAACAAGTTTGTTAAATGAAGCAAACAGTGGCTATCAAAAGTTGGAAGAGTTCGTGATTGCTTTTGAAGAAATATCAGAAAAGAAACAAGAAATTCAGGCAAATTATTTTGCATTGTGTGTGTCCCCACAATGAAGGAGATATGAAGCATTCAAAGTTAAAGGTATTTTTTAATGACTTCGAAAGATTATACCGAAATTTACGTTCGCCTGAAACAAAATTATTGTCCTGATCAGGTGTGTACAGAGTCTGAAGATAATGTGCAGGCGCTTCACTCTTCCCATGATAACGAAAAGCAACATATTGTCGTGTTGTTATAAATGACACTTGTACATGTGCGTGATGGGACTGGAAACTTTGAGACTGTAAGAGTGTTGTTAGATGGTGCCTCACAGATTTCATTCATCAATGAAGAGTGTGTACAGAGATTGTGCTTGCCACGTCACCGTCAAGCAGTAGAAGTTACAGATGCTGGACAAACCACAGTGTGTGGTGCTAAAGGTGTAGTGTCACATTTAATAAGGCCAGTTGACTACCAGGAAAAAAACAGTTTGATGTAAGAGCTATTGTTCTTCCGAACATAACAGATCCTATGGTATCTTCAACAATTACATTAATGAGTAGGGGCACACCTAGTAGACTTAACACTGGCAGAGCTCTCATTCAATGTCCCTGGGCCAGTTGATATGCCGTTGTCAGCTGACACAATTAGCGAAGCTATGACTGGAGCCTTAATACCAGGTGAGCCTCATGCATTCCATTCAGTCTTTGGTTGGCTGGTGACGGGAAAGGCACCCTGTGAACTATGTGCAAATCATGTAACACCTGTGTCACTTCCTGTATGAACTGATGCTGGCTAACAGTCAGTGGCGCTAGAGCCCATGATGGTGCTCACCATGCACGTGTCATGTGACCATGCATGTGCGCAAAGAGGCCAATATTTTTGAACTCTCACATCAATAATATTTTACAGTGTAAAATGTGTTTTGTATTTGTATTTGCAGGGTTTATATGTCTTCAAATATTTTAAAGTGTTTGTTTTTGCTGTAAAAATTTTTGGTTATGAAAATCAAAGTGCCCTCAGCACCAAGATTAAGAACACTGATATTCCAGTATGAACGCCGTAGTAAAAAGACACTGAATGAACATAAAAAATCCATAAGAAAATAATAAAAATGTAAAACACATTTAACTTAATTTGTGACACTTTTATTTTTCAAAGTATAAATATTTTATTCTGCTTGTATAGCACTTCCATTTATGTGAACCCCGTAGGTGGCCATGGTAGGTCCATGCGACACTTGTATCTGGACAGTCTGTCGAGCAGAGCTGGCGAGGTAAGACAATGTTGTGTACGCACTACAATTTTTGTTCACTGATGTAGGTTTCCATAGTCAATTTAGTTTACTGGTCAACCTTTGCTTGCGTACATTTTGCTAGACATTTCCCCAGCATTATCCTTCCGCTTAAATAATTTACTATGCACTCGTGGTATTTTTCAAACTTAATCGAGGAGAGAAGAGAAAGATGTCGGAGCGGTCACATGACCCGCGCAACTTGAATTGGGCGCCATCTGCCTATGTAAGTGGCGTTCCAGTGTAATTAGTGTATTATTGCTCTGCACAATTTAAAGGGCTTTGTTTTTATGTATGTATTTTAAGGGTATTTTCATGTTCGTATTTTACTGCAATTTCATATACAACCTCGTGGCTAACCTATGCCAAGTCTATATCTGCACCATCCATGCTGTTTGAGAGTTTATTTGCATAAAATAATGTGCACTACAATTCATTTCAGGGTTCTCTGTATGTTCCATTCAGGGTTCAATGTATTTTTCGTGTAATTGATGCTTATTGTACTTGATCACACGGTTATGTTAATGTTAGATTTTACTGCCATCAGGCCTGCTACACGCCTGCAATCACTTAAATCATAAAGAGGATAATTATCTCTCTAAGAATAATATTTTGTCTGTATTTAATTTGCCGTTTTCAAGAAGAAATACTGCAATTTCATTTGCACCACGTGGTCCGCTATGAACATTATCCAGCGGCATCCATGCCACCTAAGCTTGTTTTCACACATGTGTGTATTTATTGTGAATACGCATCTTGTGCCCCATCATCTTTTAAGGGTCTTTATGTATTTTGTGTAATTTTGCAATTTATGTATGGTGCAGTTACGTCCGTCTTAGCGGGCTCTGTGTATAGGCCGTCACCACACTACCCACGTGCTGACACACGAGCCCAGACGAGTTTGCGTTAGTGATGCCAAGTGGTCACATATGTTAAAATGTTTTCATTAAGGGTTTCATTTGTAATTCACCATGTCCTACTTCAGGGAAAAACCGTCACTCCACCCTAGTGGCTGTCAGCCCTCTTCCCTTGTGAAGGCTGTGCTTTCACGCACCTCTGTGAGATCACCTGTCTAGGCTTGCGCATTGCGGGCTGAGGAGCAAGCAAGCGGAATTGGCTAGTCATGACCGAGATAATCATAATTTCATTGGCACGTTGATGTGTAAGCATAGTAACAATAAAAGCAAGCATCAGTAACCTACCTCTTTTATTCAGTAGTGACAATGTCCTAGCAACATGTATTTTATAAAGTGATTTATTCGTAAAAGTTTAGTATTGCAAACGTGTTTGTAAGTACACATGGGTGGGATGGACACACAGAACCAATAGCATCCCTGAGAACGCTGAGACTCAATAGTGCGGTGATCGGAAGCACCGCTGGCGCCCATATTACAAGTAAGTATTTGTGTCATCGTTCGTCTCGTGTCTCACTCAACGGTGTCAATTGGCTACCCCAAGTGGGGCTAAGTGTGTTCAACTGCGCCACGCCAACTGCGAGAAGATGGCAGACATCACGCCTGAACATCCGTGGGAAGGCATCAAGACTTCCGCGTCGGCAACCGTGACACCTGCGATCGCTAATGATATGAACATGCCGGTCGAACACTGTGTACACTGCGGCAGAGTTATTAGGATCAATCTATTTGCAGAAAATTCATGGGACCAACCCTTATGTCAGTGTACGTCCGATACCGCTTCTACGCTGTCAGAGCAACGCTTATGCATGCACACCGGATGTGACGGAGCAGGAACCAAGTGGGCGCAGTGCCAACAGTGTAGGAAAGACTCGCATTTACAATGCATAGGGCATGCGGAGTTTACCACCTACCGTGACGGTGTTATAAACTGAGACGAGTGCTGTAAGATGAACTATGCCTCCAGTAGACATAAGTACTAGGCATTGACGTGCCTCCAGTAGACATAAATACTAGGAGTTGTGACGTGCCTCCAGTAGACATAAGTACTAGGCATTGACGTGCCTCCAGTAGACATAAATGCTAGGAGTTGTGACGTGCCTCCAGTAGACATAAGTACTAGGCATTGTGATGTGCCTCCAGTAGACATAAGTACTAGGCATTGACGTGCCTCCAGTAGACATAAGTACTAGGCATTGTGATGTGCCTCCAGTAGACATAAGTACTAGGCATTGACGTGCCTCCAGTAGACATAAGTACTAGGCATTGTGATGTGCCTCCAGTAGACATAATTACTAGGCATTGTGATGTGCCTCCAGTAGACATAATTACTAGGCATTGTGACATGTCTCCAGTAGACATAAGTACTAGGAGTTGTGACGTGTCTCCAGTAAACATAAGTACTAGGCATTGATGTGCCTCCTGCAGACATAAATACTAGGAGTTGTGACCTGACTCCAGTAGACACAGGACGTCACGCATCAAAATATGTGATATTAATTCAACACTGCCCTTGCAAACAATAACGCAAGAGTGTTCTGTACAGTAACATCTCAGAATACGTGTTGTGGTGAGTTAGTGGATATAGATAGGTGAGGTGAATGCCTCAACTGTTTACTTACAGTTTTTCACAATATCATCATAGCTGGGATACACAAATATCAAGCACTTTTAAGCAATTCTGGGCAACTTAGCATTACCCACACTATGGAAATAATTTGCTATCAGTACATTTTCAGCAAGCAATGCAATGGCCCTAAAGCAACAGTTAAAACCAAGTTGACTCAGGTCATGGAAGTGGACGAACTTGAATGGCCAGCTTAATGTCCTAACCTTAAACCCACATAACATGGCTGATGATGGAATCAAACTAAAACCCTGGAGAAACCTAATGCAAATTTGAGGAAAGAGCTTCTCAAAGACTGCAGGCTGTAAGAGTGGCAAAATGTGGGTTTACATTACACTTAATGACACTAGATCCTGGTTAGTACAATGCAGAGGAAACATTCAGTGGATAATGGTTACATAGAGTCTGGGGAATTTTGTCTTTAACAACAGCATTTTAGGAGGTGCTACATTAAAATCCTGAAAAATAACTACAGTATACTTTTCTTATTTTTTAAATTCAGCAATGTAGTAGTGACTTAACAGTGGTTCCCTAGGATGTAAAGCTTTTTATGGACTACAAACTCCAACAGTCCCAAAGTAACAAAATTAATTTTTTTACTACTGTGCTCAAACTCATTAACTGACTTACAATCCAAACAAAGCAGTTACACGGTCAGTCACTCACCTTGGTGTAGGTAATCAGAATGACCCAGAACTTCCTGGTCGGACGAGGATGGATGAACACAGCCCACATAAACACCATGAGGGGCAATGGCAGAGACATTAGTGATGCTGACCTGATTTGTATCAGGCAGATTATTGCAAAACATGCATACTGTGAGTTCGATACAACAATGTAGTACATTGTTGACAGCAGCAAAACTGCTGTTGGCTGACTCTCATCCATCTTTATAATAGCTTCATATTCTTCATCCGTATGCATGCTGTTTGGAAAGAGAATTTACTGGTAATTTAGTTATTATTTTAAAATTAAAATCTTTAACATTAGTCACAACCAACTGACTAGAATCAAAATATTACATTTTTGATTTTCACTGCTGGGTTTTGCAATTTTCAATACACTACTTTTCCTACAAATAAGAAATTAAGTAGGGAGAGTTGACAAAAAGAATTGAGTAGTATGGAGAGTTGACAAAAAGAATTGAGTAGTAGGGAGAGTTGACAAAAAGAATTGAGTAGTAGTATTTTCTGGTTGGTATTCCTGTTATTATTATAAGTACATAATTCTATTTGTACGGTTGAAAAATGGCAAAAAAATGTATGAAAAGAATAAAATATCCTTGCAAAAATGGAATAAATTGCAATGAAACCTTATAAAACATTAATTAAACTGGGTATTGACAATAATATGTAGATATTTGTCAGTAAATACTATTAAACTATCCGCAGAAAGATGAAAAACAAAAATACTTGGTTCTCCGAAGCGATGTTAAGCTATATATTCTATAGTTTGCCCTTGAAGGCAGGGTTGGCTCGGCCCAGCTGATGCATCCTCTTGGACCGCAACTCATTTTATATCACAGCGCAGCACTCAACCTCTGCCGTGGAGAAGAAACAAGTTGCTAGCTTCTGTTATCTCCATCACTTCTCTGCTGCCTCTTTGATACTCTCACCCCCCCGTGCTGGCCCTGTGCTCTGGGTATATATAGAGGCTGCAGCCTGTAGTTCGAGGCTGTCTTACATGGCTCCGTTGAAGCATGTCACTCTGCCCAATCATGTATTGACTTCTTTAGACACCGCTGTCTCAAGCAGCATTATCATAAGGTATTACTCTCACTCACCACGCACCGAAGCCATAAGTTTCGCTTACCACTAGCTGATTCTCATCACCAGTCTAAATCGTTAAGTTGGCCGCCAGCTTACCTAAGCCTACCACGCTTCTCAGCTACCAAATAGCTCCGCACTTACAGTATACCATACAACTAGGGTTACACTCACCCCCCATGCCTCCGCATCCACCGAGTCTAGACATCACTCTGGTTGGCAACTCAGAATCGAGCCTTCAGCCCCTGGTCAGTGTATAAGATGATTTATGTGTGTTTACTGTTCAGGAAATAAACAGACATAATCTTGGTTGAGTTATCACTCGTAGCTCACTATTTTTCTTCTTTGGCTGCTTCTGCTATCTCCGGTTTCATCAATGGAACGTCCCACATTCTTGCAGGAGTAGCCATGGCCAGCAATCTCTGTTCAGGGAGAACTGTCTCTACATGATAATTGAATCTATGGTGATGTCCCGCATTCCTGAGTAATACGAGAGTGGTTTTTTCCCCTTGGCTATCACCACCTTCTGTGAGTGCTTGGATCTGACAGCAATGTCCTGTCCATCGTTACTCACAGGAGATTAATAGACAAAGCCCCGTCTCTTCATGATGCTTGGATTTATGGCGACGTCCCATCTTCTTGAGTAACATGATAGTGATCTCTCCTTTCCTGCTGCTGACATCATCTGTCAAATACTTGGGTCTGCTGGCGATGCATGGAGACCAGTACTGTCAAATCCACCCGTCTACCTTTACTTCCTCTCAGGCCATACTTACCTCTACGGTATACCTACTATCTACCGCTCTGCACTATCTACACCTTATGCCTCACCCCAGGGCTGGGCAAGATAAAGTAGCCAAGTAGGGACTTGCCCTGGTTGGAGGCCTGGAAGGTAGTGAACAATGTGTCATCTGAGTATACAAGAGATAGAGAGGTAGCTGCTCGGCAGAGGGAACATAAGCCCACTATGGCACATCCCACATGCTGTTTTACCATTTCCCTCACACCAACTAAACACGAGAAACTCATAGAAGTCATAGAGGGTCCTCAGCCACAGACAAGTTGGTCAGATGCCCGAACGAAACCCCTGGTTACAAACTGTCTTGTGTACAAACGTGGTCTACACTTACTAGCGCTGCTCCTAGTGTTCAACAGTCCATTATTGAGCTTCCAAAAAAGGCCAGATCAAACCCAAGTAGTAATGCTGTCAAGTTGATGATGCCCGCTTCCCAATCATCTGTGGGGGACGGGGTGGACAGCACTGACATTGGCCAATATCAGTGTTGAATTTACTAACATCTGAAGAACCTGGAGGACCACTAAACAAAACATTTTGCTCACATTTCTCTCGGAAAACTAATGACCGGCCGTCATCTTGTGAAAATAGTGATCTTCTTTGGTTGAGTCAGACATGCCAACTGTGGCAGCACACATTTGTAGTGATGAAGTCACATAGTATTATTTATAACACAAACAACACTGTTTACAACAAAATTAACCAACAATACGCAATAGGTTGTGCATAACTTGGAATGTGATTTGAACTATCAACTGTTTTAGATTTCAGTTTTGCACTTTCTACTAACTGAGAACACATTTACATTTTTGGCTTCGACTTTGGATTTTGATTTCAAGATATGAGTGCAAACAAGCATTATACAAACCAATACAACCTATTATGGCAACAATAACAGTGCACAAGCACCCCTAGTTTCCCATGAAACCCGCCTCGCTTCTCCCCCCCTGGTGAGACAGTTGCCCTTGAAAAGTAGATAATGACATTCACCACAGCTGTGCGCATGCATGTCGACTGACTAGTGTGACACGTTGACACCCTGAGGGTAACAGAGGAATGGCCCCACATCACAGAGAGTCTTAGTGGGTGTTAGGTCAGGCGCATCTGGTGGTGGGAGGGTTTTGGAATGATTCAGTTTTTACAAGATACTGAAGCACGTCCAGTGTAAAGGACTGGCCTGATAGCTTTGCGGCAGGGCACACAATCAGATTCTGTGAGAATGAGTTTGCGTTTCAGAGGTTTCGCTCTGGCCGGTATACCTGGGCGATGCGTAACCTGTGGAGACTGCTTAACCTGCATCAACTCCGGCTGGTGTAGGTTTGAGCTAGGTGTGTCAATTAGCAGGAGCTCAAAGGTTGTGTTCATCATAGGAATTGGTTCCGCCGGCTCAAGTCCCTAACAGCATGGGTTGGCGATTCCTAAGGACTGGTCTTTCCCATTTAAGTAAGTTTCTTTGCTCAGGTGAATGGGAGCTTCGAAGAGGTCCTTGGAAATCTCTGGTGCAGATGGTCTTTGCAGATGGCGCAATGCCTGGGCTTGATCCCTCCGTGAGAGAATAGCGAGTGCGGACAGGAGGGGGTTAATATCCTGCTGTCGTCCACAGACAGCGAGCACCTGTATAAACTTCTTTCCGATACCACTCTGACCACCGAAGTATGGCATTAGGACAGAATCACACTTTCATGTCAGTCAAAAGATAGCAGGTGAAATGTTGCCCTACACTGTTGACAGTAATGTGCAGTGCCTGCCGACAGAGTGCAGTATCCCTATCCCAGCACTCGGCGTCAAAACGCGGTGAATACTGAGAGTCAGGTCTCGCCAGTGGACAGTCCCAGCATGTGGGTGAGTGTCTTAGGAGGGACAGTCTCCCCCAACTCAGGGAACACTAACTCTGGCACCGGGAGCTTGGTGGAGAGAGTAGCCACTGAGCAGGCAAGCTGACCTCAAGAAACTGAATACCTGTGTCGGGGCTCTACCGTTCTGGACACCATGGTGTACAGAAAGGGTGGCCGTCCAATATGCATGTAGGTACTCTATTAGTGTATTGCGCTTTTGAAGTAACTTCCCTGGTCACACCTTGGAAGGGCTTGAAGTTCATTGGGAGAGGAATTACTACTACGGGAAAGATACCCTTGAGTAGGCTAAAACATTTGTTTATTCTTTTACGGAAGTAAACAGGGTAGTGTTGCACTACCTCCTAACATCCGCAAGAGGTTACTGAAGCCTAACCTACGCTGAACCAGGTGAAGGCAACCTGGTCCTAGGCTAACAATGGCAGGGTAGAAGAGCATTATGTAACTAACTTGAACTGGTTCTATTGCTACTTGTGTTTGTCCGGAAGGGACCGCGGTGTGTAGACGACGCTGGCAATAGTAAGTCTCTTCGGCATGGTGCGTGGTGAAGACAGGATGGTACAAGGATATCTCCGGCAACGAGTTGTGGTTTAAAACCAAGGAGCGGATGTTTCGTTCTGCACGAATGCGGTAAAGGAAAGCAGGTTGCAACTACAAGCAGACTGGTCAAAATCTCCGGCAAAGTTTTCAGTGGAGAAAATTAAGACTGGTCATGAGCGGGCGAGCGACCTGCTATTTAAACTCTGGCTAGTGTTACTGCTTCAGTCAGCTGGGTAGGGGTGGTTGATGGAGAGGGGGTAGCTGTAACATAGCTTCCTCAAGGCGTGACGTCACCAGCCGGCTTGGAGATCGAGATGTGGCGGAACGTACTGGTAGAGCCACCTAGCAGCAAGCTGTGGTATTTAATGCCTTGGATGCAGAGCCTTGGTGGCTCGGCCGGTGAACAGTACAATACTCAGGTCGGAATTTCCATTCTCGCAGTCTGTAGATAGTACAATGTGGCAACTCGTGATGCGTGGTAACAATGAAAACTCCACCATGCATCAAGTGTGCTGCTACAGACCAACAGTGTTGGATAAATAAAGCAGCGGCATGATCGTGGTACAATGTACAGTAAAACCCCTCCATTACGACCCCATTTATTAAGACCCAATCCCGAGGAACTATGAAAAGTTTGGGTCGAAAAAGTCGAAAATATGAGGCACGTCTAAAAATAGATACAGTAATCCCTTACCAACCTCGGTATCTTCCAACACGGTTTCAGTTATGCATAGGTTTGTTTTTGTAGACCTATTCTTCACCAGCGGTACAAGTTTCTATTGTCCACGGTTTTCAGTCTATGGAAAACTGGCCTTTACTGATGTTAGTGGTCACCATTTCTCAACCAAAACTTTGACAATTGTTGTTCTAAGCAGTGTGAAGCAATAAATTTCTTCAAGTCAGAAGGGAACTCACTGTGGTATTAGGGGAGAGGGGGGAGCTGGTTGCAGGCCGGGTTGAGAATTCCTTGTCTAGTCACACACGGTACCTTACCGCCGCCTCTGTCTTACCCCCCCCACACATTCATTTTTTACTTCTGTCGATCCTCCTCCACCCATACCTACGTAAGGTATGTGTGTGTATAAGGGGTCAGAATTCTTTCATAAATAATTAATGTCAACTAATATTTCAAGTAGGCCGCACAAAATTTTTGTATCCCTGTAAACATTGCTGGGCCTCATTGTACCAGTACAGAGGCCAACACGCCGCCTAAATTTCGTAGAAATTTAACAGATTGACGCGAATAGCATATATCAGCATGTTTTCCCAACACCAGCAGTAATGACGGCAGTGGCACTGAATAGCCGCCGCCCACGAGTAATCTTGTAGCGATCGATCGACAACTGCGCGAGGCAGTCGGCCCTGGTATGAGCAATAGCTGAGCGGCATTCTGGCGGCGGCCCACTTCACAACCCAGCCAGAGGATCTAGGCCTGAGCAACAGCAGCTGCCGTGCCCGACCGTGCTGCAGAGGATCTAGGCGCTTGGCCAGCTACGTACACACAATGTATTCACTGCTATAGTCCATTCACACTTTCTTCAGCCTTTTTGCGCTAGAGACGATTGAACATGAATTTCATGCAAAAAAATGGCAAGTTTGGTGGCATAAGGGCTAGGGGTTGGTCAAAAATGGCCCAAAATTTTCTAAATAGTTATTATGAACTTATTCTGGGGAACCGTGAGGGAGGTAATAGAGAGTTTCTAAATAGTTATTATGAACTTATTCTGGGGAACCGTGAGGGGGGTAATAGAGAGTTTCTACTGTTCAAACAACTACTTATATGTATATTTCATTTTCATAATGAAGTTTTTCGCATTGGCTGAAATGTACGTTGGTAAAAATTGAGTAATAGTGGCAAATGACACATGTTTACGTTTTTGAAACAATAAGTGGTAATGCATGGCATCGTGGTACGTACATTATCATCCGCAAGTCTTCTGCTTTTAAAATAAACTTTTACTTCAATAATCTCGTTTTTGCACAAAGTATCACCAACAATGAATTTCGAGTTCACTAAAATTTAATTGTTGCTGAATGTTTGAATTTTTTTCTCATCAATGTCTGGTCATTCGTGGTCCTATGATGTATCATTTCATTTTCAGAACATCTACCCAGCGAATTATGTAAAAATTTAATTTTAATAAAAGTGTTGTTATGCACCACAGACAATTGTCTTAGCATGAAAAAACACATAACTTCTTGGTGTTGAATTAAGTTTAATGAAACAGTAAAATGGAGTAAAGATTTTCAGGAACCATGACTTTTTGTAAAATTGGGGTTGTACTGTAAAACAAGATTTATATACTTTTTTTGCATGTGTAGTTAGATGTATTAATAAATTTGTGAATGTAATCTTTCTGATAAACATAATAAATCACTGGAATTGCTGAGTCAATTGTTTCTCATACGTATACTGATGCTCATTCAAATTTTGTTTTTTATTTCTACCTTCATGCATAATATGAAAAAGTGTTATTTTTTTGTCTATACAACATGTTTCAACATCTTTAACAAAGTTAACAATTTAATGGAGCAATTTATGTTGCACACACTACATACAAAGAAATCCATGAGTAGGTAAAACACACTGAAATTCCACATCAGTCTGCTCATCTGACATATAACATTTTACCTAATAGGTTTGCTCAATTCAACTTTTGTCTATGGAGTTTGCCTAATAGACCACACATACACACATGTAGTATTGAGTTCAGTATGTATCATGTGCATGTAACATAAATATATGCAACTTATTTTACCTTAGAATCACATGATATATCACTGAATTTATACTGACGTATGCCGCTTTCTACCGATTACTAAAACGAATACTACTCATCAATAGACACATATTTTTATGTAACCCGAGGAAGGGTTGAACCCAAACCAGTAATTCACGAGTGCATTTGAGATTATCCTTATTGCGGAGGGTGACCTCAGAAACATGCCACACGCCAGCCTCCCCGACCGGTGATGAAAGACAGTAGAGATGAGTCAGCATGGCACATTATCACAAAGTAACCCAAACTGTCATGAGGTGCCCCAAAAGAAGGAAGCAGAGCGCAGAGGGTGTTACCCCCCTCCCCGGCCCAAACTCCAGTGAGCGTAACCAGCCAAGGCGTGGGCCGGCCAAGCGAGTGCGTGGCCAAAGACGTGATTATCATCTCCAGTAGCTCGCATCAACACCCTGTGTGCTGGGGCCCTCTACTGCTAGTCAGGTCCTCATGATCCCCTACAAGCTCCAAGAGTCTTCAGCCATCATCTTCAGAAATTACCAGAGGCTCCTAACTGCAGCCCCATAGGCTGCCATCAACAGCCAACAGCAGCTAACACAGTTTACTAGAAGTTCTCTAACAGTAAGATTGCAGACTTCTGCCCAACATTAACACTTGCTGTTATCGATCCTCCTGGTTTGACGACCACCACAGCTTTCTCGTAGTGGTAACCACACCCCACTGCCCTTCTGGTAAGTGGTGCCCTTATAGTCCCTTCTGGACACCCAAGTTAGAATTAGCTAAGATTGAGTTGTTTTCATAGCCATCGAAGCCTTTAACTACTGTGTGCAGTCTAGGAGCAGGTAACCTTCACCTGTCTAACCGTAGTTTAAACTTCTGTTTACGCTTGTCTGGTTAGGAGGTAGTACATGTCACCGTATTTATCCTCATATAATAAATATGTGTTTGTATCCTAATAGAGTCTTTTCTTTCTAGGGTGTCTTTACTGATTGCTAGGGAACCTCATGCTCACCCAGGAGTAAGCAAGAGCACGGGCATTGAATAGAACTTTACAAAACATAAGAGTAGGACTGCGTACTCCCCTTCTGGGATGTCTGTACGTCACAACATACACCTTTGCCAGCCACCCGTTCTGTACACCCTGGTGTACAGAAAGGTAGAGCCCAGCACTAGGAACTCATCCAAAAGGGAATTAGGTAATCAGCCCTAAATTGTACTCCATCCAACGCACTCTTACGGTGCCGGAGGGAATATACGCTGGGACCTAAGGGCCTAACCTCTCTTGCAACCCCACCCAACAGTGGTTGGAAGGTGACCAATAAGACCCATTGCTCTATGTCTGTGCAGGGCTGTAGGAGCACAACGTCCGGTCGTCACATACTGTTGGAAGTACACTAAACTAGGGACTCGTCACCTGCTCACTTCCGGTGAAACTTGGGACACTGAATCAATTTTACCTCTATGCCCTACACACGTAGTGTGGGCCTCAGAGGCAGAAACAAAACGCAGCTATAATCGCTGCCAGACAAGCATGAAACCAATCACCCCCTGCACTCTGCAGTCTGGCCCCATGGGAGATCTCCCTCTCCAGTCCCCTCCCCTTCTCTGTTTACAGCACCCCTTCGTCGTCGCCTACCTCACAAGCGAAGACACGGCACGGCTGGACCAATCCCTGGCTCCTGAGACGTTGAGCAGTTAGTCTGCCTAGTGCAGAAACTAGCCCTCCGGAAACCAGACCAGGTTGCAGTGCACAGGACCTGGGTCCAGCAACAGTGATAGCCAACCATCTCCACTGTTGGGTAAACAGGAACAGGTTAAGAGTCACGTGGGTAAGGTAAGGAAGCCTGACAGAGTAAGAGTAAGTAAACCCGTCCGGATAGTTGTGCTCACAGTCCCAGACTTCATGCCAAGCCAGATACCTACTTGCTGGACTTTGTATAGTGACAAGGCCCCATATACACCAGCATACACAGCACGCCCAACCTAGCACCCTCAAAACCACCCTGACCGTGACGTAGCATCTTACTAGAGCGTCACGAATCACTACAAGCATTCTAATATGCTTCAGTCCACAAAGCGCAACCCCCCCCCCCCCCCACCAACGAGGTAAAAAAAAAAAGTTTAATTAATACCCTACTTACAGCACAAAAGAGATCATACATAGACTGAATAATTACATATGTATTCATCTCATACTCACATCATGTCCTTCAAATACTCTGAAACTGGCTTTGCAGGTATCCACAAACCATTTTCATTGTATGTTCCTGCTAGGAAATCACTGTTTGCCTAAACATACACAAAAGAAATTAAAAACATAATGACTTAAAACACAAAAATGGTTAGAATTTACCAAATTTGTTACATACTGACACACATATTTTTACAAGAATATTTTTGGAAAATGAATGCATGTCTTATAACCGAGTCCTGTATGTATATTTTTCATTACCATTTTTTTAAAAAAGTAATACTGCAACTTTAGCTGGAAATTTTCATCCATTGTATATGAAATTGGTTTGAATGTAATCAAAGTATTTTCTATAAACCAATTACAAAAAATAGGTGCAGAAGAGGAATTTTATCAATGTGTAGGATATGCAAGGTTGAAAATACGTCAAATCTTATTTCCAGCATTACACCATATTGGCAGTTTTCCTCAATGCCTGTCTTATTATAATCCATTCACAGTTACATCAGCCTTTTCTGAAGCCCTGATAAAGTTCTACTTGCAGGATATTCCTCCGCCTCGGGCAAACTAAGCTTAACTAAGCCTGGAGAATTACACCAGAGGGAAACACACCACATTCGTGCCTCGCACTCAGTGTAACAGTATTTTGTATAAGCACTGTTTCTCACCAGGCATTACCAACCTACCTATTTTCTCCCAGTTTCTTATTCAGGAAAAAAAGTAACTTTTATGAACACAAGTATAAAACGGTTGTGATACAGAGTGTATTTAGGAAATAACTAAACACGTCATACATTGGGAGATTTTTCAAAGGTTTGATTCAAAAAGGCAGAAGAAACCGTGAATGGACTATATAGACTGTATAAGAATACCTTTACTTGACAACCAGTGTGTGGCAACATGTAAAAAAAGAAATTAACATCATTCCATATACAAAATCCTGTATCAGCTGATGCGTGAACGATGGAAACAGAATTTCATGTTGGCTGTTCTGAAAGCTCTGCCTTCCTACAACAGATGTCAGCAAAAAATGGCGGTAGGAAAGAGTTGTTAGACAAAATGTAAATGCATTTTATTTTCTATAATTATGAAACAGCTGTTATTAGTGTAACAAACAAAACTTTGTTTTAGAATAACATGTAGGTGCTCACAAATGAAATGGAACCTAAACCGTGTGTGATAGTTTATTTTATTTTATAGCTACTGTTAAAATCACCACGTGCATGGTACATGTTAATTAGAGGCGGCAGATATGTTGCAGAGTATTTTGCAAATATTTCTACATTAATTTTAAGTTATATATTTGAAACCAGAGTTGTTTTGTGCCTGTACCAGATGAAAATCTAACTTTTAAAAGGACGTGATAAATAACTATTGCGATACTTCCGAGTAGGCGGCTGTGCTGCCATCTGTTAGCATGCTCAGCTCACTTACAAAGCCATGAAATTATGAAATAACTCATGTTTCATGTATAAAATACAAATATACAAACAAATTCCCAGAAATTATTATTTTAGGCGAGCTCTATATATATATACACACACACACACATATATATTTAATATAACATATTTCTGTGAGCAGCAATTCTGCATGCTATTACTAATTAGAATTTAGTCTGATTAAAAGAATTAGGTAATAAGTTGACGCCGGCTAAAAGCTTGTGACAGTCAGCCTATGACGGCGCTCACATCTCACATGACACGTGGGTAAGCACTTGCGTACAGATGCCACAACTACGGACTTTCCCAAAACGGGTTAAGTAAATGTCAGTGCCATGTATTCTTATTTTAAGGTCAAAAGCGTCATGAAAGAGTAAAATTGGCTTTTCTCAAAATGTTGTGCAATGTTACTTTCAAATTTAAAATGCGTGCTGCGCCGAAGAAACAGACATTAATATTCCAGCACAAACGCCTACAACAAACAGTTATCTAACACCAATATTTAACAATTTAAATTGTTCTTGTTATTATCTATTGAAATCTCTTGTGTGCCATAAATCAATTTTAAAGATAATAATTTTGCTCAGCGTGCATAGCACTTCCGCTTGTGTGAACTCCGTAGGCAGCCATGGTAGGTCCGCGCGACCCCTGCCTCTGGGCAGTCGTTCTAGGAGAGTTGGTGAGGTAAGACACTGTCACGTACGCACTTCATATTTTTGCACTGAGTTAGAGTTTCCAGTGTTAACTTTAGTATACCGGTTAACCTTTGCTTCACATAAGTTTTGCCAGACATCCCCAGCACTATGCTTCCGCTTAAATAAATAATTTATTGCCCTTGTATAAGGAGGAAAGATTTCGGGAGGGGCCATGCGGCTCGCGCTATGTATGAATCAGGTGCCATCTGCCCATGTTAAGGGCTTTTGATTGTAACATCTGCTTAATTGCCACAAGCAATATTAATGGTGATAATTCTATGTAGGTATTTTAGGGTTTTCTTATGTTTAATTGTGTTACGGCCACATCACCCACGGCCAGGTGGTCAGCTACCGCTAAGTCCGTATTTGCTCCATCCTTGCATTTATAGATGGCTAATACTTGTGTAATTTATTGTGCGCCATAATTTTCTCACGGTAGTACAGATTGTTTCAATTATGGGTTCTTGTAATTTTCATGTTTGATGCTTGTATGTATGACCATACTGTCTTGCCATCAGGAGAGCTAGAAACTTTGTATGCTCAAATCGCGCAGAAAATAATTATCTGAACGCCGGCATAATTTTGTCTGATGGGATTTTATTCATTTTCACAGAAAATATTGTGACTTCATCTGCACCACGTGGTCCGCTACGAACTTTACCCAGCGGCATCTGCGCCACCTAAGATTGTTTTCACGCATCTGCGTGTTTATTCTGCCTGCTCATATCATGCCCCACTTTCATTAAGTGCTATTTTGTGTAATTTGTATGGCAATGTTATTTTATCCTAGCCTGCTATGTGTTTGACTGCCCCCACACAACACGTGGTTCGGGGACAAGTCCCGATTAGCAAGCGTTAGAGAGAGAGTAAACGCACATGGTAAAGTCATCTTTTCATTCCCCGTGTCCTTTCTACAGGAAAACCCTACAGTCCACCCTAGAGGCTGTAGACCTCTTTCCTTGTGGAGACTGTGTCTTCTGACACCACGAGGAGATCAATCATCTAGGTGTGCGCAAGTTGAGTTACGTGTTTGGGGAATCACCCACCAGAGCTAGCTAGTCACACCCGAGGTTAATCATAAAATCATTCTGGCACGATGTGTAACTAATGGTAAATAAAAGCAAATTTTCTCAGTGTAATTATATGTCTTCTTGTAGCATTGAAACTCAGCAGACTCCCAATTTTTACAGTGTTTTTCATAAATGTTTAGTAATGCAAAGTGTTTTGTAAAGATGCATGGGTGAGATGGACACACAGAACCCACAGCATCCCTGAGACTCAAAGTGCGGTGTACGGAAAATACCGCTGGCGCCCATCAACAGTAAGTAAATAGTGTCTTCGTTCGTCTCGTGTCTCATTCAACGGCATAAAAGTAAGTACACATCTGTTGTGCCAATATTTATAAAAAATGAATTTCCTGTATGAGATTATATAAATTAATTAGGGATGTCAAAATCGATTCCACGATTTGATACCTGCGATTCTTGAAGAATCATATAATCGAGAATCGGAAGACGAAGAATAAAAGCATTAAAACCAGATTCCTACAAATACATAAAGTGTCATTAGAGGCATGATTTCGTAAATCGCGATAAAATGAAATAACACCAAAAAAAAAAGTGAAATAACATCAAATACAACAAATGCGCAATATCTTACGAAATGAGCTTTCTCCAAAAGAAATAATCTCTTCTCCTATATTATATCACGAATTTACTTCGGCAGTGTAAAAATCTAGTCGTGCGAGTCTCGGGAATATTGAGAAATTCTAGAGATGAAAAAATTCTCAATTTCGTATCGAGACAATTTTTAAATCTCGGAAATCATAGTTCTAAATGCAAGCACACACATAAATACATTATTTTTTCCTGCGAAACTAAATGTAAACAGACATTCCAAAGAATACACAAGTAGTAAAACATGTACTTCGAGATAAGCTACAGAGAGTTTGACAACAAACCGTCTCCAATCACGCGAAATGATCACTCACAACTCGAATGTGTGCAGTAATCTATGGCGGCCACTTGTTTACTAACATTGACAGATGTGTGTGAAACGAATGTGTGATATCTAAATTGACACATTAAACTGACTTTTTTATAAAATGTCTAATCTCATAAATTATGGAAGATGCTGCAGCCGATGTAAAAGACTGTGAAATGTCTATCATTTGGATTTTTTATGTAAAGATAAAAGTGCAAAGGCGAGTGTAAAATGTGCAAGAAATTAATACAAACACAGAACTGATCTGGTCTGAGAAGACTTTTTTCAAACAAAGAATGCAGATGATATTGATATTACGTGGCTACTGCTTGTGTAGTTTATGTATGTATCTCATAATTCCTTTGCATTAAAATTTATTGGTGTAAATAATATATTTTTTTCAAACTTCTTTGCATTTCCAGAAAATTGTTTGTGAATTAACCAAAATGATAATGTATTTTAAATAATTACTGCTTTGAAATTTTCTAACTATGGTTGCTTTTCAAAAAGTGACAGTCTTGCAAACATTTTAATAATTTATTATGTTGGTGAGCATTTATCATGGTAAGTGAGGTTTGGAAATATTTTCAAATAAACTATGTGGACGAAATATATAATGGTATATATGTACATTTTCAATATTATATCTTATGCCTCTTTTCAACTTTGGGAATTTCATATGAATATGCTTCCACTGTTCAAGTGTTACATTATTTGTTATATTATTAATGTTAGTAATAGGCCTACTACTAGTGTAAGCCTAGTTTAAATAATTAAATTTCACACCCTCCCATAGGCATATATTAATTAGTTCTGTAAAGAAAGTGTCTGTAACTAAAGGAATCACGAGTTTTGGAATACAGAATCAAGAGTAGTATCGGCACTGAGATCGAGATTCGAGGAAAAGTGGAATCGTTACATCCCTAAAATTAATAAATGCGAAAAGAAATAATTTATGATTGAGAATAATAATTATGTAGGGTTTTGTTGAGTGTGCATGTGATGCACAGCAGAATTACTAAGATGTCTTTTACTTTGTCCTTGCTTGCCGTTGCTAGTTGATACGTGATGACGCCAAGCGAAGCGGTTTCCCTTTGTGTAACACTTAATGGGAAAAATGCTTCTGCCTAGTAAATGTCATAAAATAAAGCCAGAATAATTCAAACCAGTTAAGTACTTAGTGTGAATAGTCATGATACATTAGCAGTATACCTTAATGAAATACCAAATACGTGCAGACACATAACACCCCAGACATATAGAAAAAGACAAGATATAAATATTCATATGATTTGTATGAAATTACACGCAAAACAAACAAACTAACAAACAAAATATAATAATAAAAAAAAAACTGAAAATAAAAAAAATCTAACTACTTACTACAATTGCACAAAGCATAAGTTTTACATTGTGTGTGGAAGAAAATGTTTTATTTGCAGAAATAATTACATGAAAATCAGCTCAGAAAAATTCAGATATATTCAATCAGAAAAATTGCTGTCATTACTGTGAGATATCTGTAAAACTGAATCACCTTACTAAAAAAAAAAAAAAAAAATCAACAAAATTAGCATTTATGTGAGTAATAAAATTGTTGAAGTGGCTGTATTTAAACTCAGTAAAATTAATCTTGGTAAAATATTCATCTTTGCTTGGCTATGGAACACGTAACCTTATCTACTGGCTTCTGGTTAATGTTCATCAGAAATAATTATGCCCTTCATTAAAATTCTGAGAATAATTTAAGTTCAATATATCTCTCTTGAATTAAAATAATTTTGGTGTCAAAAAAAGATCAAAAATAATTACAGTGCACATGTATAACAGTTGTTACACTTGCTGTACCATACCCACAGATCATAATCTAGAAGCAATGTGTTTTGGGCTCTTCTGCATCATACCCAGCATATTTAAGTACTAGGCACCTCTTAGAACACCTTCCTATTCTTACATTGAGCAGTAAAAGCAAAATTAATTAAATAGTTGCAGGGACAACCATTATGATGAACCACTTTATGTGGCGTCTAGGAAGAGTGTGTCTATCAAAAGGGATTCACACTGATGCATGACGAATTTCTGCATCTTTGATGCACACTCTACTTTCAACTTTGCCCCATCTTGGAAGCAATGTCCAACCCTTTGGGCAGGTCAATTACTCCTAAACAGTACTAAATAGGCTGAGCATGTACCTACAGGGAACACCGGTACAATGTTGGGTGCAATTACTGACACGTCAATCTCGTTTGTACTGTTTGCCAAGATTCTCCAAGATATGTAATGTCAACACCCCTGATACAAGATTGTACTGTCTGATGAGCCACCGCTCCCTCCAACCAAGGCAATGCTAGCTCCAGAGCGCACTAAGGGAGGGCAGCACCCATTCTACTTCAGCCCTGCAGCCAAGATAAGGGATGATAGTGCCGCATCAGCACCTTTGAATTTTGGGATCCTGCGGCCAAGGTTATCACTCCTCGCACCCCTGGCAAACGAGCTCCTATACGAGATCAATATAAAAGGGCTGGCCCGAACCAGCAATCTTCAGTCTCAGCTCCTCCACCGCCACCCTTGAGGCCGGAGGCATCCACCACCATGATGCACTCGCAGTCTCTGCTCCTCAACCACCTTCATATAGGGCTGGAGGTAGCCTTCGGGGTGCACGCTTGGCTGGTACATCCACAGATTCCACCGCTCTTCTCAACCAGCTAAAGACATCACCAACCAAAAGCCACTTCTGCAGCAGCCACAGACCCTTTGCTTCTGAAAGACTGGACCTTCCAACGGCTCCTGAAGATTTTGCTCCTTCATTCCCACCCCTGGTATCGAACCCAGAACCCATTAATAGTCACGACAAAGTCTCTTCATGACCTCTCTGCCCACTGGACGGTGCTGGCATTGTGGACAGTACCCCTCTGGTGTTTGACCCCCCATTTCCGTTCCTTCAGGACAAACCTGTGATAGTTAGGCTAGAGTTGTTGAATACGTTAACTAACAAAATTATTGCCTTTAATAACCCTTTAGCTTTTGATCCAAGTTACCTTCACCTGGCAGTTTACGTTAGTCTGAACTTCCATGTCAAGTTTAATTAGCTTAGGAGGTAGGTAGGGCAACGTGTTATCATTATTACGCTAATATTGCAAGTGAACTCAAATTAGTCTCTGCAAAAGTGAAGCTGGTAAACTATCAAGCACGAAGTTAAATACATATCCATTAAGTGGCAACCTGAGATCTGCCACCCAGTAGAATTTGGTAGCACCTATACAACTAGCAATTCCTCCACGAGGTAAATTGAGCAAACTACTGTAGTTTGTTCCATACTCTGTCACTTCTTCCTAAGGGCTGGCTGGAATGGGGCAGGAATTAACTTGGATTGATCGACCCACTGTGGGTACCACACCTGGGTAGTTTCTGTCAAACAGTTTGAGCTTAACGGTCTGTCTACAGCTCCTCCAGGGGTTGGGCAAAAGAAGCAAAAGGTAACCGTTCTTGCCTGGGAGACTGTGAATTATTTATCAGTACACAGTAGGGACGTGAATTACCGGATTGCCTTTTGCAAGGCTGTATTAGTTCCTATCCCTTTATGGCATACTCCCGGAAGGGAGGTGTGCAGAGAAGGTTGAAAAGGGCTGCATACATCTCCGAAGGTAATTCTACTTGCAAAAGCCTATCTCCTTCTGCCCTCAGCAGTAGTTCAACTGAGCAGAGCCGAGATAAAATCACCTGCAGTAAGACCTCTTTACCAAACCCATTATTTCCACCACTAATTATAACTCCCAGGACCCCTCACCCAGTACTTGAGGCATTCTAGAGAGGAGAGGAACCTGTCCTGATTTGGCGGTTCGCAGTCCTGCAGTAACCTACAAGTCAAGAACACTCCACAGTCCATGAGCTACCAAGGCGACCACCAGCCCTCGCCACGTCAGGGCAGGAGTCTCCAGCTGGCACCACAATAGCAGATGATCAACAAACCTTCAGGTTATTATGTGATCAAGGGTCAGCCAGCTTATAGGGCCATGACAGTGGCTCTGGATTTTCTGCCACACAAGCAAGCCACTACACCTATCCTATTTACTAGCCGTGCGCCAGTTAAACATTAAGGCACTCAGTATCATTATTCTGGTGTTATGAGTTAAAACTGTAAACGTGACTCAGAGATCCAGTTCCTCACTTAAACGTTGCATCAAGAAAGTCACCATAACTTTCAAAACCAAAAATCTTAAGTCATTGTTTGACGTGACTAGCTACTGAAGATAATTGTTGTTTAAATTATCAATCATCT
The DNA here is from genome assembly GCA_029891345.1 of Dryococelus australis. Classification (NCBI taxonomy): domain Eukaryota; kingdom Metazoa; phylum Arthropoda; class Insecta; order Phasmatodea; family Phasmatidae; genus Dryococelus; species Dryococelus australis. Next base: position 3,032,025 of record CM057006.1, on the reverse strand, counting down.
TGTCAAAATAAATAAATATTGAGCTCAAGACAGTAAAACTTACAAAAATAGCTTTAAATGCTGGTATCTCTACACTGTCATCACCAAGCTTTTCTGAGACTGTCTAGCCATTTTGTGTTTCATGTCCCCTCCCAATTCAGCAACAAAGTGAAAAGAAGTGTTATTTATGTATTAAAACCACGCATCGTTTTAAGATGGAATAATTTTTGCGGCAAATATTTATGTTAATGTGATATATCGTCAATCAGGTGCATAGAGCACCACGGTTAATTTATAAATAGACTGTATGAACTGTAAACTGCCCAATTTTGCCTGTTTGAAGAGCTAATGTCACTTTTAATCACAAAATATTTTATTATTAACAGAAATATGCTTTCTGACAAGTTCCCCAAATTCCTAATATTTCCAAGTTTCATATATATATGTATAAGTGCTCTTGATGCATGACGTCTTTTTAACAATGGTGATTTTAACGACTTCTGCGCCATCCATAGGTCATTTGTTGTGGAGTTGGAAGTTAACTTTATCCCGTTAATATGTGAGATTGTACTGTCTGCCTCACAGATTGTTTTATTAACCGGCCCACCATAACAATGCTTAAAAACAGCATTGTCTATTGTTTCGCATCCCCTTCTAGCTGGCCGGTGACGTCACAGAGGCAAGCCATGCATTTGCACCTCCCGTTCTACGACTACCCCTCGCCTTAGTGGCAAGGTAAGAATACAGATTGTATAATTTACTGTCATTTATTTTGTCATTACCAAACTTCTCGGTTAGTTAGTAAAAGGTTGTCTGTGTGAATTGCTCTTCCCCATTAGACATAATCTTTCTGGAATTAAATGCCATGTTAATGGTATTGTATTCTGTCTCTTTCATCAAGAAATATCTCGTGTGCCATTTATCTGCTGCGGGAGATTACAAGTAACCAATTTTCCGGGTATATTTCTGTGTGGCACACGAGGAATCTCCGAGTATGAGTTGCAACCGCGAAACGCAGAGGTGTGGGTCGCAAGATAGTTGATACTAGGTAGGCAACTACTGGTGTCGGAGGCTGGTCGGGTCGACTCAGATGCTTGACAACCCACCCAGAGTACTCCGTCGAGCCGTTCTTCTCGGGTGGTGTGAAGAGGTCTCTGGGCACTGGAACTCCACTGGGTCTTGCAGATGGCGTAACACTTGCGCCTGAGCTTGAGGAGTTAAGCTAGCTATCTGTTTAACCACAGAAGACTGATATTTGTGTATTCTACCAGATGCTGAGAGTATCTGTCTCACTTTCCCTTTCAGTACTTCCCTCTGGGAGTAGTCCGGCAGAGACTGCGGCACACTAGGGAAGTCAGGCTTCACCCTGTTCAGAGACGTTGTTCAGAGATGCACAAGGATGTGTGGCCCTGTCCCAGTCTTCCCAACCTAGGGGACGCAAGTCTCTCCCAGCGGAGACCGCTCAAGAGAGGTAAGTGTACACCATGCTGATAACCTGTTTCCAGGGCAGTGTACCTGTGTGGCTCCTCCTTTACATTAATCCCGCAGGTTTGAGGAGAAGGGTGACCAAGCTAGTGTGTGTATGGAAAAGTAGTGTCTGGCTTGTTTGAGTGAAATTCCCCCGGATCACCTGCAAACCTGTTACACGAGGATAACTATGGAAAGGTGCTAAATCTACAGGAAAAGTACTCAAATTAAAAGCTGACCCACATTTTATTCAGATTAAGGAAACAAACACATGGTGAATGCACTCTAGCTCCTGGTCAATGGGGCAAATATCAGCCGGAAAGCTAAAAGTGCAAGTTATGTTGCCCCGTAGAGGCGACCGGCGTACACAAGGGGGAATGCAGTGTGAGAAGTTGTAGTCTAAGCCACAAACACTTGCACTGTTGTACGAAATGGGCATATAGAACAATGTAACGTAATCGCTGACACGTAGCAGGGTAAACAAAGCAAGGACGTGACAGGATTTAGCCTTGAAGAAGACTCTAAGGAAGGGTCCTCTACAGATACCTCCGTAACTGCAGAATGTCACAGGGATTGCAGAGTACGTAGTGGGAGAGCTCCTGACTATCGTAACCTAACCCTATCGCAAGCGCAGCTTAAGCGATGTGAACAGAGTGTTTTCCTGAGCAACGGGTGCTGGAACAAAAGTATAACGGGTGATTCCCGAGTGGTGAGCATTAGGAAGAGTTGAGATCAATCTGGTCAGATTGTGAGCGGTGAAGACTGGTTTGGCAATCTGGTCACGTCCCAAGTGTATTATCTGTCAAGGTGTCAAGATCAGCACTCAAGGTCATGTAGTTCTGAAGCACACCAAGGGAGAGCGTCAGCAGTGCTAAGGGATGAAGCCTGCTGTATTGGCGAATAGCTCCAATCAAACTCGGTGCCTATCTCCCTCTTCACCCCTTGCCCCCATCAGTTCAGATATCACCTAGTATATAATACCCTGCGCAGTCTGAAAACTGCAGTCTATGCTGCTCCACCGCTCAGACTTGGGCCAAAGGAAGCCACCACCCGGAACTCACTCTAGTCTTGTCTTCTCCATCACTCTGGAAGGGGCCGGATGAAGCCAGCTATTGACATCAAGCATCACCAGAAGTCTCTTTTGCACCTGCGGTAATTCTCTCGAGAGCCTCTGGAAGACTACACTATCAGCTCATGAAGACGCCGAGAGTTCCTTCCTTACCACCCCTTGGCAAAGGTTCATCAACAGTCCTCTTAGAACACTACTCCTGCCTTATCGGATGGTAACGGCAAATATTACACTACCCTTCTGGTAGTAACCATCGCCTGTCCGAACAACAAGGTAGATAGTTAAGAGCATTTATAGTAAACTAGATATTATCACCTTCTCAATCAGGTTAGAACCAGGTCTTCTTCCCCTGGCTGCGCATAGCTGGGAAGGTAGACTAACCTGGAGATGCAGGTAGTCTCTGCTTTTCTATTAATTTCAGGCTGTTGTCAACTCAGATTAGTTATAGGATGTAGTATGGGCCATGTCTATACTCATTGAATATACACGTTATCTAAACTAACTTCTGAGTACTGATTTCTAAGTGTTACTGTGTTAACTTCACGTAATAATCAGCTCGTTAAAGTGAAGCCGGACAACAACGCTCTCACCAAATCTAAATACACAATAAAATAATGTTATGAAGTGAGTAGCAGTAGAGGCTATGTGCCGGGGAAAAGAACCACCTTTGGCGACCACCACCGTGGTTTGGTGGCCACCAGTCCATCCTACTCCGGACTGCCACAAGATCAGCAATACTCCATGTTCCTGTCGACACCAACAACAGCCCCCCACCCTCACCTCAAATGGGGCAGCTCCATCAATGGATCCTTGTACAGCAAGGTAAACCAGTTGTTAACGGCAAGCCCATTCGCGATAGTGACTTCTGATTTTCTACCACTCTGACTGGCTACCTGACCTGTATTGTCTATTGGTTGAGCACCAGTTATGCCCTAAGTCAGCCAGACTTATGTTCCTCTTGATACTACCATCACAAACCAAAACCCTAGTAATGACCACGACGACCATCTCTTACTTCAACCATCACATAACCTAGGTTTTCGTGACACCCATTTTTAGACATTATGTGTCACTAGTTTGTCGCGCTGTCCCCTCCAACGTGGAGTGCTAGAGCTTCATAGAGTGGCCCGCATCAACAATTAAATTTGCAGTCTATAACAAACGATGGACCACAGTTCATGTCGTGCTTTTAAGTACACACCTAACCACACGACTCTAGGAGTAGGTGCATTCAGCGAAGTGGATGGAAGAGATACAAAAGCAAGTTTAGTCTTTTGATTACAGTAAAATTCCAAGTGTTTGTGATACGGTATTGGATTTTAATGTGGATAATGTTTCAAATATATTGTGACCATATGAATGGAATTGATGGAAAAATTGTAGTTATGATGAACATATTACCCTCTTAACAAAACTAAGACTTATGATATACCTAACTTTTTGTGAGCATTATGATGTACTATTTCTGTTTGCTGGGTAAGAAAACTGCACTTTTTAAACATCTTCTTCAAGTGAATAAACTATACATCTGAATCACCTAATATTTGTTGCAGCAATAAAAATTCTATAGTAATTCTTTTTTATTATCTAAGCAGGAGCAGCTTGGCAACACATTTAGATGTAAGTAGACGACTTAACATCTCATCCATGTCCGTCATTACTAACAAAACATGTTTTGACAGACAGATGGAAACCATGTGGTGGAAGGATATATAGGATGTTTGTTTACAAGTTTAAAAAAAAGGAATTCTTATATGAAATAGACTATAATGACAACTAGCTGACTACCACACTTTTTGGAGAACCTTGAATCATTGTAATGAAGTTTGTTAAATACATCATGAAGAAGTACTTTGTTAGGCTGAATACAATGTATTTTAGGAACAACTGGAAACAAAATTTGTTTTCACAATTTTTTCACATTATATGCCTCAAGATTGATGCAACTCGATGAAACTCAATAACCTACTAACACAATAAAATTTTTGTGCTCTATATTACTGACACAAGATTTTACAACAATTTCTAAGAATGATTTGAGTTTATTAATATATTTATAAAACATACATAATAAAAGTAAAAATTGTTTTGAGATTCTTGCCTTCAGGGATTTTTTTGTCCATTCTAGCATACGTGAGACATACAGGTAGTCTATGGATATTTTGTACAAGGCCACAGTAAGTGAAACCATCATGCCTTCTATCAGCGCCAAAACAAACTTCAAAACCACCCATAAATTGATGGATTCTGTGAACAAAAATAAGACAAGTTCACTTACGGGTTTTGCATGTAGAAACACTGCTAATTTAATTAAGTGAAAAAAGGCATTTGAGTTTTTTCATACATACACACATGTGAACATGCACATGCTTAAGTATAATCATACTACACTAAACTCAGCAAAACACTAGAAGCCCTTAATTTTTGCACTTCCCAAAATATAACAAGCTGCCTAGGGACGAGTGTTTTTCGAAGAATATTTCAAGACCAGTTATACTCTGACGCCGGCTAACAGCCAGTCTCGTTAAGACCATGACGGCACTCACCACTCACATGACACGTGGATATGCATGTGTGCAAAGAGGCCATAACCTGAACTTTCCCATAACGGGATATTTATTTGAAGTGTAAACTATGTCTGTTATTTTTATTTCATGGTCCAAGTGTTTTAAGTGTTAAAAATATAAGTCCCATGTTGTACAAAGTTTGGATGACATTTAAATTGTGCACCGCACGAAGAATTAAGACGTTACTATACCGGCATAAACGCTTCCATAAAGAACAATCAATGAACACAGAAAATTCACAATTTAAAAGTCTAATATGATCATGTATGCAAATTATTTATGTGCCATTTCTTTTTAATATTAAAAATTTTACTCGGCGTGCATAGCACTTCCGCTTGTGTGAACCCCGTAGGCAGCCATGGTAGGTCCGCGCAATCCCTGCCTCTCGGCAGTCCGTCAAGAAGAGCTGGCAAGGTAAGACGCTGTCACGTACGCACTTCAAACTTTTGTACTGATATAGATTACCATAGCTCACTTTTAGTATACCGTTTAACATTTGCCTTGCGTATGTTCTTGCCACACATTCCCCAGCATTATGCTTCTGCATCACCTAGTAGTTTGCGCCCTTGTGGCTTTTTAAACTTAATCAAGAAAGAAGGCGGAAAGATGTCGGAGAGGCCATGCGGCCCGCGCAACTTTGAAATCAGGCGCCATCCGCCTATATGAAAGGTATTTCATTGCAATTTCTGTTTAATTGCTTCGTGCAATATTAAGGGCTTTATTTCTATGTATGTATTTTAGAGTTTTTGTCATGTAAAATTGTTTTACGGCCACATCATTTATGACCACGTGGTTAACAGCTGCTAAGTCAGTATGCCCCATCCATGAGCTTTAAGGGTTTACTTGTGTAATATAATATGCACCATAGTTAATTTCAGGGTTCTTTGTAATATTTTATTCAAGGTTCCATGTATTTTCATGTGATTGATGCTTTGTATGTATGAACACGCAGTCTTTTTCATGTTTGATTTTCCCACCATCAGGCGTACTACAAGTCTATAAAGGTCTAAATCTTCAGGTTAATAATTTCCACAATACTGATACCACATTGTCCGATGACAATTTGCCGAATTTTCTTAAAACTATTGCCACTACACCTGCACCCCATGGTCCGCTACACATTGTATCCAACGGCATCCGCGCCACCTAAAAATATTTTCATGCATCTGCGTGATTATTGTGCCCATTCATGTCGTGTCCCATACTGTATCATCTTTATTTGTGTAATTTGTATGGTGACATTATTTCCTTAGCCGGCTAGGTGTAAAGGCCGTCACCACACTCGCCACATGCTGGGAGACGCGCCCCGGCAGGATCGCGTTAACGATGCCAAATAATCACATGTGTTTACTGCTCATTAAAATAATTTTCCATGTCCTGTCCTCAGGAAAAATGTACAGTCCATCCTAGCGGCTGTAGTAGACCCCTTTTCTTGTGGAGAGTGTGTTCTCTAACATCCCGGAGAAGTCATCCATCTAGCAGTGCGCTAGATTAATTGCGGGCTGGGAGAGCACGCAATCGAGTTAGCTAGAAACGTCCGAGTTTTCAGCCATGAAGTTCATTCTGGCATGACTTTATAATTGGAAAGCAATAAATGGTATGACTTCAGTGCAAATTGGTGCGTTTACTTATAGTGTCAGTAAACTAAATCTCTCAACTATTTTTCAGTGATAAAGTTGTTTAGTATTGACCAAAGTTTTGTACAGATACTCGGGTGAGACAGACACACAGAACCCATAGCATCCCTGAGAACTCTGAGTCTCACAGAGTGGTGACTGGGAAACACCGCTGGTGCCCACTTACCATATGTAACTTGGGTCATCGTTTGTCTCGTGTCTCACCTGACGGCATCAATTGGCGTTCCCAAGTGGCGCCAGTGTGTTCATCCACGTTGCAACATCTGCGTTAAAATGGCAGATGCCACGTTAGATCATCCGCTAGAAGGCATCAAGACCTCTGCGTCGGCAACCGCGATACCCACGATCACAAAAACAGGGGACACGCCGGTCGAACATTGTGAACATTATGGCAGATTGAGCAAAGTAAATTTGTTTGCTGAGAACTTGTGGAAACAATCGTTATGCCAATGAACGGACGGCAGATATTGTGTCAACACCTTCAGAACCACACCTGTGCATGCACACCGGATGTAACAGGGTGGGAACGAAGTGGGCGCAGTGCCAGCAGTGCAAACGGAACTCACATTTGCGATGCATAGGGCCTGGTGAATATGTAACCTTCTGTGATGGTGTTATAAACAGTGATGAGTGCCGTAAGACGAACTGTGCAGAGATTGTGCCACCGACAAAACCAGTGGTAAAGCCAACGCCGTCACAAGTAGTCGTTACGTACACGCCACAGGGCTTAACAGGGCCAGACCGCAATGCACTTTTGCTAACATTAGCAGGGAACGATTCCGAAGACCATGGTACTTTTCTCGCGGTTTGTGAAAAAAAATTGAACAAACTCCGCATGCATAGGGAAGATTTGACCAAGGTCACTTCCAATCGACTATGTCTGTACAAACGTCTAAACCCAGGTAAACCTATCTGTGGAGTGTTATAGATAATTGTAGCTATGTCAAAACCAGACATTAGGACGCAGTTGTGCGGAGTCAGCCGGGAGAGTGTGGAACTGTTCACGCGGGAGGCACGTGCCTATGAACTAGATAAGCAGGTGGAACAAAGAGAACAAGTGCCGGCACAGCACTGTGAACCCCCACCGCTTGTACCCCCAGCGCTAGCTATTGATGTTACACGATCGCCACAGCCTGTCAGGCAGATTACACAATCGTCACCACAGCAGGAAAGTCCGCCCGTTATGCGCGCAAGAGTGTTACAAGTTCGTGACAGTACTGTACGTGCATTAAGGGTCAATGTAGAACTTGAAGGGAAGAATTTGATCACTGTGATAGACACTGCCGCAAGCCACAATTTTGTATGTGAGGGGTTAATACAAGCAATAACATCTAGAGTGCCGCCATGCCGTATGCAGTTCACCACCACCAATCAACAGGGTGAGGCGAAAAGCGCAATGTGCGCGACAGTAGGAATACGTGAACTCTATATGAAATGCAATGTTTACATTGTGCCGGACCTATGTGAAGAAATTATTTTAAGGTTACCATGGCTGATTGACAACAATGCAGTGACTGAGCCACATCTCTACAGTTTTCACGTGGGGACACTTGGAAGGTGGACGCTGTACGCAGTAGGAGCAACGCCGCCACCGACAACAGCTACCGTGTCACTCACCGAGTTCGCGCACGAGGTGCCTGAACAACATCAGGAGAAACTGCAACATCTACTGGACCAGTATGCCAGCGTGTTCCACACTGATGGGAAGCTGCAACATACTGATGTCACCGAGCACGCCATCATCATGACGCACGAAGATCCAGTGCACTCCAAGCCACAAGACCCAGGTATTTTCTTCCGACACGTAATCAATCAGTAGGTATGTGAGATACTCAATGATAATGTAATTGTACTGACACATGTCCGATAAGACTGACTGGACACTGTAGTTACAGATTTTACTTACTAGACCAAAAGCGCTTTACGTAGCAAGTAGAAAGGATGAGGCGAGGAGTGTTGGCTAGTTCTGATACACTATCACCTCTAGTTAGGTAGTTGAGATATATTTAGTCTTAAGGGGGGTGAATACCTGCACGAATGATCCAAAGTCGTGCTTCTTTTGTCCAGGAGACCACGTTGTCCCAACCAAGGCGAACTTCCACTCCAGTTAAGAAACCATAGACAACAGGGTGATACTTGCAGCTGATACAAACACACGGTGGAAACTAAATTAATATTACCGGTCCACGTGCGACTGCTTGATGTCAGAGTTCGGCAGCATGAACCCGTTCTGCCTGTCTATTCTCTGTAGGATAGGGTGATACTATCCTCCGCAGGGCAGCAGGGTGAGCCAGGTATTGCTCTCTATGTCACCTACCACTCCTCTCATGAGGCATAGGGTAACAGTTCTATAAATCACGCAGTACACTGAAATGGAAATACTAACAGTGTACCCTAATAGTGATTTGTCGGCCGGCTCTAAGTCCCTCCACTGATCCCCCACCATAGGCGGACTGATTGGGTATGTTGAGCTGGAGTCGCGCCAAGCTACTTCTGGTTGTGCGTCCATTCAGAATACCCGGCAGCACTGCAGGTCACCGTCACCGTACACTAATAGTGCGAGTGGTGCGAAGCAACCCAAGTGTGTCATGCCTCCTGGTGTGAAGGTGTTACTAGTGGTTGGGGCGTTACTGTTTATTCCCCACGAGCACTAATAGTGCTGTGTGTTTGATGGGAAGAAACAGGTAGCCATCTAATGTGTATATCTTAGTTCGGTTTAATAACTTCCCCGGATTCCGTTGGCAGTGCACAGCGTAATCTTCCTCTAACTGTGAATACAGATATATATCCTGGAAATAAAAGCAGCAAAGTAGAAAGCAACATGTGTTTATTGAAAGTTCAATAGACACAGGACCTGTGCTACCTCCTACCAAGTTGAGGATAGTTGAAGGTAACTGCGTGGTTCCAGGTGTAGATGACTTGGTTATAAATAAACGGGAAAAGTTGATTCTAGACGAAAATAATAGTTATAGTTAAACTACTAATTAACGGTGTCTAGAGGAGACCAATGAAGTTAAAAGAAGAAAGTTTGTTTTGGTATGTCGCCGGGTTGACTGGTCGTCAACATATGTAATTGGTTGCCGCGAAGGCGTACTTGTATGCTTTGAACTTCTCTACAGCTCTCAAGCACTAAGAGTGCTGTGGGTGGTGCGAGAGATGCGAAAGAATGACTGCAGAGCTCGGCTGCAGCCGGATTTATATAGTGGTAGTGTGTAGGTGTGAGTCCTCCAGCGCTGGGTGGCGTGAGAATTATCTCATCAGCGGTTCTATCTTCCTGCCTTGTCGGGTCTGCTCGGCCATGCCCGAGATCTGGGCAGTTTGTTGGCGTCACGCGCGGGGAGGGGGTCGTGCCTGCCTGCCGGGATGCGTACCTTCCAGGTCAGAAGGAAAAACACAGAAGTTCCAGTTGCCTGTAGGGGTAGGCAATGTGTTGCTCATGTCTGTAGAGTTGGAAGCAGTACTTCTAGTCTGTGAGTCGGCATCGTATTATAATAGGTGTAGAAGCGGCACGCGTCAATTCGGCCTCCCACCTTTGCAATGAAGACTCATCGTGAAAAAGGTGGTGGAGAAAGGCGTAAGCCCCTCTCTGGAAGGTCTAGATGGTCTCTAGCAGGTCGAGACGGACGTCGGAAGACGTGCTAAAGTAAGCAGCACAAAAACAAATTTCGTACATGTAGGCTGCAACTTTAATGTAGAGGGTTCGACCGCTGTAGCAGCGCATGTTCTGTACGCTCAGAGCGACCAGCTGGCGCGAGGCGAAATGTGGAAACGTAAAGTGATGTCGGTCGGCTCGCGACCTTGAAGCTTACTCTCTCTCTCTCTCTCTCTCATACGGGTGGTAGTCGGAAGTTCTTCTCTGCCCTTCGCCCTGATTCTCGGGCTTTGCTGATGCTGCGAGAACCTGTATTCACCCCCTTATGCAAAGATTACTGGGTTACGAAAATGCATGTGTCGGATGTTCCCACCTGCCTACTTTTCATAATGCGTGCCATTGACAAGAACCAGCATAGTGCTGATAAATATTACATGTAAATCGTACATAAACCGTGAAAGAAAAATTACTAAAGAAAGAATGACACAACAAAATGAGGGGAATGAAAGTAAGAATATTTATAATATGTACAAGCCTTACTTGCGGAAGGCGGGGAAATGCCACTACTATCCTGGTGCTTGCTGCAGTGATATAAGAATAAAAAAGGAAAAATCTTTCCAGGGAACATTTGTGTCTTGCATCAAGCTAAATAGTTACGTGTGACAATTTACGAAGTGGTTAACCACAGGCCCTTCAACACCTGGGTTAACCTGCTAAACAAATACAAAGCGATTACATTACATGCATGAACAACGCGGCAAGTTACGTGCACATTGGTCACAGGTTACATACATATTCACTCATAAACATAAACATTGAAGTTAAAATATCTTGTGACAAATTAAAAGAGTTTTAACACTCAGACTGTGAATTTGACGAGGTGCATAAGATATTGCAAACAAAAGCACTGATAAAAATGTACGCATATAAAGTGTAATATACAAAAACCCTCCTACAAAACTGCATTCTTTCTTGCAGGTGATCTTCACATTTACACTTTCAAATTCATTAATCATTAATAAGTATACCTACACATAAAATAATAATATAAAAAAACTAACTTTCTTCTGTACCTGTCGGTAGTCCAGCTATCTTACCAGTTCATGACGTAAGTTCATAGAGTGTTTAAGAGAAAAGTTATAAGAAAAACACAGATTTAAGAAAACACATAGCCATGCAAAATGGCATTCTTTACCTGCAGTTGCCCTGCAAAATAGCATTCTTCTTGAAGTTGCATCTTCATATAAACACATCAAATCATTATAAGAAAATTTAAAATTAGTTGGAAGTCCTGTGAACGAAGGCTAATTTTAACATGTAAACTATGTAAGTCTCTGTCTTCACCAATCACGTGCACTGTGGTGAGTGTCTATACGTGATACTATCTCACGCACTGTGGTGAGTGTCCATAATGATACTAATTACCGTAGCTATTACTCTCATTGTGGAGAGCATCTGTTCGTAATGCTACTTTTTACGTGGGCTGTCGACCACTGAAACACTTGAACCATGAGATGTAAAATGTCTGTTCAAAAGTTACTGCTGTACAAATTTTTACGGTTGTAAATAAAAAGTGAATTATCATGTAGCCGAGTGATTTACCTCATTGGTTCTTTATACAGTAACTGCACACCTAAATGTGATTGTTCTGCTTATGTCACTGTCTTAAGGCTTTCGGCTAAATTAAATGCAGTGCAAGAGACAGGTCTATAACGAGTGCTTTTGTCATGTGCACATAGTAATGGTTTACGACTACTACACAGTTTTTAAATTGCGTGTACTATTGGCGATCTTCATCTTCCCCTCATTATCACTGACCTTGGGACAAAGGACAGCATGCTGAGGGTACAGCCACATATACCTGGTGTGGGTCTTGAATGCAATTCCCTGTACCGGCCAGGTGTGTGGGTGGCCTTAGCGATACGTGGGGGCATCAGGCGTCATGGAGCAGCCTGGGGTGTCGTGGCTTCTGCTTCTGCCGTAACAAAGTGAGAGGGCACTAGTTCAAGGGACGTTGAGGCAGTGCGGCGGAGCATCAGGCCTTCCACCCCGACTGCACGGGTTCCTACCCATAGGGCAGGATGTTTCTCTGATGGGGCAGTGCGGGGGCGAAGGTCTCCACCCTGATTGCGGGTAGCACAGCTCGTCGTGGTTCCAGGACGTGGGCGGTATCAATGGTTTCTGTAGCCAGGCCTTGGGGCGAGGCAGTAGAGGGGACGTTTACGTCAGCCTCCACTGTGGGTGTTGTTTCTGTTGAGGGGTCATGGGGGGCATCAATGGTCTCGATGGGTGTCACTACTCACATAGTAAGATGATGGGGCAGAGCACTTTCAATGTGGCAGCTCGACGTCTGAGTCTGCGGGTATTCCTGCATCGCAAGACCTGTGGACGGAGCATGTCTGTTGTAGCTCGACGCCCTGGGTAGCAGAGTTTCCTGTGTAACAGGAGGCTGTGACAGAGCACTCTTGTCCGAGCTCGACGTCCTAGCTGGCGGGAGATCCTGTGTGGCAGGTTCTGTAAGTGGAGCACTTCCAGTGTGGCAGTTCAACATCCCAATAAGCGGGTCTACCTGTGTAGAAGGTGGTTGAAGCAGGGCACTCTCGACTGAGCTTGACGTTTCAGGTTCCGGTGGTCTTGTGGCATCATGTACTTCTCATCTGAGGACACTCTCTCTGAAGTTGGGGCAGCCGTGACTTCTTATTCCGTAGTTGTGCTAGGCGGGAAGGTAGGCGTCTGGGTGATTCCTAGCCCCCTCACCAAAGTTACTTCTGATTGCTCACTGATGCAGCTTGATCGACGGGGTGTTTGACAGGGTTCTCTGTTGCGGGGACTCTGTCAGGATAATTCAGAGTAGCTGGATCTCACGACTGCTATTTTATTGGCGTAGCTGCGTAGTGTCGAGGGCATTGATCTTACACAAAATGCTAGTTCAACATCTGGTTTCCATGGTGCTATGTAACTAGGCCCCCGTTCAACCACGATGGGCGTTGGTTCGGGTCTCGTTGAAGGTCCTGGCTCGGTATGAGGTTCTATCCTCTTGAGTGGAGGTTCATCTTCATCTTCCAATTGGTCAGACATGTCCCCTTCAGCGTCGCCGTCCCCAAGTGCTTGCATGTTCACTGGGTATGGTCGTATCTGACCTCTGTGGCCTTATGAATTCGCTCATGTATATCCTTGGCACAGTAAACGTTATCACGTTTGCCTACTATACGGTACGGTCCATTCCATTTGTCAGTGAGGCCAGCGCTGAATTGGTTTGTTGGCTTTGCTGAGTGGGTGACTTCGTAGAAGGACGGCCTCCCCCAGGTTGAACTCTCTTACCCCTGTCTTTGGTTGATGATATTTTTTCGAACTATAAGTATTTTGAGCTTTCTGGACATGCGTTGTTCGTGCTAACGCTGCTAGCCGGATGTCCTCAGGCTTATGCATCTCAGTGGGCTCGCTTTTCCACGGACAGTTGCCTGGTCAGCGCAAGGGTTATCCCAGGAGTAGAATGTTCGGGTTGGTGTCGATGGCCTCGTTAGTACGGCATCAAATGGCAAACATTATGGTGGGTATGTGTTTATCCCAGTGTTTGCAGTCATTCCCCACACTGATACAGAGACACTTCTTGATTTCCTGGTTCCTCCGTTCAGAGGGGTTGGCTTGTGAATGGTAGGGGGTGTAGTCCAGGTTTCAACTCCTCACTTGTGATAGGCAGTTTGCCATTGACGGCTAGTAAACTGGGTGCCATTGTCTGTCAATATGGCTTTCGGGTAGCCCCATCGTGCGAAAATTTCCGCTTCCATTTTCTGCACAATGGGGGTGGTTTCTTGGCTGGGTAAGAGCGTATGCCACTACCCACTGGGAGAATTGGTCCGTTAACACGAGGAGATAATGGTTTCCCTTAGTACTTCGAGGATATGAGCCCATCAGATCGGCGGCGATGTCGGTCCAGGCCGTCTTGGGTTTCCGTGGTATTGCGGGAGGGAGAGGGAACCGGGTATGCTTTGCCACTGCAGCACATGACGCAGTTGCTAATGTACAGACGGAAATCACTGCTTATTCTGTTCCAATTGTAGCGGGTTTTTGATGTCCAACAGGGTCTCCTTCGTACCCGAGTGACCAGCTTGGGGATGGTCGTGATGGTGTCTGCATATATCCGCTCATAGTTGTGGTGGCACCCAGATTTTCCATGGCATATTGGGTTGCCTGCTGCTTATCCATATGTCGTCCCATAGGGCATAATGTTGGGGCTGTTCCTATATTAGACGGCGGATATCGAGATCCTCCTGTTGGCTTAGAGTAACTTGGTGGCAGGTTAACTGTAGTTGAAGAAGTCAGATATGCTGTTCAGGACTTCTTTTGACTCAGAGAAGTTTGAAGTCTACAAGTACGCCTTCGCATCAACCAACTACGTACGCAGACAAGCAGTCAATCCGGCAACACACCAAAACGAACTTTCCTCTTTTAACTTCATTTGTCTTCTCTAGACATCTTTAATTAGTAGTAGTGTAACTATTATTTTCTTCTAGAATTAGTTTTTCCCATTTATTTTGAACCAGGTCACCTACACCTGGAACCACGCAGTTACCTTCAGTTACCCTCGACTTGGTAGGAGGTAGCACAGGTCCTGTGTCTATTGAACTTTCAATAAACACATGTTGCTTTCTACTTTGCTGCTTTTATTTCCAGGATATATATCTGTATTCACAGTTAGAGGAAGATTACGCTGTGCACTGCCAACGGAATCCGGGGAAGTTATTAAACCGAACTAAGATATACACATTAGATGGCTACCTGTTTCTTCCCATCAAACACACAGCACTATTAGTGCTCATGGGGAATAAACAGTAACGCCCCAACCACTAGTAACACCTTCACACCAGGAGGCATGACACACTTGGGTTGCTTCGCACCACTCGCACTATTAGTGTACGGTGACGGTGACCTGCAGTGCTGCCGGGTATTCTGAATGGACGCACAACTAGAAGTAGCTTGGCGTGACTCCAGCTCAACATACCCAATCAGTCCGCCTATGGTGGGGGATCAGTGGAGGGACTTAGAGCCGGCCGACAAATCACTATTAGGGTACACTGTTAGTATTTCCATTTCAGTGTACTGCGTGATTTATAGAACTGTTACCCTATGCCTCATGAGAGGAGTGGTAGGTGACATAGAGAGCAATACCTGGCTCACCCTGCTGCCCTGCGGAGGATAGTATCACCCTATCCTATGGAGAATAGACAGGCAGAACGGGTTCATGCCGCCGAACTCTGACGTCAAGCAGTCGCACGTGCACCGGTAATATTAATTGAGTTTCCACCGTGTGTTTGTATCAGCTACAAGTATCACCCTATTGTCTATAGTTTCTTAACCGGAGTGGAAGTTCATGTAGGTTGGAACAACGTGGTCTTCTGGATGAAAGAAGCACGACTTTGGAACATTCGTGCAGGCATTCATCCCGCTTAAGGATACACTTACCTCAACTACCTAACTAGAGGTGAGAGTGTATCAGAACTAGCCAACACTCCTTGCCTCATCCCTGCTACCTTAGCAGATTTTGGTCTAGCGAGTAAAATCTGTAACTACCATGTCCAGTCAGCCTAATTGGACACACGTCAAGTAATGGCAAGTGTTTTATAAGTACGCTCGGGTGAGACAGACACATAGAACTCACAGCATCCCTGAGAACTGCAGTGACTGGGAAATTCCACTGGCGTCCATCTACCATAAGTTTATTATGTTCCCGTTTGTCTCGTGTCTCACCCAACAGCATCAAAATGTTTAGTAATGCAAAAGTGTTTCTAAAGACGCTCGGGTGAGACGAACACACAGAACCCACAGTATCCCTAAGAACCCTGAGTCTCAACAGTGCGGTGACTAGGAGACACTGCTGGCGCCCATCAATCAGTAAGTAATTAGTGTCTTCGTTCGTCTTGTGTTTCACCCGATGGCGTGAACTCCAAAACACTTTTGTTATATGCACTTTCGTGGTTGGATGATTTAAAGTGTCATGTGTCTCAAGTGTCTGTCTGCAATTCCTGAACATTCAGTATCAGAGTAGTTTTTTTTACGATTCACCAAGTAAAATAAGAACATGTCTTTGCACATAGCTACGCAGCCAATAACTAAAGGAAGTTGTGGTTGTGGACATAGAATATAAGTCTAGTATGGCCATAAATATTTTTGCGAAATACACCTGACCGTACTAATGCCTTATTGCTAGCGACAATATTTTACGATTTTATATTTACCTGAACTTTAATTTAAATATTTAAAATTTGGTATTATTGTTTTAATTTTTGTAGACACACTATAAATACTTACACAAAATGCTTACTGAAACACATATTCACATTAAATTGGTAAAGCATAGCATCTCAAAAACTGCTATGTAATTTAGTATACAATAACAAAGAAATAATATCATTTTAGATATCAACTATATTAAAGTACAAGCTTCAAAGTTTCTAGCTAATATGTATTCTCATTGGTCAGTATCTTTTGAACATATTTGGAATATAATCTGATTGAAGAAAGTATTAAAATTTACTGGTAAACTAGATGATTTCTGTTAATTTAGTTTTATCTTGTGCCATAACTTAAATTTTGTGTTAGGTGGTGTACCAACATGCATTTTGATGTTATCTAAGTTTCATTGCTATTCACCACATAATCTTGTTTCTACTTATTGCACAGTCTGGACTTGGCTGTCACAAGCACATGAGAAGTAGGGTGTCATAACTCTTCCATGCGTTCAAGAAACACTGCCCAACGAGAAAGAAGATCTGCATTAAGTTGCCTCCAGTACAAATGCATGTAGACGAAGCACCACACTCCTGCCCGGCAGATTTACATCAGTACACAAAACATAACCAGAAAAGTTTACCAGATGTCGCTTGAGTGAGTTACACATATGAGAAATTTGCAAGATACACTTGGTACATTGACAAACGATGCCGCTGGTCAGCGGGAATTCTTAGGGATCTCCCTTTTCCTCAGCCCTTTCCTTCCAGTGCTGCTCCATACTCACTGTTAAGAGCCAGCCAAATCTCTTCACTCACGTAATTGGTACATGGTCTGCAAGACTATTTGAAAGAGAGCACTGGCAGAACACATTTTAACTTAAAAATGCTGAAAGCATTAGAAAAATATATGGTTTGTGAACATAGGTATCACGCTGCTTCAAAATTGACTTACAACCAGCATGATCTCTCAGGTGAATGTACCACTACATTGTACCAGGTGTGTGAAAACTTAAACCTCAGTTCTGAAAAACACACATAATGTTTCTTATAGTCTATTCACGGTTACTTCCAACTTTTTTGAAGCCCTGCTAAAGTTCTACTGCCAGAATATTCTTCCACCTCATGCAAATAAAGCTTACCTGAGTCAAGAAAATTACACCAGAGAGACAGTGCATGACATTCGTGTAATCCCAGTGTAATAATATTTTACGTAAGAACTATTTATTGCTAGGCAATGCCAACACACCTATTTTCTCACAGTTTTTATTCATATTATGTAATTACAAATGAAATGTTATTCATAGATAAAATAAAACCAAAATTTCTATTTAACCAAAACTAAGGCATTTTTATGTTCATAAAAGTATAAAACGCTTGCAATAAACAACATAGGTATTCAGGAAACAACCAAACCTATCAATTATAAGGTGAATTTTTAAAGGTTTGATTAAAAAAATTGTGAAGAAACCGTGAATAGGCTACAAAACATGCTCCAATATGCACTGAACAAATACTTGAGAATAATTAGGGTTTATTATCTAACAGATAAAAGTAAGGTATTAAGCATTAGCATTGTTAGAGAAAACTGAGAATATCTGACTTAAGGTGGTGTAAACTAAACCTTACAGATGAGTGGAAAACATTTATGTCAATGAAATTTCTATTTGTATTTTCTAACTAATAAAATGACTTTGAAAACCCTGAGAATAGTGGTGTCTTAATAGTGGTGAGTACATAAATTATTAGCCAACAGTCAAGATTACAACCTACCAGTTTCTTTTGGTTTAGGCTCAAGTCTGTGCTCAGGAGATGGAACACCATCTTCCTTCTGAAACAATCGGCAATGTAGATATAAAAACATTAACAGTTTGCTGGTTTTACCAAACACTTTGAGTTCCATCTAGTTACTCTGGATGTTCAATGCCTTGAAATATGTGGGCTCAAAGGCTAGCTCTTGCCTCATCATCCCTTATGTGCATGGAGCTCAACTGGCATGCAGTCTTTCCATCAATGTGACTTTCAAAGGTGACTGTATTTTTACAAAATGTTAATAAAGATGAAAGTATAATTTTGAGTCTAAAGACAACTCTGAAGTTTCTGTATACAAAATTCAGCAACAAAAAATGATTCTGAAAACATTTGTTTAGCCATTTTCACATTCAAAAAATCCTTGGATTTTAAATGAGATCATGAAGGTTTACTTTGGGCATGGACCATTTAAAAAATACTTTTGATATTTAGAAGCCACTAAAAATATCTACAAAATTTATACTCATATATTTTCTACCAAAATTCAGTACTACATTGTTCCAATCAAGTGAAGCCCATAAATGTAGAACATAACCCCTAACTTTAACTCCCATAAAATATTTCCATGGAGAGTACATCATTAATATTTATTATGTATATTTTACCTGTGGACATCAGTAAAATAATTCAAACTCTTTTGTAATTACAGCAATTATTGCGCTGCTGAGGCACTTGTTCAGTGCACCAGGTTTCATTTTCAAAGTGCACCAGGTTTCATATTCAAACCTCAGGAAAGAAATGAATATGCATGACATTTTTAGATGTAAGTTAAGGTTAGTTTCTTTTGCATAAGTCATCGCTGACCATGGGGGAGGAGGGGTAAAAAGGCTTAAGCCCATCCCTTAAAGCTCAATTTTACACTTGATAAAATATTATTCTTGAAATGATTAATATTGTTATGATTTGTGTGCAGGGGGATGAATAATTGAAACTACAATTATTTTGAGGGGCTAGCAACGTCAAAGAGTGATCAAAGACCTTTGGGGTTACAAGTTATAGTGAACTTCACCACAAAACTTTTAAAAGAGACAGTTAAGGTCTTAGTCACCTCCACAGCCTTGTCCAGTCTTGTAATGAGAGATGGCATCCTGTGTTCCTTTCATCCGGTCTGGCAGAAGAACGGTGGCAGAGTAATTTCTAACTCTTTGGGCTCCACTGAATTGTGGCCTCTTAAAATGTGGGTTGCCTTGTTATGTTACAGCTTCACTTATATGGTCTCAACTAGAGTTGTTCCGATACTGATATCATTACCCAGATACCAATGCCCTTCACACTGAATCTTAGAAAAAGTATTACTGTAAATAATACATTAAAAAACATTTCTCCTAAACTCGTTTAAATAAAGAAAATATTGTCTTAAAATACCATAATCCAACACCAAATGCAAGCTGACTTAAAAGTTTCGAACCCTCTGAAAATGAAAATAATATGACACAGAATGCAAGTCATATTTTGAATGCCCCGCGTGCACTCTATCAGCTGAGAGAACGCAAAGTAGTTATCGATCAGGCAGTGTGTTCACGGTGGCTGGAGGAGCAGGGTCAGAGGAGGTACAATTACCTCTCCACGCCGTTACATTTTGCAAGACAACTTGCATGCGTGGCAAATCTCTGTCTTTTATAGTAATTAATTATATTTAAATGCAAATAAAACTTGTAATTTTAAGACAGAAATGAATAAATAAGGCGCTAATAATTTATTTCTGTCTTTAATATTTAGTCATTTAATACCATGTTCTCTGATTTTCCCTGTTGTGAGTTACACTCGGGCTCGGTGCTTATCCATTATTAGAAGGCAAAAGGTGTCGAATAGGCCCTTACATTTTATAAGTTTATTCAAAGATGCATGTTTATTGAAATTAATTTCCCTGCAAGAAGTTACTGAAAATGAACATTATGCTTATAATACAAGTAGCTCAATCTTCAAAAATTTTTTGGCGACAATGGGAAGTCAAGTATATGCTTCTGGGCAAAGATGCTGAGATGCTGTACCTTGCGTTACATAAATGTTACATTTTAAGATCATGTTGATTTTATGACAGATACAATGAAACACCAACCTTACAGGAAAAGAGACCTTTCCTCACCATTTGCTTTTAAATACAAGGTACTGATAGATGCAATTTATTTTGAGTGACAGATAATCTTGATACAATTTATACGTTCACCAGGTGCACTTTATTTGCTCTGCGACTGGCCTGTGAAAGCTAGTGCGCGCGACCAAGAAAGAGAGGGGTGGGGATATTCTTTTCCTTTTGCTAGACAATTTTCCACTTTCCCTCTCGCTGGCATGTGAGGAAAGGAAGGAAGATGTATGGCTGAGAGAGATAGAGAGAAGGGTGAGAGAGAGAGGACACTAGGTCGCCACGCTCATTGCTAATTGCTATAGGTAACCACTTCCTCTCTTGGAGGCATGTAAGGGGAAGTAATAAGCTAGTCTGACATGCCACTCCACGCCGCAGTGTTGACACTCGAAAGACGCGTTGGGAAGACAAGAAGCTAGACAAAGCACAGAAAAAAATTGCAGCAGAACAGTTATAAACTGCGGCGCACGTGACATATTCCACAGCCAGTTACTAGACGTTTGCATAAACAACCAGCTTAAAAACCATAGTTGTGGGAAACATTAGGTGAAGGGACCCAAAATATACTTCCATTGACGCACCGTGCGATAAACGATACAAGTGGTTTGTGTTAACATAATTTACATAGGAATTTTGCCGGGACCACAAAAAATTTTGATGGATGCAATTTATTTCTTCTCATTTGTATTTATTTTTTATATGTGGCATATAAATGCCAAAATAGTGTAATTTTTGTGTCTAAAGAAAGTAATGACCTGATTTCATTGTCTACAACTGATAC
Organism: Dryococelus australis; assembly: GCA_029891345.1. NCBI lineage: Eukaryota > Metazoa > Arthropoda > Insecta > Phasmatodea > Phasmatidae > Dryococelus > Dryococelus australis. The sequence continues at coordinate 3,010,811 of CM057006.1, read as the reverse complement.
TAATGTATTGACCCGATACCATACCTGATACAGATACATTAAAAAAAGGTGAAGTAACGATACTTGATATCGGTATCAGAACAACTCTAGTTAACTACCTAGAAATCTATGGCATTTTACACAAAGAACTTGACGTGTGTAGTTTAAACCCTGGTCGTACAAGAGACTTTTGTTTCTGCACTGAGTCAGTTGTACTTACGCTGGGAACTCAGTTCCCTTTCTTTCCGGACACCAATTTCGGCCTTGTAGGCTGTCTGCTGCGTACATAATCAGGTGTAGTCGGACAGACAATAGGTCTCACAACACTGGCCCTCTGGGGCAAAGTGGACTTACCAGAGCTCAGCAGGATGTTCTTGGTAGGTGTCGAAGTGATACTGCAGGTGAGGCATGTGGAGTCCTGGAGTCCTTTGGTCTTGGTGGAGGTGGAGCTGCTATAGTTCTCTGCCAGATCTCGATGTGTGGGTTGGCCCGAACGAGCCCAATGTTGCTCCCGGTGACCACAAAGCTCGAACTGCCAGATGGATGTCGTAGCCAGTCCTAACTGGGGCGGAGTAAAGTATGTTGCTCCAAACTTAGGCACGTAAAGCCGACAATAGCTGGTGGTGCGCTCCCTGGCTCCTAACAGTGCAAGCACCTGGAGTTGTGGGTCATAAATCGCCTTCCTGCCACTGCTGGGTGTAGTCCACAGACATAGGGCCTCCAATCCCAAGCAGCTACCTCTGCCAGCACCTTGGCTAGGCGCTCTGGTCAGCGATACAACTTAGGTTGGCTGTCCTGCCTCTGTGGGGTGTGTCCTAGTGGTGGAGGCTCTACCATTCTGAGCACCGAGGTGTACAGAATGGGTGACCGTCGAAAGATAAGGTGTGTGTAATGACGGACAGGTCCCTTAAGGGCATCTGACGTCCTATGTCACTTGCTTGCCCTTTGACGTTGAATACTCTTGGATACGTAGAAGACTTGGTATTTATTAAAGTAATAAATACTTAGACGACTCGTACATGCTACGAATAGGTCTATGCTGCTGAAAAATATTAGGCTACACAGTTTACAGGTGAAGGTGACCCGCTCCTAAGTCTGCTTGGATGAAAGGGTAAAATAAACTGTCGCAATTACTTTTATTGGTGTTTACTTAAAAGAAGCCCTAACTTATAACAGGGGAGCCACTACCAGCAGTTGTGGCGGCCGAAGACCCAGGAGGTGTCAACAACACAAGTGTTATGTTAATGGTCAATGTCTTCTTGTAGATGAAGCTTCTGGTGCCAGCGATTAACTGTAAGTGTTGAAGCCTCTGGTAGGTGGTGGCAGCAGCCACTGGAGAACTGGAAGTTCTTGGAGAGGACAGTGAGGGCCTAAGTTAGTAGAGAGCCCCAGCACAAGAAGTGTTGAGGCGAGCTACTGGAGATGATAACTCTCGACCACAGACATGCACAGCCTTATAAGGTGTTCCTATGGAGTGCGCGGAAAGCCAGAGTGGGAGACTTGACATGCCCCTGTGACGTCTGCCTGGAGTGCGTGGAGTGGGAGAACTACCCTCGTGTACTCGGGATATAACCTCAGGTGCTCTGTCATCTTCAGCGGTGTGATGACACTCTGTCTGCTGGGTGCGTAGGGGAGGCTGACGTGTTGCGTGGCTGCTTCAAATACCTGGCGTTTTACGTGCATACAAGGTGCGTTTGATACGAATCAACTCTCTGCGTATTCATAAAACATTGTGTTTGGTTTGTTCCTTCCTCTGGTTTAAATACTCTTAGTAGAGAGAAAAGGGCATGTTGGGAACAGTCTGGGAAACCAAGTATCTTCCATGTCCCTTCCCGGGAACACATCCTGCTAGACATCTCTGGTAGTTGTTTACTGTAGTAGTTGAAGCACATGGGATGAGCTGTAGTCGTTTAGAGTATAAAGGTATAAGCAACACACATCAAATTTGACATGTGCCGCTTATACAACTAATCCAAAACGATTATGACTCATCGCCAAGAGTACCTCTTCCACCACTAGACGTGAGTGACACGTTGCCTACCATACAGGCAACGGTAATGTATGAGCGTATTCTCTTCACTTGGAGGATACGCAACCCGGCTTGCACACCCCTTACCCAGTGCTGAGAGCCAACAAACTGCCCAGACCTTGGGCAAGGCTGAGTGCCATAGACGAGGCACAAAGCAGAAATGCTGACCAGAGTATTCCCACGCCAAACAGTGCCGGAGAATGTCACGCATCCCATGGCACCCCACGCCGCCAGCCCACAAGTTTCCACTATATAAGTCTGGATGCTGCCGAGCTCGAAAATCATTCTTGTTCTTCTCTTGCGACTTTCCACAGCACTGCTCAGTGCTTGGACCCCTAGAGAACTTTGAAGCATTAAATACGCCCCCTGATTTGATGGACTCGTATCCACGCTACCTACTCATAGAAACAGATCAATTTTCAAGGTGGGTAGAGGCATTTCCTCTACCCAGCCAAGAAACCACCCCAATCGTGTGAAAAATGGAGGTGGAGATTTTTGCACGATGGGGCTACCCGAAAGATATACTGACAGACAATGGCATACAGAGTAGGAGGTAGAAACCTAGACTATCTCTCCCTACCATCCACAAGCCAACCCTACCGAACGGAGGAAACATGAGATCAAGAAGTGCCTCTGTATCAGTGTGGGTAATGATCACAAGCATTGGGATAAGCACATCCCCATCATACTGTTTGACCTTTGACGCCATACGAATGAGGCCTTCGACACCAGATTGAGCATCCTACCCCTGGGACAACCATTGTGCCAACCAGGCGACTGGCAGGGGTAAAGCGAGCACACTGATATACCACAACCCGAGGACATCCGGCTAGCAGTCCTAGCCCATACCACATATGCCCAGAAAGCTCAGAATGCATATATTTTAAAGAAATATCCCCAACCGAAGACAGGGGTAAAAGAATTCAACTTAGGGGAAACTGTCCTCCTGCGAAGTCACCCACTCAGCAAATACAGCAACGAATTCAGCGCTCGCCTTGCTGACAAATGGGATGGACCGCTCATGCTCATGAAAACGTTAAATTCACTTTGTCTCCTAAAGACTCCTTTCTTAGTCCAGTTTATAAGTATTGCATCTTTTCTCATTTAGATACTTCTTTCCTGCTTTTCCCATTAGAACTAGGTCGCTAACACCTGACCAGCATAGTACCTTTCAGCACTCAATTGCCTGGTAGGAGGTAGCACGTGTCACATGTTTATTGAACCATCAATAAACATACTTTTGTTTCCTACCTTACCACGTTTATTTCTGAAAGTATCTATCTGTTTACCTGCTACATACAGGTTGTTACGTACACCATTGACAAGAACCGTGTTAGTGATAAAAACCTATTTAACTTTAACAGCGGGTGCCCTCAGGGATCCGTCATATTTTCTACACATCCATTAGACTGCAACCTGTTGCTTTCCAACTGTCACAGCACTGTACCAGTGCCAGCGAAGAGGAACAGATGAGCCACAACTACTAGCAACACCTTCACCCAGGGAGAAGCGACAGTCTTGAGTTATTACTTTATCCCACAGCATTGTTAGTGCTGGGATATCTGTAGCTTGAGACCTGCCGTCCATCTCTGTGTGAATGCACATTCAGTGGTGGCATTGGTGACCCAAGCAGCTCTACATCTCTGATCAGACTGCAAGCACGGGAGATCAGTGGAGACTTATCAGTAAGCCAAAACCGGACTGACACTATAAACTGTGTTTAGTTTGTTCACATCACGGTGTACCTAGCATACTGTAAGCAGAGACACAATGCCTTACGACCATAGGCATGGCTGTAAACGTAGGGAATGAAACGCAGTGTTCTTTCCCGCCAGACAGTTGAGTGCATTTCCTCAACCCACTCTGGAGCAACAGAGGGAACAGGACTGTGCCGCCCAACTCAGGCACGAGTCAGTATCGACTGCTCCGGTAACCATCTTATTTGTATCTCTGTGTGTCCGAATTCATCCCTCGTGCAATTCCCTGGTGAAAGGACTGTTAACCGGCACTGCTACAGGATTCAGCTGGGATAATGTCCACTTCTGGACGAAAGAATCTCACTTATGGGATTGCCAGTTTGGCGTAGGTTAAGCTCGCTACGTCTGGGTAAAAGCCACTACTACCAGGCGGCACCCAAGAAGTAATAATAAGTACATGATAGCCAACACCACTTATCTCTCGCTCTCTACTAACCTAGACTACCCCGTTTTTGGTCTAGCGGAGAAAATCCTCGACTACTGTGCCTAGTAGCCTATCCATCCGGGCATGCGTCAATCTTCAGTATATAGAGAATAGTTACGTTTCACGTATTTTATTATGTAAGTAATAAAACATGGTGGCACTGTGCTACCTCTTACACCAGACTTTGAAATGGAAGGAAATCCTATGCACTCCAGATGAAGGCGGTCCTGGAAATTAATCTAATTGGAGAAGGCATTACTTGGTGCTAGAGAAAATAATATATAACAACTATTTCCTGACTAATGGGTGGATGTTCTGAGGGAAAAAACCAGGGAGGACGACTGCTAGAAAAGTAGTGTCAATGTTGCCATCACCGTCCGATCGCCAGGGTGAAGGTCATGAAGGGATGTGTTCGACGTAACCTGTTACCAAGGGGTTCTTCTAGATTCGACACCAGGAGGTGGTAAGGAAGGCAGAACAATGTCTTCGGGATCCTCTGGAGGATCCAGTCTCCAAGAAGCAGTCTAGGGTTAGCGGCTGCTGAAGAAGTGGTGGGGCTTCTGGTTGGTGATGTCTTCTGCTGGTAGAGATCCTGGCCTTTGCGAGCGCTGGAATCTCCGGTGGTATACGCAATTCACTGTAAAGTGAGCACTTTTTAAGGCCCTGCTGAATTTTTCTTTTCATCAGATTTCTATCTTCCTGTCACATTTTAATATAAACATTGCCATGTGACTAATAAACACAGTTTATACATTTCACCTCTCCCAAAAATTAACATGCTGCAATATAATATATTTATTATTGGTTAATGCCTGTTGAAAGGGCCTTAAAAAGTGCTCACTTTACCATGAACAGCCTATACCAGTGGTCACTCACCCCGATTGCTACCTCCGACCCTGTACGAAGGCAGTGGAGGAGCAAAGACGGAAGATTTCTGGTCAAATCAGACCCTTTATACTTACCTCGTACAGGCGCTTGGAGGTGAGTGGTGGAGGGAGTGATAGCCTCGGCTGGAGGGGTTAAAAATTCAAAGTTGCTGATGCGGCGCTATCAACCATATGTTTGGGTTCTCCTGAAAGTAGACTGGGTGCTGTCCTCCCTTGCCACGCTCTGGAACCGGTTGGAGGGAGCGGAGGCTCAACAAACAATACAATCTTGCTGAAGGTGTGTTGACGTGACGACTTCTTGGAGTTTCAGGTGAACAGTACAAGCTAGGATCATGTGTCTGTAGTCTCTTCTGACATTGCACCAAGTGGGTACCCTGTAGGTAGCCTCTTCAGTATTGTTGCAGTTCTTGACTTGAAAACAGGATTGAGCATTGTGTTCAAGAGGTGGCAAAGTCGATTTGTAGAGTGTGCATCAAGGATACGGAATGCATTGTGCATCTGTTAGTACTGCAATATTAATATAGTAATTTAAAAGTACATTGGAAGCCTGGAATACAGCAGCTCAGTATCCCGCAGATTCGGTTATACTGCGGGGCAATTTATGTTTCCCGACCTCAATAAATAAATAAGTGGAAAGTGTGCGGTCAGGTAGGCGTGTGTTCTGTCGGCGGGTGGTCATGAGTCGGGGATGTTGATGGATAAGGCAGAGTGCGCTGACGCGCGTTATCCCTCCTTTCAGTGCAAAGATCTATTTTACTGATTCATTAGTCAATATTGTATGGTTTTCCGTATATGCAAATAAAATTAGTTCTTATATTACCATATTGTCGATTAAGACTGTGTGCGTGTATAGGCCTCGTCAGAAGTTTTTGATGAAAAATTCGGGATAATTAATATTTCAAGTAGACCAGACTAAATTTTTATATTCCCATAAACATTTCCAGGCTTTATCGTGCCAGTGCAGAGGCCAATATGCCGCCTAAATTTCATAGAAATACAACAAATTGACGTGAATCGCATCAATCAGCGTGTTTTCCCCATACCGGGCCGCTGTTATGAATTGAACCAGCGCTGTAATGACAGCAATGGCGGTGGCCAGATGGACGCCACCCGCCAGAATAATCTTGTAGTGACCGACCTACAGCTGCCCAGCCCTGACGATCTAGGCACGAGTGACAACAGCACGCCGCAACGTCAATCTCTTACGAGGTATAGCTCTACATAATCATTATAATTATGATGTAGACACTTTGAATATAATGTGTATATACCGGCTATGTGGTATGTGTTCCTATTTTCGAGAGAGAGAGGGGGGGGGGAACCAAATTTGAGGCATGCCAAAAAATTCATGCTTTGAAGGCCTATAATTAATCTCTTACGGGGTATAGCTCTATGTAATCATTATAATTATGATGTAGACACTTTGATTATAACGTGTGTGTGTCTATATATATATAGACACACACACACACCGACTATAAGGTATGTCTTCTGATTTTCAAAAAAAAATTCTGAGTGGACAAGCTATTGTGGACAAGGCTTAATGCCGAAAAGGGGCCTTTCTTTGCATGCCCCAAATAAATAGCATTTTTTTTGTTTTAGTTTTCCTTTTTTATAATGAAAATCAGATGAGCAAGCAACATGTTTCACAACACGTGAGGCACTGATAGACCCCATCTGAAGTGCAAGCGTGCATTCGACCTTTGGACGTGAGCTTCCATTCTCATTCTCACTTCCTCTCAACTAGGCCCAGCAGATGGCAGGGGGGTGAACCCCCTTCTCCAACCAGCGTGACAAACCACTCACAGTGAACACCACCCTTGGTGGAATAAGTACATCCTTTGCCTGGAAAATGCTGTATTTTTTAAGTTATTCTTGCTTGAATGCATGTGAGCCTTCATCACAGCCCGTTTCTTTTCTGTTTCTCTCCCTTGGGAGAGACTGTTTCTCTCTCTCATTCCTGATGTCTGGCATCTAAGTTGTAGATGTGCTATATTCCATATAAACGCCTTGCCTAGTGAGGGTTGTTGTGGCCCTCTTTAAACACCTTACTCACTACAGAGGAAGTTATCAAAGGTCACTTCCACACCATTAGTTCATAACATATAAGTTACATAAACTTGTAAACGGGTAGAGCAGCCATGAAACGACTGATGTAAATAAATAAACACATTTCGCTGTTAAGTGATTTATTCACATTTATTCCCCAGAGGGGCACTGACATGAATTATCACCTATAGAGCAAGGCGAGATCTTACGCTGAACAATGGCCAGAGGCCTACATGACTAGAGCAAGGCGAGCTCTTACACTGAACAAAAGCCAGAGGACTACATGTCTAGAGCAAGGCGAGCTTTTACGCTGAACAATGGCCAGAGGCTTACATGACTAGAGCAAGGCGAGCTCTTACGCTGAACAATGACCAGAGGCCTACATAACAGAGCAAGGTGAGCTCTTACGCTGAACAATGGCCAGAGGCTTACATGACTAGAGCAAGGCGAGCTCTTACACTGAACAAAAGCCAGAAGACTACATGACTAGAGCAAGGCGAGCTCTTACGCTGAACAATGGCCAGAGGCCTACATGACAAGAGCAAGGTGAGCTCTTATGCTGAAAAATGGCCAGAGGTCTACATGACCAGAGCAAGGTGAGCTCTTATACTGAAGAATGGCCAGAGGCCTACATGACTAGAGCAAGGCGAGCTCTTATACTGAAGAATGACCAGAGGTCTACATGACTAGAGCAAGGCGACCTCTTACGCTGATCAATGGCCAGAAGCCTACATGACTAGAGCAAGGGGAGCTCTTACACTGAACAATGGTCATTGGCTTACATGACTAGAGCAAGGTGAGCTCTTATGCTGAACAATGGCCATAGGCCTACATGACTAGAGCAAGGTGAGCTCTTATGGTGAACAATGGCCAGAAACCTTAATGACTAGAGTAAGGGGAGCTCTTACACTTAACAATGGTCAGAGGCCTACATGACTAGAGCTAGGCAAGCTCTTCTGGTGAACAATGGCCAGAGGCCTAAATGACTAACGGTAACATTACGCTGCGGCTGTGTACAAAACCAGCCGGCGTTGAGGAGTGGCACACACTCCCGGTACTAAACACAGTTTTAATGATTCAGAAACAAGTAATTTAAATTGCAGAAACTAAATTTTTTGGTAGAAAGCATGAAGGCCCCGAGCGGCATGACAAGGCGGCCACCCCATGTGAAGACGAGACGCTACAGATCTGCCTGTTTGTGTGGTGCTCTCTGGTTGGCCAAGCTTTCTCGCTTGTATCAATTGACTGTGATTTTATTTATATTTAATGATGAGGAATGAAAATATTAAATTTACCTCAACAAAAATATAAAAATAGAAATCTCATATCTGACTTATGGCAAAAGTAACATGCAATTTTCTTTACATACACATTTCACAGATGAAAACATCAATTAATTACTAGACACAGAAAGTGGAGTTATCTGGGTACGTGGCTTCTATGCATATGTAACGTGACAAGTAACATAACCTACACTTGGCTAGAATACTGAGCAAGGTCCCGTATTATTACTAGTTGTCTTGGTGTAATAGTTTTAAAATTAAATATCATATGCACACATGCCTCAAAGCGTATGAATTTAGTGTAGAATAATATTTTGAAAATTGTTCTGCAATATTTACTTGATAGCATTTTACTTGCACTATGTTTGGCATCTGTGCATGGCAGGGGCACATCTCCCTTTATTTACACACAAACAGAACCCTTCTAAATTAAAATATACATAGCACATTACCCTACAATGTTAACGCTTTTAAATTACTTACGTGATTTGGCAAGGAACATACATATGGGAATAAAAACAGGTTAAGCTGCATGCAGCATGTTAACCACTTATGCACACAAAACAAACTTAACCCTCAATTTTAATATACAAACAAAACCTCTACACAAATAAACATGTAATAAATAAACATAAACACTGCAGCATCTGCTCACTGCATTAGTGCAACTGGGGCATACACATGGAACGCATTTCAAAAGCACAATAAAAACAAAAATGAAGCACTGCATGAAAATAAATAATTATTCAAAATAAACAAACACTGCTCAAGATATTAAAAAGGCCCTTGAAAACAAATAGCATTTACACTATACTGCACCTACCCTCGAACACACACACACACACACACACACACACACACACACACACACACACACACACACACACACGCACACACACACACACACACACAGAGAGACATTGGATGAGTGAACGCTGATGCCCTCTCGTGGCGGTGTGGCAAACTGCAGGGGTTTTGCAGGTGGCATGGTGAATGGCCTGGGAGGCTGATATGTGGTACACCTCAACTCCCTGAAGTAAGTCAGTAGTTGTTTTGTGGGGGCCCAAAGAGGTTTTTCTCAGGTGCTTCCCAGTCTGGAAAAAGATGGCTGATGATCCATATTCCTCCAATGGCTCCACGTTGGACGCCAAGAAAGAAAGGTTGTCGCCTCACCCTAGTAAGAATGACTGTTGGAAGATGAGGCCAAGTTCCTTTTACTACTGGGCGACAGTGAAGCTGTGGTCGCCACTTGAACAGGGTTTTTCCTGGTGCCTAGATTGTTGGCTTTGGCCACTCCTATAATTGTGTATTGAGCATTGGGTGGCACACTTGCGAGCAATGGGCGAGTGGGTACCCTGGTGGGGATATAAGCTGATGTGACCTTAAGGGGCATGACTGTCTTGGTAACGTTGACTGGCTGGATGAAAGCAGTCATCTTCTTCGGCGGTGTGGTGGCAGCACAGATACTGCAGGTGGCACATGCTACAGGAGGCTTGAGGTGGAACTTGATGTGCTGCAGTAGACCCTGTTTGACGTGCGGCCTTTTCTTTCTTCCAGGAGTACATCTGGTTTCCAAATGGGTCGCTTTCCCTCAATACCACAGCCTTGAACTAGGCCCTACTTAGCAACTTTGCTCCGCCCAGCCCTATAATGAAACATAAGGTGGTGTGGGGGGGTTAGAAAGGGGTGGACACAGCCTGATAGAGCGAAGGAAGTGGAGGTCGGGTAGTGTTGGAGGCCTGAATTACTGGTCTCCAGTCCAGTGGCTTGGTGTGCGGGATGTCACGAGCTGACTCAAGGACCAATCTGGAGGTCATAGTAGAAGACTAAGGGTATCCATTACTGTGGCTCTATGGCACGCGGGATGTCGCAATCTAACCCACGTGTCACGAGAGCGAGGCTCCTGGTGGGGATTGATCTATCATTTCTGAGCAGGTGACTTGGCGCGTGGGATGTCGTGGTCTGACCCAGGCACTTACTCATAAGTCAATAGTCCAAGGGACAACTTCTCTAGTGAGACCTACGAAGGCAAGCTTCCTAAGCTGCACTTCAAGACGGCTACAATAGGAGAGAAAAGAAGCAAGATTTCGGCTCTTGGCTAATGCTAGAAGAGTCTTACTATGACAAGTGATAAACCGTAATGAGATAGGACAGGGTGTAGAGATACAGAGTGCCAGAAGAGACAACTCAATCAAGTCAGATTTATGCCTGTTTTATAGACTGCTCAATTAAAAACACACACAAACCAGCCTGTACCTTGGCTGAGGCCTGAAGAGCTGGTCCTAACTTGTCAACTGGTATCTTACGTAGTCTTGGAAGATGCTGCAGTGTGGAGGGTGAGGACAACCCCAGTTCAGTGGTACTCGTACTTGTGAAAGCTGTAAGTGAGCCACAAGGTAGCTGGAAGCACAGTGGCTTCTGTATGCTGACGGTCATTGTGATGTCGTTGTGCAGAGTATAACTCTAGCTGGACTGTGAAAGGCAGTGGCAACTTGAAAAAGTCTGTAGTTGCTCGAGCAGCACGACGTTCTGCAAAGGTGAGACGTGATGTCTGGTGGCTCTTGGGAAGAGTAACAGGATGCTTCTGAACTGGTGGGAGACAGCCTTGAACTGAGGACAGCGGGTCTTATTTATACTCGGTGCACAGGGCCACCATGGGGACTGCGGGGTGTGGAGAGAGAAACGTATACAGCACAACGGCTCTTCTTAAGAGGGAACCGTGACTGTCGCCAGGCTATTTGAGAGCATGATGTTGCACGTGGCACGTCAATATTAAGTTAAATTTTCATTTATTCAAGAATATAACATTTTTATTTTAATCATTGTGTTATATATTTGAGGTATTCAAGTTATTTAAAAAACAGGTTGACATGTTACTCCTAGGGGTTTGTTTCAAAACAAAGGTTTGTTTGAAAACATCCAAAGTAACAGTGACTGAACTACAGCATTAAAACATAATACTTGCTGGTGGGCACATGGTTTGTATGTTACATAGTGTCCCATCCCTCAAGTAGCCGCCTCATTGAATAAGAGTGAAAATCTTGTGGCTGTTAAATGATAACTAAACATATTTTTGATGAAAACATTTTGATAGATAACAATTTAGTAATGCCAAGATATGGCAGGAATAGGCTACTATGCTACTAATTACATTTTAAAACAGAGTCAGAAAACACAAGTGCTCACAGGGCAGTATTCATGGACAGACACACATACATAAAAGTCAAACTATCAGAGTTTTCATGTGGATGTGTGGTCACGCAACGTTTCGCTGGCTAGATCAGCTTGATCAGGCGGCGAACATGGTACACTGCATTCTCGTGAGTGGTGGTTGCAAACAGTGAACCTAGAGGCCAGGATGTGAACTAGGGTGAGGCAGGTTATTTGAAATATGGCAAAGGTGTTATGTTGAAGCAATGTGTGTGTCTTGCTTTGGTGATATATTGGTGGGCCAGTTCCCAGCATCAAAGTTTTGCGCTGTTATTAGAAGGAGGTCGGGCCCTCACCACTTTGCACTTCAGTTGTGTAAAAGCAGTCAAAGTTCTGGTTGTGAGATGCTGCATGTGCTGCAACTGGCTTCTCCTGTAACTTTACATCTACCTCAGCTATGGCTTGTTTGGTGTCCACTCTATGGCCATTCACTCTTAGTCTGAGAGTGTTGGTAGCATGGCCAATGTACTCTGAATCACAGTGAATGCACTATACCTCGTAGATAAGATTTTCCGTTGCACACTTGCAGCTGCCCTGGATAGGATAAGTCTTATTGGTGAGTGCTGTTGAAGGAGGTAGGAGACTGGTGTATAGCACAAGAGCTGCAACGCAGGCTACTGCAAAGATGGGTTCCCTTGGGAATCACAAAGAGCCCTGGTAAACAAGCCCTAGCAGTCCATACCTCTCTTCTACGTACTTCAAAAATTGCATGAAATTCTGCAATATTTTTCTGTTGAGGAATTTTTATGGTGTCTATATCGGCCTTAACCCTCCATTTGTAGATCAAGTTGAAGTTAGCATGAGAGGTAACCATGACTTCAATCAAAACCATGTCTCCTCAACCCCAGAAAAGCTGTGATACATATGTTCTTGTAGTCAGAATATTTCCTGCATGACTAGATGTATGGGGCTCTGGCCTGAGATGCATTTAGGTCCCACCTCTTAGGACCTTTAACTATCCTCTTAGGTTAACCCTTTTCAGACCCAGTGTACACAATTGTGTACAATATGTATATGTAGGTAATTTTATGTCTCTACTGCATACTTGGAAGTTCAATAACCAATGATCTTACCTGTGGGTAAATGATTCAATAACCATTCTTACTGGTATATGTCATAATTTCTTTATATAACTATAGCAGAACATGTAGCCTACAGCTGTTACAACAAAACAAGTGTTATGTTGACTTAAGTACAGCATGAATCATAACATTTTTGTTTACAACACCTGAAAACATAAATTAAAATGGTTCTAAAAGAGTAAAAATAGGCCAGAAAATTTTTTTTTCCTATAATCCTACTCACCTAGAAAGTCAGTGAATGGATGTATGCCAGATGCATACAACAAAATAAACATCCAGTTACAATAAACACTTATATTTATTCACAATAAATTAAAAATATTCTAATTTAAATAACTCGATGCTGTGAACAGATTTTACATAATCCCAGTAACTTACTAGACTATCAGCTGGAGGTTTCTCAATAACTCTCGCTGCCTCTGCTATGCCCAACTTGAAAGCTTGCTTCAGCACCTGTTTCAAAACAACTTTGTTAACATTTTCTGTATATATTTCATTTAACTACTCCAATTTACTAATGCACTAATTATACTAGCTCTATAGAAATAACAAAAGCCATGAAAACTTAGTTTTGACATACATAAAAACCTTATTAATAAAAACCTCTTTAACACAAAATTCTTATTAACAGAGAGTTACCTTCTTTTCCCTTAAAGTGACAGTGAATTTAAATTTACATTGTATGAGTAGTAAAAAAATTATGTGCTAATTTGTATTACAGAGTAGACATCAAGAAGTCATGGTGATGATAAAAATGTCTTATTTCACATAACGTATGCTGAAGCAAACCACTGAAGCCGTCGGGTGAGACACGTGATGAACGATGACACAAATACTTACAGGTAATTTGGGTGCCAGTGGTGCTTCCCACTGTAGACTTGTTTTTATTGTTATTATTCATACACATCAATGTGTCAATTAAATTATTATCTCGGTTATGACTAGCCAATTCCGCTTGGGTTCTACCCAGACCACAATTAATCTAGCGCATGTTTAGATGGATGATCTCACAGAGGTGCATGAAAGCACAGCCTTCCCAAGGGAAGAGGGCCGACAGCCGCTAGGGTGGACTGACGGTTTTTCCCTGAAGACAGGACACGGTGAATTACAAGTTAAATCCTTGATACATTAACACGTGTGATTACTCGGCATCTCTAACGCAAACTCGACGGGTTCGTCCTCCAGCACGTGGGTAGTGTGGTGACGGCCTATACACAGAGCTGGAATAATTGCAGCGTACACCAATTACAAAATCACATAAACTCTTAAAGATACATGAAACAAGATGAGACACAAGATGAATATTCACAATAAAGACGCACATGTGTGAAAACAAGTTTGCTAGCGCAGATGCCGCTGGATGAAGTTCGTAGCGGACCACGTGGTGCAGATGAAATTGCAATATTTCTGCAGTGAGACGGCAAATTAAATTCAGACAAAAGATTATTCTTGGTGAGAAAATTATTCTCCTTACGATTGATGTGGTAACAGGCTTTTAACATGCCTGATGACGGTAAAATCAAACATTAACATGACCGTGTGGTCAAGTACAAAAGCATCAATTTACGTAAAAAATACATTGAACCCTGAATAAAATTGACATAGAACCCTGAAATAAATTATTGTACCTACGATGTTACATAAATAAGCTCTCAAATGCAACAATGGTGTATACAAAAACTTGGTGTTGGTGAGCCATGTGGTTATACGTGATGTTGCCGTAAAATATTCAAACACTAAAAATACCCTTAAATACATACATAAAAACAAAGTCCTGAAAATTACATGTAGCAACAATGCAGAAGTTACAATGAAACACCATAAACATAGGCGGATGGCACCTGATTCAAGTTGCGCGGGTCGCGTGACCTCTCCGACATCTTTCTACTCCTTCTCCTCGATTAAGTTAAAAATGTCACAAGGGTGCAATAAATCAATAAAGCAGAATCATAATGCTGGGGAAAATGTTGGGCAAAAACGTATGCAAGCAAAGGTTAACCGGTAAACTACATTGACTATGGAAACCTGAATCAGTGACAAAAGTTGTAGTGCATACAAGACAGTGTCTTACCTCGCCAGCTCTCATCAACACTGTCCAGATACAAGCATTGCATGGACCTACCATGGCGGTCTACGGAGTTCACATAAGCGGAAGTGCTATGCACACCGCATAACATATTTTATTATTGAAAATGAAATGGCACAAATAAAATAAAATATTGTTTTACATTTCTATAATTTCTTATGAATTTTCATATTATTTTAGTGTCTCTTTATGACGGTGTTCATGCTGGAATATTAGTGTTATTAATTTCGGTGCTGCAGGCACTTTTAATTTAATAACCAAAAATTAAAAAATTGTAACAAACACTTGAACTATTTTAAGATATATTAAACACTGCAAATACAATACAACACATTTTACACTGAAAAAATAATATTTATGTGAGAGTTCAGAATGATTATTGGCATCTTTGCGTACGTGCGGGGCACGTGACACATGCATGGTAATCGCCGTCATGGACTCTTAGCACCACTGGCTGTTAACCGGCTTCACCACAAAGTCAACATTTACATTTTTTGAGATATTTTATAATGGTTTAAAACCTGTTAATATAAACCTTACTATTGCAAACTGCCAAAAATTCAGGTTCTTTGAGATTTGTATTAAAGGGGATTAACTGTATATGTATATTATTTTTCTAAAGACTTCTGTAGTACAATTATGTAGTTTAACATGAGGTGATAAAGATCAGGAAACCAGATGCATTTCCCTCCTGGCATCTAATAACCTACCAGGCAAATATCTGAGCTCATGAGGACCAAGTCTGAAATAGAGTGGAAAATACTTTTCATTTGCAGTGGAAACAACTTTACCTCTTAAACCCTTGAGGTCTTTTTGAAAAATGTCACTTTCTGCTGCGGACTTTACTATTCTAAAAATTGTTATTTGCAGATTATAATTCTTTCCCACAAGAAGACTGGTCAGTTTTGCCCGGGTGGACCTTGGAAACTGACATTTAGCAATTGTGTTTACATTTCATTTACCTACATTTTACACACAGTTTATGTAACAAGAAGGCAAAATTATGTAAAGTAACATAAAAGGTTTAAATTGGTAATATTTCCGGACTAGCATAATTAAATTAATTAGAAAACAGAATAATTGCACATTTAGCATAATTAAATTAATTAGAAAACAGAATAATTGCACATTTAAATAAAGCAAATGTGATGTCACATAACAATATGGCTGATAACACATACGTACACACTTGATCAATATTAACAAATACTGTATATATTTATAAATGGGTTTCCCAAAACAAAATTGCTGTAAAATGCTAAACCTTTTATATACAATGCGTAAAAACACATCCTTAATTTATAAAAACTAAAATGTCAATCCTTACAACTAATACTTCAGAGATAGAATAAGTTATTGACACAGAAGTTGGGAAGAAATGTAAAATATTTATGTGAATGTCTACAATACTCATGCACAAATACATTTAAGATGTGAGCTTACATCTTCAGTCCTTTTTTTCAAAAGGATTTTCTGATGAACAGTTTCATCTTCTTCACGTTCAACATCATCAATAGTATCGAACATGTAATAGTCTCCTTGACGTATCACTGCACACACACTGGTAAAGATTATTATCACAAGTACACAAACTGAAGTACGTTATGTCTAAGTTATCAACATAATGTTACACCTACACACCTGTACACTTAAGAGCCTGCCATAGTTGTGAAGATGTGTCTGTCTGCACTGTCCAACCACGCAGTGCAGTGAGAATGTGGTGTCAGCCTGAATGACAACCGACAAGTATGCCACAACTGAGCTTATCTGATGCTCATAGTTTGTAGAATAATGCATTTTATATGGCAGGAAAATACCAGCCGTCATTTGTGCATACTTTCAGGCGTTATTGTTTAAAATATTTCACCTCTATCCTGCTGTGTATTACTTGAGCTCAAAATGCTTGTGAGTAATTAATTTTAGCATTAAATACATGTAATTATCTTTTTTAAATACTCAAATCATTTAGTGCATAGTCATAAATAAATAAAAAAATATATATAATGTATGCATATAAAGGTCTATAAATATGCAAAATATTATTTCACCAACTAGGTTAATTAATTTTGTTAAGTAGTGTAAATGGATGACAGAAGGCTTTTGCAAGCTTTTCTAAAAACCCTGCAGGTCATTGGTCTACATTGTTAGTGATGTCAAATGCAGATGGTGCAGTCTGACACTGGCCAAGTCTGCACCACCACCATGTACATGGACCAATCCAATGCTGTACAGTAGCTGCACCACCACCTCCAAAAGATCGCACAAACACATCTGCACAATTATGGCAGGCCTTTATACAGCAAAACCTCTATATACATAGTGAACCTCTTTATAACAAAAACCTCTCTATAACAAAGTGTGTGTCTGCTCCGGTCAAAACTGTATATGATACAAAGCATTTTCTACTCTTTATAACAAAATAATTTTTCTCCCTTCACATAAGCTCTCTATAACAAAGATTGAAAAGTCTGATTATTTTTACTTTCCTTTTATATTTCCCCCATACCCCCCCTTTTTTTTTTACAAAACTTTACTTTGAACTGTAAAAACTCTACACTTGTCACATTTTACAGATACAAAACAATTAACAAAAGCCATAATGTTTCTTAACTGCTATAGGAGCTGCATTGTCTTACTCTGTGTGTACGAAGTATTTTTCTTATCGTTAGAGTTTTCATTACTTATTTAAAATGTAACAATTTTTCAAACTTTTTGTTTACACAATATGGCTCCAAACAAAATTAGTGGCTTATTTTTTCTATGACAATGGTAATTTATTAATAGTAGCCATAATGTTTTTCTATATAAGTGTTAGAAAGAAAATAATTTTAATATTTTTCTTAAATAAATCAATACAAAGAACCAATGCTACTCAGTTCCAGTGATAATTTGATTCAAAATAGACTCCATGATGAAAGAAAGAAACACATTGTAAATCTCCTCTCTATAAAGAACTCCTCTAAAACAAACACCCAAATCTTTGGTCCCTTCAGTTTTGTTATACAGAGGTTTTAATGTATATACATCTAAAGAAAAAGGACAGGCAAATATATATTTATATATATATATATTTATTAGAGGTAGCGAAGCTGGAAATTTGTTAAAATATTTGAATTGAATATCAATTCAAAGTGTTTTGTTAACAATTACACATTGAACCAATTATAATTTTTTTTGAAAATTAATAACTGCTTACATACATTTTCACAAGCTAGGTAAAAGGCATATAAAAAATAAATGTTTTCCACCAATTTGCAAAAAAATTTGTCAAAGTTTTTTACCATGTAAGTACACATATTGCCTTTCATTCTAAACAAATCTCAATACACTGAAAATTAATCCAGGCTTAAGGAATATTTAAAAGTAGCATACCTATTACAAAAGGAAGTAATTTTCATTAAATCAACATTTTACTTTACCTAAATGCAAAATAATACCAAATAAGTAACTAAAAAATATTTCAGCAAAGTACGAAACATATAAAACAGAATAATTAATTGCATTGCTCATGTTTTTACAACCCAGTTTGTATGTTTATTCAAATTGTGTATCTAAACAGTATGATTCAATATAATATGGTTCTATTTCTTTGTGTGCATATAAGTGGTGAGCAGGAATGGAATTTTGCCATCGGGAACAATTTGGAAGGGAAACTTAAATCTCCCGGGGGAATTCGGGACAAAATATTTTAGGTTACGTGAAGAAGTATGTGGGTTGCTATATTTAGTAAATAACATTCTATCACAGCCAAGTCACATCAGGCAGGTTATCAATGCAAAATACTGAATCTTTATGCTAACAAAGCTAATTATTCTATAGATAACGAAATGAAAAGTAGCTAAGTAAATTAACTATATTATTCTCATAGGAAATTTGCTACGTTTAGAGTTTGTCAATGTCTTGATGAGTGAGGACAGCACACAAAAACCAACACACTCAGAACGAGAAACAAAGAGATTTTGTAGGCTTGTAATGAATAGTTTTAACCAAACACCATGTTAGATACCAGTAAAATAGTTAAACATTTGGGGTCGAATTAAACTTTCATTGCGGACTTGATAATATGTTGTAGAATGATTAGGTTATGTGTATCGAAACTCACATCCTACATCAACCAGCAATCGATACTTGCAACTTATAGACATCGCTCGCATGTAAGACAAATTCAGTGTGCACGCTTCACCGTAAATTTATAAATAATAGTGCAAGTTTACAACCAGTTTTAGTTAGTAATCGCAATAAATACATAGTTTTAATGTTACATTATATATGAAGTACAAAAATGTTTTTGCTTATATGTCGAACATTCAATTCTGTCTGTGAATAAACTGAACAATCAATTTTTCTCGACTTAACTTGAGTCTACACAATATTTCTCGCACGAAATCCCGACTTGTATTTTATTAACAATTTTCCATTTTTTAAAATCACATTACTGAGAAGTGAGATTTGAATCACAGTGGGTTCAATTTCACACTTTCCAAAGTAGTTAAGTATGTAAAACTTCTACTTTAATTTCCTATTTATCACACCGTAATGCAACACTGTTGGACATGAGGAAAATAAACATATAATACTGATTAAAATCTGAGGTTTTGAACTAAGTTTGGATAGATACTGAAGTGTTCAGTACTGTATTTATCCGAAAGGAAGACGACCCAGAATCTAAGAACACCCCTTCCTAAAAAAACATTATTTAGGGAAAAATATATAAACCTGAATTCAAGACTACCTCTGAGAAGTGCTGCAAAAATTATTTAGGTTGAAAGTATTTTTGCATGAATTCATGACAAACCCTTCAATGCTATTATATGAATGATATATTTTATTTACTTTTATAGAAAAGCTAATCAATATGAAATAGGTGTGTCTAACCTGGCTGTATGGTAGCAGCATCTTTCTTACACTGTAAAACTCTTGTGGGTGTTATATACTTGTGACTTGAGCCATTTTACTTCCCAGCAAAGCACTTCCTCGTGTAGCCATTTGCAAGTTAATCAGACTGGGATTAACCAATTAATCACATTAGCCATTAATCTGCAAAATCTATTTTAGACCATCCCCATCAACATGTCATTCTCCTAATGAATTAGAACCTGCCAGCCCCTACTACTAATACTAAAGCATTTTATGTCTCTGGGCAACATCAGATAAGGGACCCCTTGTCAAAGTTGACAGGTACAGTCTCAACACTACAAAAATACATCCAATCATAGGACAGACTGTATTTAAGAATGAAAAGACTGTCAAAATGCTCTGTCTTATGGCATGCCAATTTTTGGAGGATTAACTGCTTCCTGAGTAAAAAATTATGAATAGAAGCGCATAGTAACATTGTGCCTGTAACACCAACTTAAATACTGAACTAGCAGTGTCACACATTTATGGTATTCGTAGTCCTAGGTTTTGTATTGAACACGACCCCTTATTTTTTCAATTCCTTTTCTGTCAAAAAACCTCGTCTTCCTACTGGGTAAATACGGTAATATAAATAGGGTTTTACCCCGATAATTTCGTTTTGCTATATAGTAAGTAAAATTAGATATTGAAAATTATTTTACACATAATGCAGTTTGGACTAATTTGTGGGCATTCTGGTGAGTTGAGGTTATGTTTCCATGTTTCATTAGTCATGTGTGCGGCAAACGTGGGATAAAAAAATTTGATGTTATTAAGAGCATGTTGTCTTAATTTACTTTTTGGGCTAATAATAATAATAATAATAATAATAATAATAATAAATAATTTCAGTTGCCCAAAATCATTATTTTTGTTAAGTAACATGAGAAGTGCACAGCAATTTACAAAGGTGAGCCGTCACATACGCCAAACAACCTATCGGGACTTGTGCACTCCTGACCTTCAGCGAACTTAATTTCTGAGGATATCTTTAAAAGAATGTTCTGGTCATTGCCCTAGTCTCTCTCAGGACGACATGACGGGATTCTGTGAAGACAAGTGGTGACAGTGACCGGCAGTAGTGAAGTCTGGGACTGCTAGCAATGCTACAGTGAAGGGACTGACAGGAGGGACTACTGAACTGGATGACATTTGGAATGATGGCAATAGACAAGACTATGTGTAAATAATGTGACGTCGCGCTCACTGTCCCGCTCGGGACGCAGCCCACTGCAGCTCTGCTTGTGCACCAGGCATGCACAGTCATGCACCTTGTGTACGGGTCATTGATATTGTTCATGCAGGAATAGGTCACTGAACCAGATCACGACCTGCTAGACAGCTTGTTCCAAGAGTAAACTCAGCTCAGTGTGTGTGTAGTAACCCTGAAAGTAGAGTCTAGGATTCCCAAGGGAAAGTGTTATCTCCCTTTTGCTCCCCTGTAAAGAACATACAAGTGTGATGCCATGTGGGTTACTTTTTAATACTAAACACATATTTGGAACACACACAATTCCTAACATAATTTTCCAGTGTTATATGTTTTGTTTGTTCTAAAAGGACACATTTTATTTTCTTGAAATGTATGAAATTGTAATGTTTAATTTTCTGACACAAAGTGCGTATATGAATTCTGGGACTGAAAGTAACAAATATTACTTGTCAGAATTAGTGCATATATTCCTCCAGTGTACTTTCCAGTGTTTTCGCATGTACATTTTACCAAATGTATTTAAAACTAGTTTCCCTCTCGATGTTGGCAGGAGATTGCACGCAAAGTAGTCCGATGTCTTAGTTACCATATTCAGTATGTTCTTACTGAGCCTAGAGGATATACGTGTGTCACACCGCGGGAGCCTTCATCTGTGTTTTCTACTAATTTAACTGCAATACTGTAGAACCTCTCTATTACGACCCCTCACGGTTCCCGAGAATAGGGTCGTAATAGTGGGAGGGGGTGAAATAAAAAATTTGGAAAATTTTGGGCCGATTTTGACCTACCCCTAACCCCTATGCCACCATACTTACCACTTTTGGCATGAAGTATATTCAGTTGTCTCTAGCGCATAAAAAAACCACTTTTTAAATTAATTTAAATTAAAATATGTACATTTTTATAGCTGGACGTCTCCTGATTAATTTGATAACCAAGAAAGACATATTGGACCACCCCTTGTTGTAAAAAAGAAGGCCATTGAAAGTATGTGAAAAGCTTAGACTATGTATTAATAAAATATAAAGTTATTATTAAAGATCTATTACACAGGTATTGTGGGTCATATATTGCTATGAGGCATGTAGCAATCAAAAAGTTTAGGTGGCATAGCGCAATACATGTGTGTGTGCGCCGTGCTCGTAGCTGGGCGAGCACCTAGATCCTCTGCAGCACGGCTGGGCACGGGCGTGGCGGTTTGTTGCTGAAGCACAGCTCTAGATCCTCAGGCTGGGCAGCTGTCGGTTAGTTGCTACAAGATAGCAGGCAGCGGCCGCCCATCCACCCGCCTGCAGCCACTGCTGTTGTTATAATGGCCTGGCGTTGGGAAAACATGCTGATAGATGCGATTCACGTCAATGTGTTGAATTTATATGAAATGTAGGCGGCGTGTTGGTCTCTGCACTGGGATGATCAGACGCAGCAATGTTTACGGGAATATAAATATTTAGTGTTGTCTACTTGAATGATTAATTATCCCAAATTTTTCATCACAAACTTTTGACTTTGCCTATAATACATGCACACAGCCTCACTTGCCATAATATGGTACTGGTAACACAAGAACACATTTTATTTGCACACACTTATCTTTATTCACTTTACACAAAAAACTGACTTTACAAGAAAAAAAACAATTGCCCACCATAAAAAATTAGCACATTACGTAGGCGTGGCCGCACATAAACTTAAAAATAATAATTAAAAAAAGGGTATTGAATTAAATTTGAAGTTATCATACATACACTGATTAAGAAACTAGTATGTGTAATGTGCTGTTTTTACAGCAATATGAGGGATAATGGAAGCGAAAAAAGCCGGGGGTTGGAGGGGGGGTAAGGCAGAGGCTGCGGCATGTGACTAGGGCAAAGAATCCCTACTGACCCGGCCTGCAACTCCCCACCCCCCACCACAATCTTCCACGTACAATATACCAGTGTCCCCTTCAGGCACTAAGTAATTTATTGCTTCACGCTGCTTGGGACAACCAATGTCAAAGTCTATAATGGTAAAGACCATTGACAATAAAGTGAGCACTTTTGAAAGCCCTCTCATTTTTGTAATAATAGTCAATAAGTATGCTTTATTTTAGCCTTCGATGCTAACTTCCGAGTGCGGTGGACTATACAGACTGTGTTTATTACTTACATGTCAATATTTATTTAAAAAGATGTTTAAAGGATAAAAAATAGCTGTAAGTAAAGAGTAAACAGGCTGTCAAAAGTGCTCACTTTACCGTGAACAGCCTATAGCTTGAGAGATGCGCGACCACTCTCATCAGTAAGGACTAGTTTTCCATATACTGAAAACCGTGGATAATAGAAACTAGTACTGCAGAAGAAAACGTCTACAAAACAAATCCACGCATAACTGAAACCGCGGTTCAATCCCGCGAGGGATTACTGTATCTATTTTTAGACGCGCCTCAAATTTTCAACTTTTTCGACCCAAACTTTTCACGGTTCCTCGGGTGTGGTCGTAATGGAGGGGTTTTACTGTAGTAAGTTTTTGGTGTACTGGAACATTTTAATAGTCTTTGCTCCTTCCGCATACATACCCTCCTATATTTTAGACTCACGGCACCGGAGATTTCCACTACAGAAAAATTACCACATGCTTAACCACATTTTTGCCGCTTTGGCATACGGCAGGCCTAAATGCCATGCCCACTTCATTCGAGGGTCAGCATGTATTGTATACTGAATGTAATATTGTTCTGTCAACATATGTTTTCAGAGGAGCAAAGTCTAAATTATTTGTTTTGTACTAAGTACTATTGGGACCTGGCCCACTCCAGGAACCACATGCTCAAGTGTGAGAAACTCTGATATATTTTAACTTTCTCTCTCTTATTAACGTGTACTAGTGAGGGGATCGCCACATGGCTGTCGACCTGCTACTGTCCTGAGAATAAGAGTCCATGTGCTCACCCGTGAGTAGATGAGCTGACATATGGACATATTGAACATCTTTTCTGAATTTCCAATCATGAGTCAGGGTTTATCTGAAAACTGGCATAGTACCCAGACCAGGCTAAGTGGCGCCCAAGTTGTGTGGCTAATTTCGGACAGAAGTGAAACACATTTAATATTTTCCAAATGTTAAATTTTGCATAACTTCCGTGGCAATTTAGTGCAGTGCAGTGCAAGGTACTTTTTTCACTTGCTCTATGGCGCCGCAACTTGTGTGGCTTAAAGGTGAGTGAAAATTGCACATGGCGAGAAAATTGTGATTGGAAAAATCACCACTGCACAGGAAAACCACGAGGAACAGTCAAACAGCCATTATCTTGTGTGCGTATCGACCCCTCATTAGAGATACCCATGACAACACTGCGTACTGTGGAGTTACCCATGATGTCACCGCATGCCTGCTGCCTGGCGTGCGTGCATGCATGGTCCGGTTCAGGAGCATGCTTACGACCACCACCCTCCAGGCCAGGTGGGAGCCCCGTGCGTGTGGGCCCGTGAACTACCGCGGCAGGGAGTTTCCATCGAACATGTGGGATACAAACAAGATGTGCGAGGTATGAAGAAGAACTGTGACATTAGACCCAACAGGGCGTTTAACATGCAAGCACCTATCTGTCCCCACTTACATTGAGGAGAAAGTGTTCTGTTCACCTGGCGATTACATCCACCAAGGTAACACCTGTTCACACAGTTCGTGCAACAACACCGAAGCACAAACCACTACCAACTCTTCCAAGGTTAGTCGTAGCCTGTCAGCATCTAGTCAACATGTAACCTAATTTTTGCTTGCATCGTGGTTCATTGTTTACATTGACATGTGATGCCCTGCCGACTAGGCTAATGCTACATCAAGCGGAAGTGGGGGAGTATTTTTTGTCGGGTGCTAAGCCATGCACACCCTTATTCTAGAGGGTTTGTGAATGAAGTTAGTCTCTACATGGGGCCGGTGCTTTACCTGTGTGGAGTACTGGCCTGGTAGCCTTACATCATGGCACAAAGTCTGGTTCTGCCATAACAATATTACATTTCAGGCTCTGAGCCTTGAGGGTATACCTGGGCGACTAAGATTGTGAGCCTCTTTGGTGCCACCTGTTTCCATATTTCTTTTATTTATAGAGTTTAGTAACTTGTATTCCTTTTCTACGAATCATTTTACTTGTCTAATTGGCAAACCCGGGGTATTCAGTTCCAGCATTTCATCTTTTGCGTTTTGTCCAGTTATGCTGTAAAATTGGTCACTGTTAAGTAGTCATACTTGGTCACAGTTACGTACTCACAGTCATATTATGACACAATTTTGTTAATTCATTTAGTTATGTAAATCAGTAACATTTACTGTCTCAACACATTTGTACTTTGTTTTGCATAATTTTGTTTACAGACCAATTACCTTGAGTTTCTTTAAAGTTTCATTTACAAAACAGATATCCATATTGTTGTTAGTAATCATAATACCACATGATCATTTATTAATTTTACTTCATGCTAAGTAGCACTCATTCATGCTGTGCCTTAAAGATTTCACATTTTATTGGTGAACCTTATGTTTAAAGAATTTACTTTAATGTTTCTTGACAAAACTAATGTCAGTGGTATTGCCAGTCAGGAAGTCAATAGTTATGAGATATCGCAAAAAGGCTGTAGTATTTGCTGTATGTGCTCGTAGGAGTCAGCTGCAAACATTATCTTGAAATAAGTACAGTGAAATTTTAAGATTCTGAATTAATAAAAGTTGTAAAGTTCATTGATTCAAAGCAGAAAATAAATAAAAGATGATTTATACTGAAAGTTTATTGTCGTCTCTTCAAAAACAATTGACACTCACACAAAAAAAAGGAAAACAAAGCAAGAGATAAAATGGCAGCATGGTCCCTTGCTGCATTGCATGAACACTACATCACTGAACTGGCTTGAATAAACTGCGATGACTGTAAACAAATGTTGTTATACTTGTGAACTATGAAACTTGATAGGAAACTGTGACGACGAGAAATTTGCTTTTACCCTATTTATACTGCCTCAATATTGCATCAAGTAAATGTGGTCCAATCGTGGCTTCGCAAAGTGCGGTATTGTCTAAAAATAGCTCATGAACACTGATGTGGCTCTCAAAATCAAGGTATTACATGCGCGCTGGCCGTCACGCCGACAAACTGTGACCTCAGTACACTCATTGCAACATATGGTGCAACTCGGTGGCTACGTGCCTAGCTTACTAACCAAGTGAAAAGTATTACATGCGCGCTGGCCGTCACGTCGACCAACTGTGACCTCAGTACACTCATTGCAACATATGGTGCAACTCGGTGGCTACGTGCCTAGCTTACTAACCAAGTGAAAAGTATTACATGCGCGCTGGCCGTCACGTCGACCAACTGTGACCTCAGTACACTCATTGCAACATATGGTGCAACTCGGTGGCTACGTGCCTAGCTTACTAACCAAGTGAAAAGTATTACATGCCGCGCTGGCCGTCACGTCGACCAACTGTGACCTCAGTACACTCATTGCAACATATGGTGCAACTCGGCGGCTACGTGCCTAGCTTACTAACCAAGTGAAAAGTATTACATGCGCGCTGGCCGTCACGTCGACCAACTGTGACCTCAGTACACTCATTGCAACATATGGTGCAACTCGGCGGCTACGTGCCTAGCTTACTAACCAAGTGAAAAGTATTACATGCGCGCTGGCCATCACGTCGACCAACTGTGACCTCAGTACACTCATTGCAACATATGGTGCAACTCGGCGGCTACGTGCCTAGCTTACTAACCAAGTGAAAAGTATTACATGCGCGCTGGCCGTCACGTCGACCAACTGTGACCTCAGTACACTCATTGCAACATATGGTGCAACGAGGCGGCTACGTGCCTAGCTTACTAACCAAGTGAAAAATTGCACTGTCATACTACTGACACAATGACTAAAATAAAATAATAAATTTGGAAAAATTAAAACATGTACAAAATACAAATTATTATTGCCATGATATTCTAAATATTAAATTAACTACTATCCTTTACACAAAATATAGGAAATTAAAATAATTCCTGAAAATATAAATTATAATATATTGCAATGCTACAAGGCAGCATGTTTAATTTTTTACAATTTGTTAACTGATCTTGCTGTTTTTATAATTTTACTTTAGAAAAAAATTTTTTGTAATTTATTTTTAAGTAATTGGCAAATGTTAATTATTGATTGTACCACTGATTTTGTGAATCAATTAGTACCTATGATGACTTCTGGGAGTGACTACTGCCTTCTTCTCTAACTTGTTAATAATGTGACATCTTGTACTTTTTCCGCCTTCTCCTGTTTTGTCTAGATTATGTAATAGTATCGTCTTTTTAGACGCAACTAGTGAATGTTTTGTAAGGCATATTTTGTTCATCGCCTGTTATTTATATTTGTTTTGGCGAATTGTACTTACCTGTTCTGTAATATTGTTACTTAGCGGTCCGCCCGCCCACACTATGATGTGGCCTTGATTCATTTGTCGTGGTACTTCAGGTTGAGATGTGGTAGCACAATTGGGGAATTTCCTCATCAATTTAGATGATGGCGTTGCAGCCACTCAGAGATCGTCCTGACCTGAAGATGACTTCCAGATGCAATCATCATGAGGTAAAATTAATTTTGTGTAATTTCTTGCATGCACCACTAACAACCTTGAATTACCCTCAGAAAAAATAATAATTTCCTTCAATTTCTGTTGTTTAACCGGTTTCACTTGTTTTAATTAATTGATTCTGAATAGGTCATCATTTTGGGAAAAACCAGCAAAAAAAAAAAAAAAAAAAAAAGAGAAAGCCAAAGGCATGTAATACTTGTAGCACTACAGGTTAGATATTTTTTAACGGTTTTCATAATTATTTTTAAATTTGATTTTGGTCAAATTCCTTCTTTCTTTTGTTAGTGGATATAGTATTTTAAATTTTCCTTGATACCCGTGGAGCGGGAACAGCTTATCAATTTTAATTTATGGCCATATTAGAGTGGATATCTGTAGAGCATTTGCTGTTTCTGATGTCGTAGCCAGGTTTTGTCAGTTTTTTCTACTTCTTTTGCCGTTGTACTGTAGTAATCTGTATTTGCTCTAATTTGTCTCTGTGATATACTAGGGTTTGGCCAATAGTAAGAGTTTGTACCCAGGATTTCCATATTTGGAAGCAGGAGTGGGAGTAAAACACTATGCTAGAAGGGATTTGAGACCCGGAAATTTCTAATTTTATATTTGTAACTAGGAGAGGGGATAGCAGCATACGCCCAAGTGAGCGTAGAAGCCCTTGGCTTTGTAACAAACATAGCATAGCCTTGAAGCAACCACAATTGATATGAGCAGGACGTGTTCATATTCTAGCGATCAAAAAGTTTAGGTGGCATTGTGTAATACATGTGTGTGCGCCATGCTCTCACTTTGGTCTGGCCATGTTGTGTACGTAGCTGGGCAAGCACCTAGATCCTCTGTAGCGCAGGCATGGCGGTTTACTACTGAAGCTCGGCCCTAGACCCTCAGACTGGGCAACTGTTGGTCGGTCACTACAAGATGACGGGTGGCGCGTGCACGCCCGCCCACCCACCCGCTGCCACTGCCATCATTACAGGGCCGATTCACTTAGTAACAGCAGCCCGGTGTTGGGAAAACATGCTGTTGATAGATACGATTCATGTCAATGTGTTGAATTTATACGAAATGTAGGTGGCGTGTTGGCCTCTGCACTAGCACGATGAGGCCCAACAATGTTTATGGGAATATAAATATTTTGTGTGGTCTACTTGAAACATTAACTATTTGAAATTTTTCATCAAAAACTTTTGACGTTGCCTATGAACGCACACGGCCTCACTCGCTATGATATTGTACCAGTAACATAAGAACACATTTTATTTTCACACACTTATCTTTACTCACTTCACACATAAAATTGACTTCACAAGAAAAAAAACAATTGCCCAACATAAAAAATAAGCATATTACTTAGGTGTGGGCACACATAAACTTAAAAATAATCATTAAAAAAAGGGCACTGAATTAAATTTGAAGGTATCATACATACACTGTTTAAGAAACTAGTCTGTGTAATATGCTGCTGACTTTACAGCAAAAGAGGATGAATAATGAAAGCGAAAAACAGGGAGGGTAAGGCCGAGGTTGCGGCACGTGATAAGGACAAAGAATTCTTACTGACCCGGCCTGCAATTCCCACGCCTCCCCTTTTTACCACCCCACCCCGGACAATAGACCAGTGTCACCTTCTGACATTAAGTAATTTATTGCTTTACGCTGCTTGGGATAACCAATGTCAAAGTCTATGATGGTAGCTTAAGAAATGCGCAACCACTAACATCGGTAAGGGCTAGTTTTCCATAGACTGAAAACCGTGGATAATAGAAACTAGTACCGTGGTTGGAGAAAAGGTCTACAAAAACAAATACGCCCATAACTGAAACAGCGGTTCAAAGTACCGTGGTTGGCGAGGGATTACTGTATCTATTTTTAGACGTGCCTCAAATTTTGGACTTTTTTGACCCAAACTTTTCACGGTTCCTTGGGATTGGATCATAATAGAGGGGTGGTCATAGTGGAAGGGTTTTACTGTACCATCTTAGAAGACTTAGAGCCTCAGGCGCATTCTCATTTAGTATTCATGGGTAAACCTACTTCTTTCATGGAACTAGACCATGTCTGTACACATTGCCAGAACATTCTGTATGCAGACCAAAAATGTGTTTTTCTCCACTCCGAACAGGTACCCTAGGAGGTCAGGGCCTGCCCCTGAGAAGAAAAGTAAAACTGACAACATAGATGTTAGTTTAGTGGATACCGAAAAGTTGAGTTGGGTAGTCTGGAAATAAAGCCTCATGTAATGACACATGAGCATGTTTTTATTGTAAAGAAACTGGTCACAGCATCACTAAATGCCTTAAACTGTTAGGAAAAAACAAGCTCTGCGGGGACGAAAAGAGAACTTTCATTCCCGCCAGAAGGGCAACCTCGCCAATTCTCAACTTAATGTTCACATCATACAGTATATTAAGCTTGGTCAAAGTTTCCAATGTCTCTTTGGTCCTTTTGACACTTGTGAAATTAAAGGTCATATAACTTTTTTCAGATTATTTTTCTCAATGTTGTCGGAGTCCATAAGATTGCTACCCCTTGTGTTGAAGTCAACATGGGGGCTTTGTCAGTTCATGCCCTGGTTGACTAAGGATCTGCCTGTACTATTACTTCTGGTAAACTTTTTAATCAATTGCAGGACTTAAAACTTCTGAAATCCGTTGAGCTGAGTGATCTTCAGTGCTACACCGCTTCTAGTGAAGCTCTGCCTATTTTGTGTTATGCAACATTTAAGTTAAAAATTGGGCGTTTTATGTTGACGCATAAGTGTTTGGTTTCTGAAAAGCTAGGTTAATCTTTTATATTTTAGCAGCAATTATATGGCATAAACAGGACATATTTTAGAAATCCAGGCACAGCCCATTACCTTTCAATTTGGCCCTGCAGAAACAATGGTTTTTAATTGTAATCAAAAGCAACCCTTATCGTCTGAGGTCAGCATTCAGTCTAAGCTAGTTGTGGACCCTTAAGCAAATTTAAAGCCCCAACAGCATGTTGCTATTCAAAATGTTTGTGATGAATTTTCTAATGTTCTTACTTCACAGTTAGGCCTTGCAGATCTACTAGAGTATGAAATAAAACTTGTGGACAAAGAGTACCTCACAAGCAACCCTTAAAGATCCCTTTCCACTAACAACCATAGATTGCACCCTCTAGCACTTAGGAAAGGCTCTGGTGTTTTCTGTTCTTGACCAAATCCACAATTTGTGTCAATTTTTGTTTGATCCTGCATGTAGAAAATACACTGCTTTCAGTAAGAGTTTACTTGTATTCCAATGGGTTCGAATTTCTGTAGTCAAGTCTTGTCTAATGTATTTGAACATGTTTTGTCAGAATTAAAAAATAAATTTGTATTTAATTACATAGACAACATAATTGTGTATAGTGATGACTATGAGTCTCAATTGTCAAATTTATGACAAGTTTTCCTCAGGATGTGGGAGGTAAGTGTGACAGTTAACCCAGAAAAGGTTACGTCAGGATCAAATAAAGTTAAGTTTCTTAGCTATTTGCTCTGTGAGGGTCATTTAATGATTAACCCAGACTGCGTGGCCTGTACTCTTGATTTTCCACATCCAAGGACATTAAAGGATGTGCAAAATTTTTTAGGTATCATGGGTTATTATTAGGCATGTGCGAGAAGCACTTTTTTGGTTCGAGACAAGATCGATACGAGATGCCTAAAAAAAATTCGAGATTCGAGAAGAGATCTAGAATTATGCAATTTCTGACATGCACATCAGTAAAATACAACTTCTACCTTATAACAGTTGACATTGAGTATAGTAAGAGCTGTACATTATCTGTGAATAAAGTTTAGCTAATAAACACAATAAAAATTTTAATTTAAGTAAAAGTATAATTGTAAATAATAATACATTAAAAATCATTTTACCAAAAATTGGAAAATTAAAAAATTCGGAAAACCTTACACTCCTACTACTCAGCACTTACAACCTACTCGGACCACTTATAAGATGGGAATATGTACTCCCTTGCAGTGCCCCATAACTGTAGGCGCCAGCCGGTGCGACGGTTCTTATCTCCAAAACACATCCGGCCACAGCCAGGCGCCGAGAACCGGGGAAGGGGGTTATCAACTTTCACTAATTACATTTCCATTCAACACTAACCTTCCTCAAACTGCTAGAATTAATTCCCCTTTAATTCCAACCATATGAATAAATATTTTTGGACATGTGTAATGGAACACTTGGAGGATGGAAATACAGTTTTGTGAATTCTCCAACTTGATGCTATGGTGCTTGTGTATGTATGTATGTATATATATGTGTGTGTGTATGTGTGTGTGTTAAAGCAACATACACATACACACACAAACAGCATAGCATCAAGTTGGAGAATTCACAACACTGTGTTCCCCCCCCACCCCCCTCCAAGTGTTCCATTTAATAATGTCAAAAAATTGTTATTTATATGGTTGACATGGAAGGGGAATTAATTCCAGCAATTCGAGTTAGGTTGGTGTTGCACGGAAATGTTTTAATCAGTGGAAGTTAATGAGTGCCCCCCCCCCCCCCACCCTTCCGGTTCCCGGTGCCTGGCTGTGGCCGGATGTGTTTTGGAGATAAGAACCCTCGCACCCGGCTGGTGCCTAGAGTTACAGGGCGCTGCAGGGGAGTTCGTATTCCCATGTAATAAGCGGCCAGAGTAGGTTGTAAGTACTTAGTAGTAGAAGAGTGAGGTTTTCAGAATTTTTTTATTTTAGAATTTTTGGTGTTCTTAAGTCGACTACACTATGCTGCAAATAAAGACAATTCTTTCGTGGAAGGAAACAGGAAACTATTAGACTATCAAAACAGTTATAATTAAAGCTTACATTCTCTAAATTTTTTGATAGTTAAAAAAAGATCGATTTGAGATTGAGATCATAATTTTTACTTTATTCAATCTCAAAAGTTCAAGTCTCGCACATGCCTAGTTACTATCCTCGGTTCATAGATAACTTTTTCGAGCTGGCAGCGCTATTAAATGTTTTGAAGAGAAGGGGGTAGAGTTACATTGGGGTCCAAAGCAAGAGTCAGCCTTATCCATTTTGAAGGAAAGGTTATCTTCTCCACCGGCTCTTCAGCTGCCAAATTTTTTCAAATGAATTGTTGTGCAGGTAGATGCCCCCTCCCTGGCACTGGGCGCACTCCTGAGCCAGTGTATAGAATTGGGATTAGCACCCATCGCATTCACCAGTCACAGTTTGTCTGAGGCTGAGCGGAAGCTCTGTATTTATGAGAAAGAGACCTTAGCCCCTATTTTTGTATTGGAAAAATTTGCCTCATATATAGAACATGATGAGTGTGATTTGTACATAGACAACCAGGCCTTTAGCTGGGTCTTAAATCATCCGCAACAGTTAGGAAAATTGGGTCGTTGGGTGCTGCCTTTCACAATTTCATTTTAAAGTACACCACTTCCGTAGTACCAAGAATCAGGTAGCCGATGCATTGTCTCGAATGTATAATTTGGACGACTTTGAAACGAGGGAGGTGGCAGCCACAGAGGCTTCTCTTAATATCATTCAGGGATTTCCTGAATTGTT
Source organism: Dryococelus australis (assembly GCA_029891345.1). NCBI lineage: Eukaryota > Metazoa > Arthropoda > Insecta > Phasmatodea > Phasmatidae > Dryococelus > Dryococelus australis. The sequence continues at coordinate 2,977,759 of CM057006.1, read as the reverse complement.
TGTAAAGTTGCAACAGGCCCAGGTGGATGAGGCCTTCTGCTCTCAGGTTATTGGCGACTTAAAAGAGGGTGTATTGCTTCTCTGTGTTTTGGAGAAGGGTATAGTGTATTTTACTGGTAGCAGTGGGCCTGTCCGTAAAATTGTTGTTCCTGTATCTCTGCGAACCACTGTGTTAGCCTATTTCCACGAATCTGTGCTTGGCGTACCCGTGGATGTCAGCAGACTTTTAATAAAATTGCTACCTATCTTACCTGGTCCACACTCAAGAGTGACGTTTCAGACTATGTGCGCTCCTGCGATTATTGCCAGAAATGCATGCATGTGCAGCATGGGAACATAGGGCAAGCTGTTATGCCAATTCATGAGGCACCTTGGGGCACTGTCCATGGTGGGTGGCTCACCTCTGTTCCCCACCACCAGGGCCGCATAGCGTGAACCTGGTTATCAATCAGCTACGATCTCATTCCATTTCACCCTGCATCAAACTCACAAAGTCTATCTTCACTAACTAACAACTACCCTACTTTCTCCAGCCCTAATCCAATAAGTAATTACATTTACCCCCCGCGACTGTTGCATACTTTTTCTTAGGCCACCTCCACTTTGCCTGGTTTTATATGCATTTATGTAGACCCTTCTTCTTACGGGGTGTGACCATGACTACTATTGCGGCCATGGCATCAGACAACCCTCCTACAGCCGCGAAGCATGCACCCATTTTATTAATTAAACCCAACCTAAAGAGCATAGGGCCTGTCCTGTGACGCATCCTATTCTCCAACCGTATTAGCTACTAATATGCATGCTGTAGGGCACATAGAACTGTGAAGGAGCTCACGCAGGCGTAGCAGGATTTGGGGGCTCACCAGAAAAAAATTAATTGGCACTGTCCGTCTCAACATTTTTGGTCCCTTAATTCGTTTTAAAAAGGCGTAGCTTTGCAATAAGTTATAATTTATATTTTCGGGAATTATTTTAATTTTCTATATTTTGTGTAAAGGATAGTTGTTCATTTAATATTTAGAAGATCATGACAATGATTATTTGTTTGTATTTTGTATATGTTTGTTTTTACAAATTTATTATTTTATTTGAGTCATTGCATGAGTAGTAACATCGTCATAGGATGACAGTGCAACTTTTCACTGGGTTAGCAAGCTAGACACTAGCCACTGGGTTACACCACATGATGCAATGAGTGTGCTGAGGTCACAGTTGGCCGACGTCATCCATGACAGGCATGTATTACTATGATTTCAAGAGCTATGCCAGAGTTCACAGACTATTTTTAGACATTAGCGTACCGAGCGAAGCCACGATTGGACCACGTGTATTTAATGAAACATTCAGTCAATATATAGTAGGTAAGTGCAACTTTATCATTGTCACACAGTGTCACAGTTTCTTCTTTGTCACACAAGTAATTCACATCAACACAGTTTTTCATTTTGTCACAGTTTGTCAGTCTTTCATAGTTTATTCTTCAAACCAGTTCAGCGATGTAGTGTTCATGTGGGGCAGCAAGGGACCACATTGACATTTAATTAATCTTTTATTTATTTACTGTTGGCACTCCTGCTATCAACAAACTTTCAATTTATTTCTTCACAGTCTCAAACTTTCACTGAGCTAGTTTGAGCTGGTGTTTGCTGTAGACTCCAATGAGTATGTACAGTAAACACTACAAAGGGAAACATTTGTATTATTATATTATTAGATACCTTTTCTAAATTTGCAATATTGTTACAGCTGAGAAGTATCAAAGTGTCTGAAATATCTAAGGTCCTTACTGAACAGGTTTGGAAAGTGTTTAGTTCACCTGTAGAAATTGTAACCGATAATGCCAAATATTTTACTTCCAATGTGTTCAAGGACATGTGTTTCTGGTGGGCGATAGAGCACTTAACTTCAATTCCGTATTACCTGAAGGGTAACCAGATTGAAAGATTCAATAAAAATGTGAATGTGTGTCTTACCATCTTCTATAATTGTGATCATACTTTATTGGATCAAGACTTAGATTACAGGTTTTAATAGTGCCTTGTATGACACTACAGGAGTTCCTCCTTCTCTCCCATTCCTTGGTTGCCCTTTGAGTCATTGTCTCCTAAACATCTGGAACATCCCACCTTTTTCATCCCATCTTGATAACGCTGACTGGGACTAGCTGCTCAAGGAGGTGCATAGGCAGCTCGGCGTGGCTAAGCAACAAGTTTGAGCTAAAACGAACCAGGTCAGATCTCCAGTAAATTTCAAGTTAGGAGACCTGGTTTGTTGTAAGAATTATGCTTTGGCTGATATGGGTAAGGACTTGACAGGGAAATTAATTCCCAAATTTTTAGATCCTTTCAGGATTCATATATTTTTAGCGCTTAACACTATTAGTTTGGTATGTTCAACTTCTGACCACTTATTTAGGAAGGCTCATGTGAGCCAGATTAAACCTTACGTACAGAGAACTTGATTGGGTCAGTAATTCTGCTTGTGAGGTTTAGTTGATCATACTGTCTGTTAATGCACTTTGTTTCCATATGTTCCTTTCCTGTTAATTTTGTGTTGTTTATTTTCTCCAGATTTCTAATTCTTGATTATTTTTCTGTTTGTATCCTGTCAATCCACAGAGTCCTGCAGAGGCCACTTGCACCCTTCCGCTATGTGAAGAGTTCATTGAGATGTCTTTGGAGTTCTGACGGTGAGCTGATGGGTCTTCATCGTCAACCCCCCTTCCCCTGTAACTTTTGCTGGATTCCAATTCTCACTCGAGAACAAACCTTACTCTTGGCATCTGGTGGTGTCACCACTCGGCTGCCTACCATTCCCAGGAACTTTGATGAAGTTCTCAAGAGAAGAAGGAGCTGATCACTCCATGTTTGGCTTTTCTCAAGAAACTGGTTTTCTGTATACTTTTCCATGTACTTTGGGAACTCTTCCCAGTTTTTCCTATGAAGATGTATCATTCTAGTTTTCTACTACCTGTACTACTATTTCTGTGATTGTCAATTGTATGTTCATCGAGATTGTGAGATTTAGATTGACCGAGTGACCATTTTAGGGGCAGGGGTTATGACGGTGGTTCTGCCACCATCTGCGCTAATATATTATTAATTGACTTTGATCATCCAAGTGGTATTCTTAGCGGTGACTTGGCTCCCATCTCTTTTTTTTCCCTCAATTCCGCTCCTAGTAAGTCATAGTTTTTTCTTATTAAGGGGTTTGTAAATATAAAGGTTTGCATGCCTGTGCCCCCTCCTATTCCTATGCCCGTTCACAAGCTGAAGCTATGCCTATGTCATGCCTAAGAGCAGCTGATCATCACAGATTAATTTTGCATGATGCATCATACATTAAAACTGTCAGTTGCCATCCATTGGGACATAATGTTTTTAATCAGCTCAAAGTGTTCTGTGGTTGAGCGGCTGGCGTGAAACTCGTGTAAATGCTGGCTAAGGTGAACTACTCTCACTACTCACATTGGGATGCAGAGAGAGTTGCACTCTGGTGCAGAGAAACCAACCCCACTGGGACAACACCGTGCGGTTCCTGCAACCAATGCTTTGTAGCTTGAAACTTCTCCACCCCCAGTGGAGGAGTCAAGAGTGAAGTGCGGTGTTGGCAGCAGCAATTGACACCCACACTTGAACACACATATGTCAACTACCTGCCTACCTCCTGCAGCCACAACTTTAGTGCCTAATGCCTTGCACCCGTAGGGGTAGGTTTGAGAGACATGTTAAGAAGGCGAGGATTACCTCAAAGAATCCACAGGGGCTACGTATCCTATCTAGCAGGTTCAGACTGCTGAGTCCACGTGAATAGGCTGCACTACTGCGACATCTTTCCATACCTATACCTACTGTCACGCCAGTGGATCTGTTCGAGCCACCTACCAGAGTTGCAGAAGGGATCCACCCCATAGTGCAGGAGGCACTGTTTCGCAAATGGTCTACTAGCACACCAGAGCCGAAACCTAGCACCTCACAGGTAAACTCTACTCCTCAGTTGAGTGCCACCCAGGTAGTGGGAACAGAAGCAGTACGGCCACCCACCGAGCAGACACATTTGTCCCACTGAACCACTATCTAAACCTGCTCCATGCAGGGTAAAACATGCTGAACCAGACTTTGTGCCAAGTCAACGACCTACCAGGCCAGTGCTGTACTCTGGTCGAACTTCAGTGCCCCGAGACGTGTAACTACCCTGAGAAGCGACTCGCCTAGCGTCGAGCATGTAATCCGAGACAGGCACAGTCAACCAGCCAGGACTGTCACGCGTCAAGAGTTCTCTATTACTCTAGAACCTCCCATGGAAGATTTAATTTTGATTGGCTGGTTTCAAATAGTATGTCTTGTTACGCCTTGCTAGGGCGGGGGCCACTACCTTATATGGACTTGTCAGTATTTATACCCCCAGCAGTCCTGTCTCAGGGCAAAGATGGCTGCTGGGGTCTGATGAAAATTTAAGTATTACACCATGTGTAGGTAGAGACCTTACGACCAAAGGTAGAAAATAGACGTTTTGCTGTATCTGGCAGTAGTAGTAGTAGAATTTTCCACTTTTAAGGGGGAAGTATACTTGCTATCTTGGATTTACGTATTTTCCTCACTAACTGAATTTTTGGAGTCAATATCTAAAAACCAAGCTCGTCATGACATAGGGAACATTTTAACAGTTATTTCTAAATCCCACATTTTTTTTTTTACATGATTAGTGTCACATCTGTAACCGTAATCAAACAACATCTAATTATTTAATAATTTCTGTTCCACATGGAAAAATACAGGTATATTTGAAACCCTACAAATTAAAAAAAATTCATTACATAGTCGTCCATGCCATGTCTAGCTTTGATTTTTTATTTCTGGTCATACATTTTCACTATGAAAATTTATAAGAAAATTCGAAGATGGAGTGGATACTACCCCCTTAAAAATGGTTGATAGTATTGGATTGTTTGTTTCTTTTTAGGATTTTGCAAACTATGTTAAAGTAAAATTCAGCCTTCTAAACCAAAGTTGCAAATATGGAAAGCAACCAAAGATATTTATGCATACAGAAATCCTGAGCATAATTAATTGTAATACATGGTCTTTTAAATAGTTTTTCTTGTATTGTAAAGTTTTGGAAACTACCATAAATGAGAACAGCAAATTTTGAAAAGGTCCTTGTGGACATAATCAAAGTCAAAAATGTCAGTGTGGACAGAGACAAGTAGAATGATTTCAAAGTGACTTCAGTATTTAATGATTGTAAATATAATTGTCTTTTCCAACAGTCAATTAATTGTAAAAGACTACATATCACTCTGATCCAAGTAAAAGTGATCAGAATGTCCATGTGGACAAAATAACTATTTATAATGATTTCAGGTTAAGTAAAAAAATGAGCGTTAAAAGATCAACGTCAAATACTACCAAGTTTTATTTAGTCTCAATGAATGTAACATTAGTGAGACATAAATATTTTGACGCATACCAACATGCTGCGCTGTACGGATGTGCACTCTATGGATGACTTCACCCCATCTACGAGCCACCTGCCCTCAGGGGAAAAATATATAAGCGGCAAATTGAATCACACGTACCGCACAAGGAAAGCCCACCAGACTGGGTAGCCGAATATGTCATTGTAAATTACGTGCGTAATTACAATCTACTTTGCCCGTCCAAATTTATGCATGAAAAAGGCACCCCCGTAAAGATAAATAAATATTTTTGAAATTCTATTACTCCTAGCTTAGCCCTGGAAGAAGTTCCTACAACCTCGAGAGATGGCAGCAACCCCGTGGCCTTGTGACATCACGACCGGCCCACCTTGGAAACAGGGGTTTTAATTTGTTGTCGTGTCCAAGGAGCAATAAGAAATGAGCAGCTCTCCTGCACCCCTGATAATGCATTCTCGTGTTGGAAGGCTACGCTACACCCTCGCACCCCTAAGAACTGCTGATATGAGAAAATTCATTATAAATATAAGTCCAGCATCCAGCACCGGCAGATATGCCGGGCTCACTGGCCGAAGAGGATGTGAGCCTTCCCCAGTCTGCAAAGACTTCCAGTACCTCAGTCTGCTTAAGATTCTCTTACCTTAAACTGCTCAAGACTCCCTCACCTTAGTCTACTTAAGACTTTCCTCCTTACCTAGTCCGACCAAGGACTCTCTAGTCTGCTCAAGACTCTTCTCAGCTTGGAACAAGGCTCTCATCAGTCTGCAAGGGCTTTCTCTCCTCTCCGCGACCTGCAGCACGGCGCATCCTTCACTCCGCAGACTGTGAAGAACTGCAGCTTCCAACATCTCGAGGGACAGCTACTCCATTGGTCAGGTAAATCTACTCCTCGACCCCAGTACCCTTTACTCCAGTCCACTTCCTGTGACTCCGCGATAACAAGCTGGCGCGCCTTAGTTTACCTCCCTGATTAGCTTCTGGTAGTTTGAGCACGCTGTAAAATTGCATAGCCATATAGTAGATTTTAACAGAGGATTATTTGGAATTGTCTTATTATATTTTCCAGGTTCGCCTTCGCATATATTTTATTATGTTCACGTATTTTGATAATTGTTAAGAGTGTTTAGCCAGACAGCTAATTTCATATTCCAATTGTACTTTTATTAGGCAGGACTTACCAGGATTTTACCAGTAATAAATATTACGTCAAACTAGTTAATCGTGTTCCAACCTTTTTTAGATTATAATCACTTAGTGTCCACATAGAAATTTGTATTTGGGTTTGTATTATGTGTTTATCAGTGGGCTAAATGTCTAATAAGAGAGGGGGGATTCAGAGTAGACAGCAACAAAAGGAAACGTTGTGCTCTCGCACGGACTGAGAGAGTTGACCCAGTGATCAGTTCCACGACAGAGGTCGAACCCCGGCTTCAGAGCTAGGACGTCATCCCTCGGCTCACCTCCCCCTTCATTACCCTAGAACACGCCACCCCATTAGACCACAATCTGAGCGCCTGTTGGCCCGGGTATCAAACCGATGAATACATTGACCAAGTAGAACTATCACAACAGGTAGCTTGTACTACCCCGGCGGACACCGCAACTAGTCAATCTCCCACGACGTCTAGTACTGTTAAACTTCACTCACCCAGAAGGCACCAAGCTCCCAAACTTTTGCACCCTGAAGCTAGTGTCTGGGAAGATTGTATGGGTTTGAATCCCATCCACGGTAAACACCAAACCACAGTGCAGCACCACCTTCTCTTAGACTTCCTTCCCGTGCGACGACACACCCAATTTGTCAAGATTTCTGCGACCAGAACATACATCCCCCCACCATGATCGAATAATTCCATCACCATTCCAATTCTTGAGACAACTGGCATCCTGTATATTAGTGATCCTAACAGTGAAGAGAACAGAGCTCCCTGGGCGAGAAGCTACATCCATTCGCCTCACTCTGGGGTTTGATTCTCCTCGAACCCAATGCAACCTTACCGTCAAGCGGCCCACTACTATTCTTAGCCCCCTCACGCCCTGCTGGGCACATATGGTTAATAGCAATAGCTACGGTAGACTCAGCTAGTGTTCTGAGAGGGTAGTCAGCAGTCTTTCTCTACCTCACACTGTAGGGCACGCATCAATTTTAAAGAATTATTATTATGTTTTGAGTCTTTGGTATGACCAAACATGTCTGTGGTCCTCATGATGTATCGAGGAAAGTAAGATATGTAATGATATTTGGTAGTGATATTGTTTAAATTGTTTGCCAGTTGGTTGGTAGATGGTTGTAACTTTATGTGTTTGTCTCTGGTAGTGTATACTTTGGAAGATATGAAATATATTCATATTTCAAAGAGTTTGACGCTGTCCTCGCTCTTTGTACCACTCGAGGGGCAGCCCGATAGTACTCGCTACTGTGTGTTAAATGTAGCATGCCATACATGCATGTCAGTGTATAAAGTGCCATACATGCGTTCAGTGTATAAAGAGACCCACTTACCTAGAGTAACCAGCGGCTTGCCTGTTTATAACAGTGTAAAGCAGAGTCTAATGCATGCCCGAGGCAGTGTTATCTCCTCCTTGCATACCTGCCTTAGTTTGTAATTTATTATTGAGTGCTCATCCATGAGGTTTACGTGTGTTCACACAGAGACGATCTGAAACGCTCATAATTCTTTCTATAATTTTTCAAGTGTTTTGTTGTGCATTGTTTTGTTTTTAAAATGCAGGTTATTAATTTCACATTTTAGCAAAATATACATTCATAGACACTTGCAGTTCCAGCAGCCACATTGCCAAGTTCACAGAGCAAATTTATAATAGCTCATGTATTAAATCTCACCTTATTTAATGTCGCTGTTAATGTAGCCCAGGGAACAAAGGTCAAATTCAGCCAAATAAAAACAAAATTCCGAAAGTTTTGAAATTTGGAACAGATGTTGGTCGTGTCTTCCTGATGACTATATCAAAAGTCCTGACAGATTAGAGAAGAGCTCGAGCCTCCATCTGGGAAAATAGGAGCATTTTTTAGATTTTTCGAAAATTATCTAGAAAACTATTGGTTCTGGCATAAAAGATGTTTTATAAAAACTAAAGACCATAAAATTTTCTACAAAACTGTATCTTTACATGATTTCAGAAATCCAATAGTTTTCGAGATAACTGCATGTGAACATTACGGTATTCAGATAATCGTTTCTTACTGTCTTGCATGCACCTGCAATTCCCCAAACCATCAGCCATAACCCGAAATTGGCCATAAACATTATTAACGACAATAAAATTTCAAATAAAAAAAGTCATAGGTACGTTTACAACTCCAGTAGTTCATAAGTTTAGGTGCAGAGACCTCAATTGGAAGTTGTATTTTATGCAGAGAGCTATTAACAATGTATTTCACTTACAATGTATTGCTGCTGGAAAATATCATGTTTGGAAGCGTTTTGGAATTACACAGATGTGAAGGCTTGTGTTATCTGTATGGTCTGAAAAGTTTTGTTGAAGACAGTCAGGCAAGCAAGGGGGTGGTACGGAGGGAAGAAAGGAAGACCACACATGTTAGAGCCATGATGCTGCCTTGTGACTGGTAAAGGAGGGGGGAGAAGAAGCCCACGCATGTCAACTCTCCACATTCCTTTCTGAAGATTCATCACTCACAACGTGCTGCGGTCCTAGTTGTGTTGTTGGCCTCTATACAGTCTGCTTGTGAAATACAGGTGATAGTGTTTAAGAAATATGTACTGATCAGTGTGCTATGCCTGGGCTTCAAGCCAGCCTTCCATTCAATCAACACATCAATAATGGTAAGTGATCAACTTTTCCTTTAACAATGGCAGGAAGTGAAAAGTGTTTCATTTGTCAAGAAAACATAGAAAAGCCAAGTAATGATGTGTTGCATGTGGATGTAAGAGGATTTAAAATGTTGAAAAAAGCAAATATTGAAAGAAATGACAGTAAACTTGATCAGCTAAAAGTCGATAAATTATTGAAAGTACACAGTTTGTGCTGTAAAAATTACACCAAACCTGACAGCATAAAAGCAGCCCAGAAAAGTCAACTTGATGCCCCGTCGTCATCATAATGTGACGAGCGCACAACTTTGCAATTGTCTGCCTAGATTTGATTTCAAAACTAGTTGCTTATTTTGTGCTGAACTCATTGGCGATGAGTTTACAGAAAAAGCCAACTGAAAAGCATAGACTATTTTATGCTGTTCGGAATCTGTCACTGAAAGAAAACATTATTGATGAGGCAGAGAAAAGAAAGGATCAGTGGGCAGATGAAGTTAAACTTCGCCTTGGAAATGTGTCCGATTTAGTTTCTGCTGATGCAATATATCATCAAGATTGTTTCACGAAATTTTGTTCACATAGTGCACCAACAGGAAAAGGAAGAGGGCGTCCCGAGGTAGATTATGTAGTAGAAGCAATGGAAGAAATAGATTCATTCGTAGTAAATAATGATGAATGTCAACATTTACTATCTGAACTAATGACCAAGGTAACTGGGACCATTCCTGACGAACGAACAGCAAAGACAAAATTGAAACAAAAATATGAAGAATACATAACTATAACGAACAACACGAAAATGGTTCCAACAGTGTGTTTCCTTGACACAGGAAAGAAAATATTATCAAATACACGGTACGAAAACAGAAACAATGATGAACAAGAGGAACGTCTTGGAATAGTGCAAACTGCAGCTGCCATCATAAGAGAGGATATACAGTCAGAGCTCTATGATACCACCTGCTACCCACCAAGAGACAACTTCCTTAAGGATGCTTACAGCTGTATTCCTGAAACTCTGCATGGCTTTTTGGACCATGTAATTCTTAAGGAGAAAGAGACAAAAGTCAATGAAAAGAAGAAAAGAAAAAGTGTTTCGAAAGCTCATGCCATAGTCTCAGCAATACGACCACTATCCTTTATTTCTCCTTTGCTAAATAGCCTGAGCTTATTGTTATTCAGAAAGTTTGGCTCGAGAAACCTGGTAAATCTCATCTAAAGTATGGGTTAATGTTCATCTTATTATGATGCTCAACAGCTTGAGATATCAGCACTATATCATCCTCATCCCAATGTACTACATAGATCATTCTGTCAGTTTGTGTTTTATAATGCTGATTTTAATGTTTCAACAATTGATAGCATAAACACCTTTCAAGCAATGAGAGGCATAAAATGCATTACACCAGGAAGTATGGTTGAAAATGAAACAGAAATGACAAAAGTAATAGAAATTCCATCTGCAGAGGATATTGACAAGCTGGGATATGAACCATTACAAGTATTCGAAAAGATAGTGACTAGTCTAGGTAATGTAACTATTGAAGACTTACACATTATTGATGTGTGCAAAACGGTTAGATCTCCCAGGGGTCTCTGAATGGAAAGGGTTTATGCACTGTGTGAACAGCGATAAGGTATGTGAAAAGACAAAAGTTATTCCTATACCTTTTATTAACTCCCCACCAACCAATTATAACATACTATTAATACAGCTTTACAGTTTGCTGCAGAGGAGTGTGTCAAAAATGAGCGGAAGACTTTACTTGTCACATTCGACAAGCCACTCTACTTGAAATGTAGAGGGATTTGTTGAAGCATTTCCAGAGGTCTCACGGTTTGTCAGGCTTGGTGGCTTTCATCTCTTGGTGTCATATTATGTTGTATTGGCTACATCATGGCAGGAAGTGGTCTGAAAGAACTGTTAAAATGCTAGAAGGTCATGAATATGCTCGGGCAATTCGAGCACACTTACTTATTCAAAGAGCATTAGCAACAATAATATTGGGGCAAGTCGACATCAGTGTTTTGGAACGGGATTGTCAATGTTGCTATGAAAAATCTTCTAATAGAACCCCCATCATTGGACACACTAAATAAAAATCCTCATCTAATAGGACACGCAACTAAAATGGGAAATCAGTTGGAGCACCTCAAGGGAAATGGACCAACAGCAGCCATTTGGATTCAGTACTTCAACATGGTTACTTTAATGAAAGAGTGTATTTTTGCTGAACGATCAGGTGATTGGAATGTTTATCTCAAAAGTGTTCAGCAAATGATTCCATTTTATCATGCAAGTGGTCTTTTGCATATATCAAATCATGCCATTTATATCTGCAGGATATGTTAAGCTCCCATCTGTGATGTCTAAAGAATAATTTGAGAAATTCTTCAATCAAAGCTACTTTACAATGTGCAGGACTGAGTCATTTTGGTCTGGAGTGTGGTCTGATATGACTATAGAGCAGACGTTGATGTGCAGCATGAAAAGCACTGGTGGTCTTACACGAGGACAGGAAATTACAGAAAGTGTTCTGAGCAAGTGGATCCTAGGAACGACTGCCACCCATGCAATTTGCACGTCGCTTGAAGAATTTTCTGATGTACATTTTTCCTCGACCAAGCAACATGTAGATTTTCGAGAAGCTCAACAAAAAAGGGATACGGCACATGTTGCGAAGCTCACTCTGTGGTTAGAAAGTCATCCACCATTCCCAAGTACACAAGAGATAATGTCACTAGAAACTGGAGTGGTTGGTGATAGTAACATAGATTGTTATAATGCTATTTCAGTTGCCAAAAGAGCAATGGCGGAAGTAGTTGGGAAACATTTTTCAGATGTGAAGTTGTACCGGAGAAACAAAGTTCTCCCACTGGCCTGTGTAAATTGTTCAATTTAAATTAACAACACTGTTTCGTTGTTGACCCTCTGTCGCTCTTCAAAAGGATAGCCACTGCTAAACAAACCAATGAAGACTTGAGAATGTATCTGGAGTACGAGTAAGCACCATTTCCACTGACCCTTTTCAACAAAGCGGATATGCGTAAAACAAAAAAAAATCAGATCTCTATGACCTCTTCACAACATTGGAGAAAGACATTGTGTTTGATGGTGGTTTCCCGTTCCACTGAGTCACATGGTCAAGCGAGTCCATTTTTTCTTCGGTTTGCATGAGATATGTCAGTTACATCCTCAAACATTATGGTACAAATTGTACAGTGGTTTCCGGTGGGTACTCAAATAAAGCTAACAGTACAAAAATTGCTGAGCAAAATTGAAGATACAATGCAAAGAAGTCTGTGGACATACATTTTGGTGAGGATACTGTGGTCATCATCAAGCAAGATCATTTCTTGTCAAATGATATAGATAAGTCCAGGTTGATTAGTATGCTATCAGCTAAGTTCAAAGACAATGGTATTGAGTTTCTCGAAAGTTCCGGCGTTGTAGAAACCCTCATTATTAGTACAGCAATAGCAAAATGTTTTATGAGTAACAATGTCATGATTCTTGATGAAGATGTTGATCTGCTGGTTCTGCTCAATGCACTGGCTCCAACAGAACGAGAAATATTCCTGGTTAAGCCAAAACACGGAAAAATAGATAGAAAGGTGTTTTCTTCGAAGCAGCTTCAAGAATCAGGAGTGAAAAACAGTAATCTTTTTCTACATGCTTTCAGTTGTTGTGATACCACTTCAGCTATGTACAAGAGGGAAAACAAAATGTTTCAAAATATTTAAACAGCGTCAAGATTTACAAAATACTGTATTTAGTAACCACATATCTCTACACACGTAGCTATTGCAGACGCAGGAACACTGTTTTTTTCTGGGTTTGTATGGTGCAAGCATCAAAGGAACCACTTTAAATTTGCACAGGTATAATTCCTTTACAAAGTCTGTGACCAATATCAAACCTGACATTTCTTCACTCCCACCAATCGCTGGAGCAGCCAAACAGGATTCGTTTTGTGTGTCCCATCAGGTAAACAATGGCTCGGAAAGGTACTGCCTACAGAATTGTGGGGGTAGAAATGTGTACAGAATCCTCTCGTGCCCACCACAACAGAAGATGCTGTTGCACCTGAGGGAGTTACGAATTTAATATTTTGCAAGATGTACAACAGGCTGTGGAGCTATGTGTGGGTGCAGAATAGCTGCCATGAAATGTACCAATGGTGTGCAATACCTGCCATGGAGACTGTTTAAATGGAATCGCTTCAGCTATTGACGATGAAGATGAAAATATGTTACTGGATACCATCGACTACATACAGTCATGTGCTACACATAGTGTATCCACTCCAGCTGTTGATGATGCACAGAGGAAAATACTACGTAAACTCTGAACATTTTACATCCTTCAACACTACTTTAGAGGTGAGGGTGAAGGTGCGGCGCTGAACTTGCTATGTATAGAAAGAAACCAGTTAGTGTTTAGACCTAAAGATTTTACTGTAACATGCCTCTAAACTGAACATTTCTTGTAATCAAAATAGGCAGTGCACTTCTTTGCTCAGAGTTTTCCTGGTTTCCATTACAAAGAAAGGATCCAATTGAAATATATTGTTATTATGTAATTACTGTCTGCACCATATTCAGTGATATTAGTTGCTTGCTAAAATATATGTATTTTATCTCATAAATCAATAGAACTCCAAAGGCCTAGGTATGACTTTTTTTGGTGTGAAACGGTCTTTACCATTGTAAGGGTTATTATATGGGGGTTGGGGCATGAGTAATGGCAACTATTAAATTTTGTGACAAACTGTTATCAGTGCACATAATGGTATATGTCGCACGTTGACAATGTCAAATGGCGCAGGGTTGGCCTGTACGAGTGCAAATAGCAATGTGAAATCAGTTGTCCGGTGATGTGATGCCAGATGGATGTAACCCGTGTTGAGTAGCGTTCATACATAAAAATAGCAGTTCTTCGTGGGAGAATTGCCAGAGAGTGTCACAGGGAATTGGTACAAGCTGGTGGGAATAATGCCCTTCCATACCAGACAGTCGCGAGGTGGGTAGAAGCGTTTCAGTGAGGACGTGTACAATATGTTGGTGTGTTCTTTATTGTTCGTACACGTAGAGCTTACCTTTCCTGTCATGTGTCTATTTCACATTATCCACATGTGCTGGCATTCGCACACTACAACATAGTTGTCATGACTTATGCCCCAACCTGTGTATTATATGCTGGTGGCTCCAGAGGGATAAGCTCTGGCATGCAAGAGAGGATGTCTGTGAGTGTCAATCATTTACCTCAATGTTCATGTCCAGTTAACTTGATAACTATTGCAGTTACAAAAAAATGAATAGGGCACGTTTTGTAGGAAATTTTATGGACTTAAATTTTCTACTGAAACATTTCAATGCTGTCACAAATATTTTACGAGATATTTTCGAAAAACGTAAAAAAAATGCCCCTTTTTTATCAAAATGGCGGCTCGAGCCTTGTTCTAAACTGTCAGGACTTTCGACATATCAATCAGTAAGGACCAATGAACAACTGCACCAAATTTCAAAACTTCTGTTTTTTTTTTTTTGCTCTCCAGTGTGCTGAACTTCCTCTACACTGACTTGAGACCACAGAGAGTTTTACCGCCCTAAGTTTGATTGTGCTGTTAAGCCAATTTTGACACAAAAGCCCCTGGCATGCCTCGTGTACCAGGCCATCTTCAGACAAGGGGAAATTGTATGTCACCATATGTAATCTTTCTGGTAATATATTTAATTGCTTTGAACCTCTTGTCTTATTTTAATTTAATTAATTTCCACCTCGGGATCTGGTCCTATCCAGTGAATGAACCACGTGGTCACCGACCACGTGTTCAGTGTATAAAGTAATGCTGACGCCGTTGGGTGAGACATGAGACAATTACGACACACCTTTTTACCTGGTAGATGGGCAACAGCGGTGGTTCATACACACCGAGACTCAGGAATCTCAGGGATGCTGTGGGTTCTGTATGTTTGTCTCACCCAGGCTTACTTACTAAACACTTTCAATACTAAACATTACACTTTAAACACTTGGAGAAAGCTAGTTTCAACGCTACAAGAATACATAATTTTACACTGGTAAGATTGTTTTTATTGATGCAAGTAACATTGTGCCAAGAATTAAATTTTACGGTTAACAACCCGGACATGACTAGCCAGTTCGGGTGGGTGATTCCCCCAGCAAGTTACTGTTTGTGTATTGTGTTCAGGTAGAATTAGGTTAGGTAGTATGTTAGTTGTTAGGTTGGCAACAGCAGTAGCCACAAAGCTAAACACCAGTAGCCGGGTAGCCTTCATGGCGATATGTATACGATGTGGAACATAACAGTTGGCGAGGAGGTTTAAAATATTGCATGTGGTCCACAAAAAATGGCACTAATTGGAGCTATAGGCACGTTTGCCCCAGAAAAGGAGTCGTGGAACTCGTATCGCGAACGTCTACAATTCTATTGCATCGCAAACAACATCAAGGACGACGAAGCTAAGCGGGTGGTGTTTTATACAGAATGTGGCCCAGAGTTGTATGGTCTGGTGACTTCACTATTGTCACCAAAATCTACCGGTGCAGTACCTCTTGCGGAAGTGTTCACAAGATTAACGAATCTCTTCCACCCGAAGCCCAGTGAAATAGTTGGAACTTTTAAGTTCCTGAAGCGTGATCAAAAAGTAGGGGAAACAGTGGCTGTGTATATTGCAGAGTTGCGACAGCTAAGCACACACTACAATTTTCCAAATTTGGATTGCATGTTACGAGACCGTCTGGTTTGTGGGGTTCAGGACAAAGCTGTGCAACAGGCTCTCCTCGTTAAGGATAAATTGACTTTGCAAGAGGCAGTGGACATCGCGATGGCAACGGAAGTGACAGGAAGGAACATGGTGGACTTGTGAGACAGTACATTAGTGGAGGAAAATGTGCTCAAAGTGAACAATGCAGTCGGGAGGAACGTGAACGCGGTACAATCTGTAAAGTCAAACAGTGTATCAGTTGACAGACAAAGGAAGGAAATAAGTGAAGGAAATCAGCAATGTTGGCGAAGCAATGGTAACCATACAATCGATAAACACTGGCACTCAAATACAGTGTGCCGTTTTTGCAAAAATAAAGGACATCTTGAGCAGGCATGCATTAAAAAAAATTGCAGGCAGGTTCGAGTGCGAGAGACTTGAAGCGAACTGGTGCCACACAGGAAATGCAGCATTTTGAGGTGGCCATTGCAGACTGTGTAGGTTCAGAATATAATTTGTACAGTATGCAGGAGCTAGCACATAGGAAGTCGTGGTGTATCGAAGTGCAGTTGAACAGACAACTGGTGAACATGGAAGTTGACGCTGGGGCGGGTTGTTCAATTATCAGATGGCACACAGATCAATGAGCCACTTTTGAAAAAGGGGAACATGGTATTGCGTACATGGTCCAGTGAACATTTAGAAGTGTTGTGGGTAAGGGAAGCAGCAGTAAAACTCAAGGGGCATAAGGCAGTGATGCTGGAGTTAGTTGTGGTGCAAGGACGTGGGCCAAGTTTGTTGGGATGTGACTGGTTCGAGCCACTTGGAATGAAATTGATCAAGGTAAACAAAGTTAGGGAAGATGTGGTAGACTGGCTTGTTAGCAAGTTTCCGACAGTGTTCAAAGCAGGTGAACTGGGAAAATATGTGGGTCCACAGGTCACCATTAAAATCCCGCAAGACTGCATTCCTCTGTTTAAAAAGGCCAGACCAGTGCCCTTCGCATTGTGAGACAAGGTTAGTCAGGAAATAGAGAGATTGGTACAGGAGGGAGTTTATGAACCTGTAAATTTTTCAGAATGGGCAACACCTGTAATACCAGTTTTAAAAAAGGATGGCACAATTCGGCTGTGTGGGAATTATAAGGGAACAGTGAACATTGTATATGCCATGTGTGTGTATCCATTGCCCACTGTTAACGAGGTGTTGGCAGTACTGGAAGGAGGACAACTCTTCACCAAGCTCGATTTGGAGGAAGCGTATTTGCAGGTAGTAGTAGATGAGGCAACAGCCGAACTGCTTACAATTAATACTGTGAAAGGGTTTTTCAAGGTCAAGAGGTTACCATTCGGGGTCAGCAGTGGTCCAGCAATATTCCAAAAGTTGATGGATATTCTGCTTGCTGGTATTCCAGGGACTGTAGTATTGCTTTATGATACACTGATATCGGGAGGAGAAGATGAAGAGCACTGGAGTCGGGTGTTGTCAAGTTTTAGAAAGGCTGTAACGGGCAGGACTCCAACTGAAAATAGCCAAGTGTGTGTTTGGAGTTGATTCTGTGGTGTTCCTGGGCCACAGAATTGACAAGATAGGTATTCATCCCTTGTCCAGTAAAGTGGATGCTGTGCATGATGCACCGGAAACAATAAACAAAAAGGAGCTCCAGGCCTTTCTTGGACTGTTAAATTTCTATGAAAGATTCCTTTACAACAAGGCAGAAGTGTTGGAGCCACTTCACTGGTTATTAGATGCAAATGCTTCAAAGCGTTGGACAGAATAACACAGTAAGGCATTTCAAAATGCCAAGCTGCTGCTGCAACCAGAGCAGGCACTGACACATTATGACCTCAATAAGCCCCTAGTTCTGACGTGCAATGCCTCAGACTATGGTGTAGAAGCGATACTGGCCCATGACATGGGATGGGAGGTAAGCCCCGATAGTATTTGGCTCTAGGACCCTACAGAAGAGCGAGCAAAACTATGCGCAGGTGGACAAAGAAGCCCTGGCTGTCATTTTTGGAGTAAGCAAGTTCAAACAATATGTGATTGGTAGGAAGTTCAAGATAGTAACGGATCATAAACCTCTCATGCGGCTGCTCCATCCCAAGAAGCCCCTTCCAGATACAATATCCCCTCTGTTGTTGTGATGGAGTATCATGTTGGGGCTGTATGATTTTGATTTGGAATACAGGCCAGGAGACCAGATACAACATGCAGATGCTCTCAGCAGACTTCCGCTCCTGGCACAAGAATTTGAGGTACCAGCGCCTAGTGACATTCCCATGTTGGAAGAGTCAGCAGAGGTGTTGGTAGAGCCAGGAAAAATAGCAGCAGAAATGGGTAAGGCCACGTTACTGTCTAAGGTTCTTCAGTACACTGCAAGTGGATGGCCAGCGAAAGTGGCTGTGGAAATTCAACTATATTTTGTGCGCAGTCAGGAACTGTCTATAAATAAAGTGTGTTTATTGTGGGGAAACAGGGTTGTGATTCCATCCCAACTGTGTTCAGAGATGATGAATCTACTGCATGCTGAACATAATGGGGTAGTGCATATGAAAGCAGTGGCACGAAGCTATTCCTGGTGGCCAAAACTGGATGCGGCCATCGAGCAAGTGATAAAAGATTGCAAAATTTGCCAGTAGTTCCAAAATAACCCACCTAAAGTTAAAATGGTTGCCTGGCCAAAACCAGATAAACTGTGATCACGGTTGCACATTGATAATGCTGGCCCATTTCAAGGTTTAACATTTCTAATAGTCATTGACACCTTTTCCAAATGGCCTGAAGTCAGGCGGGTCGGAAGTCAGTCTGCCATATCCGTCATTCGGGAGCTGCACGATATGTTCAGTTGCCATGAGTTACCATACGTCATTGTAGCACACAATGTGACTGCATTCTAATCTCAAGTAATGGCAGGGTTTGTGAAGAATAATGGTATAGAAATGGTTTTTTCTCCTCCATACCATCCGTCCAGCAACGGGTTGGCCGAAAGGACTGTAAAAACAGTGAAGCAGAAGTTAAGAAAAGTTATTAAAGGTGACTGGCGGACAGAGTTGGCATGCAGAATTATTAATAGGGCGACCACTACAGACGGTTCTGGCCAAACTGCATCCAGGTACAGATGGGCACACCTCCCAGGATATGCAGGTAGCAAGTACAGTAGCGGCAGGAGCTCGACACTTCAGTGTGGGACTACGTGAGTGGTTTCAAATGGATACTGGGCTAGATCAGCGGGGAGGAAGGACGGTTAATTTACCATGTCACAGATGAGCAGGGCAATTCTCATAGAAGGCATGTAGACAACCTGCGACGAAGAAGTTGTCAACCAGCGTCAGATTCGAAGGCCAAAGAAGCAGTTTCCAGCAGGGTACAGACAGTGACCAGAGTGCTACAACAGTTCAGGCCCAGGATCGCTCACAGTAGTAGAGACCCACAATGTTCTGCAATAACGGGTGCTGGGACATTGGCTGCAACCTACCAGAACACCAGGGAGGATTCCACAGCTGCAGGTGGAGTCGAAGCTTCAGGGCCTCCATGTGTAGCTCTGGAAAAGTCAGAAGAGGCAAACTGCTCAGCTGTTTCCGAGAATTTTCTCCCTTCCAAGGGCTTTGTGTGAGTATGGCAAATGGCTCAGCTGTTTCCCGAGAATCTTCTCCCTTCCGAGGGTTTTGTGCGAGTAAAGCTCAAGAATGTATTCAAGGCAGAGCATCGAAATGACAGCGTGTTCCCCCAAGGAAGCTGGACGATTTTGTCACATTTTAAATGGGAAGGAACTGTTGTGTATTGTGTTCAGGTAGAATTAGGTTAGGTAGTATGTTAGTCGTTAGGTTGGCAACAGCAGTAGCCATAAAGCTAAACACCAGTAGCCGGGGAGCCATCATAACGACATGTACGCAATGTGGAACATAACAGTTACTTAACTGGAACACTCATTGATGAGTGATCCTCCGCAGTGCATGATGACATAGTCTCCACAAGGCAAGGGGTCTACAGCTGCTGTGATGGACTATAGGTTTTGGCCAGAGACGGGACACAGAGTATGAACAAGAACACTACCACATGCATTTATCTTTGCCGCTAATGCCTACTTGTCCCCAAACCACGTGTTGTGTGGCGATGGTCAATACACATGACGGATTAGGACATAAAATAATAACGCCGTACAAAATTACATAAATATCAATGGACGAACATGGGGCATGATATGAACAGGCAGAATAAACATGCAGATGCATGAAAACAGTATTAGAATGCGTGGATGCTGCTGAATGAAGTTCGTAGCGAACCACGTGTATAGATGGAAAAATGCATTATTTTACGTTAAAATCTACAAATTGTTACCGGCCAAAATGATAACTGCGTTAGGAAAAATACTCTCTTCAATATGCGAGCATACTGAAGCTCATTAGATGCCGAATGGCGGGAAAATACAAACATGTGAAACAACTGCGTGGTCATACATAAAAAGCATCAAACATCTAAAATACACAAACCCTGAATAAAAATGATACATATTACCCTGAGACCAATTAAGGTGCACAAGATAGAACAAGAATTAGCCCTTTAAACGCGGCGATGGAATGGATACGGACTTGGTGGTAGCTAACCATGTAGTCATGGGCGATGTGGCCATAACACAATTAAACATGACAAAACCCTGAAAATAATTACACACAAATATTACCCTATGATTGCTTGCCACAATTATGCAGAAATTACAATGAAAAGTCTTGAAAATGGGCGGATGGCACCTGATACATAAGTTGCGCTAGCTGCATGGCCTCTCCAACATTTCCTCCTGTCATCTAGTTTAAGTTCAAAAACCACAAGGGCTGCAAAAGAATTAAGTTAAGTGGATATCATTATGCTGAGGAAGTATGGCAAAATGTACGCAAAGCAAAGGTTGACCAGTATACTAAAGTGAAATCATGGAAATCTACATCAGTGCAAAAGCATGAAGTGTGTACGTGACAGCGTCTTACGTCGCCAGCTCTCCTCAACGGACTGCCCAGAGGCAGGGGTTGTGTGGACCTACCATGGCTGCCGACGGGGTTCACACAAGTGGAAGTGCTATGCACGCTGAGCAAAAGTATTAATATATGGATTTAAATGGCACAGAAAGCATTTTAAAACACTTTTACAAATAGATTGTCAATGCTGAATTTTTGTTATTATTTCAATGTCTTTGAAGGCATGTGAGACTGAATATTATTGTCCTGTTCTTCGGCAGCATGTGCACTTTGAATTTGAATATTACAATGTTACATAAACTCTGGAAACAAACATATAACACTTTGCAAACATATTTCTGACCCTGAAAAATAAATACATAGAACTGAAACAAATTAACCCGTTTTGGGAAAGTCCCTGCAGTGGTACACACGTGTTCACCATCATGTGTCACACTAACGGTGAGCGCCGTCATGGTCTGACTGCCGCTGGCTCTTAGACTGCGTTAAACGACCCCTTCCTCGAAGGCCAAGACGGTGCAAACAATTCAACCCTGCTCTGCTGGGTTCCGCCCAGGTCTGAACTGGGGCCACGGGTCTAGGACAGATGATGCATGGCCTTGGAGGTACATGTGTTCTACAGCTTTGTAGAGGAGTGGGGTGTTGGCTGGAACCATGTTGTCGAGGTTAGGCGGCGGCTCGCTTCTCCTCTTGCGATTGACGTGACATGGTTTTTTTACATGGCACTTTTCACTTACCGTCGCACACACCTCCCTACTGATCTCCTCAAACCTCCTGAAACTAGCCTGTCCTGTGATGCTTTACCCTACAGGTACAGAAAACTCTCTAAAGGGTGTATCACTTTCACTTATTGTGCTGACATTTACATTAGCAGTTTTGTTGCAACTGCCTCCATAAAGGTGTTTTCAAATCCCTTGAAGTTACTCTGTTCTGCCAAGCTTTGCCCTACTGACAAGAGGAAACCCTTAAACAGTGAATTACTGTTATTTATGTACTAACATCTGCATGGACACTTCTACTGTAATTCCCCTCCCTGTTCGGTGTGGAGTGTTCGGGTGGCGCAAAGCCCTGAATGAAGTGGCATTAAGCTGACTGTTGTTTACATCTGGTTGACCTAGAGTTGCGGGACTGGTGGTGTTGTTTACATTCAGACTCGTGTTGTTTACAACACCGCATGTGTCTTCTGGTATGCTGCGCTGTGATCTCCGTGGTACTTGGCTTATCAACGTCTCCTTGCCTCTCTTCCCTAATGGTGTGCGGGCGATACACAGATCGTCACGGTGTTGTTTCATCACACGTCTCTGTCCCAGCTTTACCAGCAAAGTGGAATTTCCCAATTTCTCCATTACTCTCACTGGCCCAATCCACCTGGGTGCTAGCTCTGCACAATGGTTTTTCATCCCGACGGACAAGGGGTACTCTCTCACATACACATACATTCCGGGTGTTAATTCGGGTGGTGGCTTCCTACACTCTGGTACATACATGGCACAATAACTTTCCTAATTTTCCCGCCCCTGCTAATGTATCTGTTGTTGGGGAATCACAATTTCTTCTGACGGTACTGGCGGTAACTAGTTCATAAAGACGTGTGCTGCGAGGGGATGCGGCCACAGGCTGTCGACCTGTAACGACCCTGAGAAACAAGAACTCATACTACTCCGAGCCTGTAGAGGAGCTGACGACCTGGGAAATCTAACAACTGTATCTGCCTCCATCGACGATCAGGAGAATCTATAAGATAATCTGTAATTGTACGCCTCTCGCAAGCCCCAAGCTATGTCAAACTCTTGCGAGTATCACTTCAATTCTGAGACCAATTTTCGGTTGCTAAACACTTTTTTCTCTGCTGGATGGTATTGTATGTTGATATTGTTTGAAGTGGCTGATCTTGTGTTGTTAGCGTAGGAAATGACAAAGGGCCGCAAACTAAAATGTCATCTCTACTCACAATATGTAACCAGTAGTAATTTTAGTTGCATAATTACAAGCACTTGTTGATTTATTTACATAAGGTATTTTAATATTTTGCTGTGATTTAATGGAACCTTTTCATGTTTATTGTATTAAGTTTCATGTGTGAAGCAGGATATTTTATAAAGAAATTGCAAGACACTAATTGTTTAATGATTTTGAGCCAAAGAAAATTTGAACACCTACATTTTGTGGGATCTTTGCACACTTTTGTTTATTTTAATAAGATTTAAGTAACATTTTAAATTTTGTATGTTGAATATTTATAAGGATTTATGAATTAATGTATTGCGCTATTTGTATTTAAATATGAAATAATATAAGTATCAAAACCTGCTGTTAAATTTTTTTGTGATTGTCACTACTGAAATACATTAATACTTCATTGACAAAAGGTTTTAATAATCAGTAAAATGTAAGTTTTACCCCAGAGATGATTTGACATGGATTTTTAGGGGTCAATATTGGTTTGTTTCGACTTTATGAGAACAGTCTTCTGTTAAAATCAGGTGTCTTCTGTCAGTAAACATCACATTCTAATTTTTTTTATATTTAGTGCATTAAGTTCAAACAACATGAACAACTGCATTTGAAAAATAATTGAGAAGGGGGGGTTGAGAATGTTAAAAATTAAAAATATATGAGAAATTCTTGTCATCACATGACCCTTTTACAACTTATGTCTTCACATGAATGTTAACTCAGTGGACTGGAAATTATAGCCAATTTGTTGCACTTATTTACCTGTTTCATGGAATATGAATATTTTTATATGGAGTATGAAACTCCACAATACAATATAATAATAAACACAAAATATTTCACAACTGACTATGATACATGTAGGTAAAAGTAAACATTGGTGATGAAACCCAAAGTTTAGCAACATTATAGCCTAATACACATTACATGCACGATATGTTTATAATTTAACACATTATTACAATGAGATTTTTTTCAGTGAGCTCATTTACTAGACACAAAATATTACAGGCAACAGATGTATGCACAGTGTCAAAGGCTTACCGTCATAATGAAAAGGTGATTTCTTGTATTTCAGACCTTGGATTCGCTTCTGTTTCTCAAGAATATTTGTCATGTTCCTAAGGATCTTGTTGAAGTATTTATCTTCCTTACGTAACTTCTTCTCAGTTAGTTTCTCATGATATTTTTCAAACAAGAACTGACCTCTGGAGACAATAACTATATCTCAGCATCAGTTGTAACCATTCAACAAGTTGTAAAATCCATAAACAAAGACTAATACAAAGGTCAGTATTCATAATGCTGTACCCATAGCAATAAACCATTGCTAATAAGGTACATGACACAATATTTGGAAAGACACATCAATTTGGGTTTCCTGTGCTCACAGGGTAAGTGAAAATTTACTTGCTTCCAGGAAAGACAAGTATATGGAATGGGGCAACAGCTGGCTGTGATTCTTATACAAATTTATTACTACAAAAAACTGTCTAGTCGTATACCTATGAACTGAGTTAAATGAGAGAGAAATAGGTATTTGTGTTTAACAAGGCTTGGTTGCTTGTGAGGTGCGAGAAATGCCGGATTTGAGAGAAACCCAGATGCATGGTTAAATATTACTGAACAGTTGGAAATTCTGGTAGGTCCTGTATTCCACCGGTGAGCACATGTACTCTGGTTCTAAGGACAGCAGTAGGTCAACAGCCACGTGGCGTGTCCCTCTCGTAGTACACATTTTGGAGATGAAGTACAGCAAAAGTCCCTAGTACCTTTACAGTTCATAAATGAGAGGTTAAATTAATATTAAACTGAAATAAGACGAGGAACGATGTAATTACATATACTGACTGAGTGAAATCACACATACAATCACTGATACGAAATCCCTCGAATAATGTAGGCATGGTGTATAAGGGGCGCCATCAGCCGATGCAGATAAAAGCACTGGTTAGCATGTAAAACTTACGAGTGATAAATTTCAGCGGCCACGAAACTATGGAGATGAGAGTGTGAGTGCGGGGGAAAATAGAAACAAATTATATGTTCTGGATAAAATACACACTTATTATGACAGCTACTTGATCAGGCAAAATGGTAAAGTTCACCCTCGACACGAATGCGTGCGCTCTCCTTGGCCCGTCGAACTAGACTGAGGAGGACGGCACGGAGATTTACTTACCTAATGGAGATCGCCCGCCAACTCCATGAGGGAAAACCAAATTTATACATATACACTTACTACCTGTACAAAAACAGAAACAAGCACAGCAAAGCACTCTGAGGAATTAAGGCATTAATTCTGACACGTTATTATTCATATTAAAAGTTCTGTGTCGCTGTTGCTATGCATGTCAGGGAAAATGAGTTCACTGGAAAGACCTGAATGGGCTCGCAAAAGTAATATATGAAATCATTTAACAATTACACAAGACACTAGACATCAAAATAACCCTTCACTTATACTTCATTAAATTAAGTTGATAATTTAGTGACTCAAGTAGGATTTCAAGTTTGGGCGCTTGGCATGGCTGCTGCAGGAACTACCAAGGTTGATTACATTTTACTTTATATGAAACTGAAAATAAGAATATGCCCTTGTAGAATCAAAAGAATCACAGCATGTACACTTAAGAATTATATACTGATTTTCGAGTGTCACCAATTGTAAGATTGTTTCACTACGCAAGCCACGTGGCCGGGCACTTATTAAATAATAACACTTCACACAGGAAAAGCAAATGGAAGATAATATTTGCCTGTGTTAACTTTAGACTCAGCTTCTGGGGGATCATAGCATTTTACCACAATAACCACGTAGACACTTGTTTACTCTTGGTGAGGTGGGTGGTTCGGGTTACAGGACGAATCATTGACCCGTTCTGCATGAACAATGTCAGGACCCGTTTCCTTCACGCATGGTCGTGCGCGACTGGAGCACGAGCAAGTGGCATTGGTATGACTCCCGAGCAGGATAGTGAGGGCCACCACACTGCCACAGGGAGACCAATGGTGCGATGTGATGGCAGTGTTGACTATGCTGAAGTGCAGCAGGAGGTGGAGCACTGCAAGGCGCACTGCCTCAGCCTACAAGTAGGGAATGACCAGTTCCTTGCCTCATGTGACGTCTCGGGCAGTGGCTGATGATGTCGAGAATGCTGGGTGTCCGCTGCAACTGCAGGGGACCCTGTCACAAGGCCTGTGCCGGCTACATAAGAGGAGATGTCTGAGCCTTGGTTGGTGCGTTACTGGTGCCTGAAGCAAGGTGGTCGCCCGCTGTGTTGATGGCATAAATGGGTCGAGCAGTGGTACACAGTTGAACAGGTCGACCTGGCCGAAGAACTACTTGCGTCTCTCTGCTGTGGCTGTTGCTGCTCGTTATAGCTGGATGTGGGGGATGGCATCTCTCCCACATGGTGTTGATGAGCTCCAGTGGTGCCCACTGAAACTCAGTAGTGGCAACTGGCTGCTCGGCGGGTGGAAAGTCGTGACTCTTCACCTCCTCACACGTCACTTATCTGCGCAACTGCCGACCAATGTTCTTTTTTGTGGCGGGGGCGACAGTAGGCAGTGTGGACCTGGAAATCCGTGAAATTAGAGGGGCGATGTTTCACCTCCCCACATGTGACTGATCTCTTCTGTTGCTGGCCTAAGTACAGTTGTCATGACGGGCAACTGAGTGGTGTGGTAACTGGTGGACAGGTGATGTGGTAACTGGAAAACCACAAAAATTGAGGGGTGACCTCCCTCCTGATGGCATACATTTTAATGGGCGCACTGAGTGACATTCGCTCAGTAAAGTTGGTAATGATGGATAGAAAGTAGCTCCATATCTTAATGTTGAATAAAAAGTGTTAGGTGAACATTTGTGATGACATAAAATTACTTATTCGCTTTCTGTTTTTTTTTATGCATCAAAGTGTAAAAACTAGCAGATTTATAGAGTATTTACTAACTTAATAATTTCACAATTTAAATTGACCTACACATGAATAAAGTAACGAGGCCCATGGCAATGTTAATTTTACATAGGGTGGAATAATACATGTGTTTAAAAGTAGATCTTAAGCACTGCTTTCAAAAGTGCTCACTTTTCTGTGAAAAGCGTATACCTAAGTTTCTTGGATGGCAGGTAGGCATGGTTCATTATTGTTGTCCAGAATGCCGCATGAATATTATCCCTATGGACCTTGCACGTTTTCGTAGGAACAGTTTGTATCACGTACAATGTCTGGATAATTCTTTCAAGAATCATGTGTTGGCCAGTTCACTTATGGGCAAATCCAGCACAAAAGTTTTTCTTAGCGGTCGATAGGTGGCGCACTCGCATGTAGATGCAATAAACCTGGCAACAAAGGCTTAGGTGGTTGTTTATTTTCTGGCAGCCATCCATTTCTGGACTTAGCGTTTCTGGTTGGCACGCCCTTCTTAAAGACGCAGACACCTTTCATCTTCTCTCACATCAGATTCTGCGGCTTCTGGGTTAGAGTCTGGTGCACAGCAGGCAAACTCTCTCGGACTTGCCAGGCGTGCGCCATATCGCAACTCTGCAGGAGATTTTACGATGGCTTCGTTGGTGTGATTACGCAAGCAGGTAGCTAGCTATATCTGGTATATGATGCGCACATTTTGTGTGGTCGTCTCCTACCCCAAGGCACAGTTATGCCTTTATTTCCTGATTCCTACGCTCTGTTAGGTTGACATGTGCATGATAAATGTCAGTCGTGAGGTGCTTGATATACAATTCAGTACATAATCCCCTCCGTGGTCTGGAAAACTGGGTGGTGTTATCGCTACGGAGTGTCTTGGGGTATCCCTAGTGGAGAAAAAACTCTTTCTCAATGCTGAGCTATGTGGGGTATGAGCATGCTTGGCAATGTATACAGATTGTACCAATGTGAAAACAAATCAGTTACTACAAGGATGTAATGCTTTCCCCCTGATGAATGTAGATAAGGATCCATGAGGTGTAAGGTGATTGTTTCAAACAGGTGTGTGTTAACCTTGGTTGTTGTTGAGTGGTTCCCTCAGATCTGCAGGTCTTCTAAACATTACAATTTAAGCATTGGGGCACGTATGCTCTAACCTATTCTTTGAGCCCGGGCCACAAATAAGATGACGTGATGTTACGAACCGTTTGTGCTATGGCGGGGTGTCCCAACAGACTGTTGTTGTGGGCGACGTGAATGACAGTAGTACGCACTCCTGGCGGCAAGTAGACGCACCACAAACCTCTTGAGCGGCTGATGTTCTGCGTCTCCAAGCAATTGTCAATTACTCATCACCCCTCTAACACTTCCTGTTCAAACAGTGTTTTCATTTTGTTAACTTCAATGGATATTTGTTGTTGGTTGAAAACATACACGTAGAGATCGCCTGCACATGTTTCTGCTAGTGGGCTCTGTGTTGTTTCATGTTCTGCAATCTGGTGCAAGAGCACAGGTGGAGTTGTGCCGTTATTCTCCGGAGGTAAAACTGTTTCCCACTCTTCCTCATCTACCGCTACTTCTTTCTCGTTCGGGGAACATGACAAGGTGTTGGCCAGCTGAATATCTTTGCCAGGTACATGTACAACAATGAAGTCAAAATTCTATAATAGCATCGACCATCTTGTTAGC
Source organism: Dryococelus australis (assembly GCA_029891345.1). Lineage (NCBI taxonomy): Eukaryota > Metazoa > Arthropoda > Insecta > Phasmatodea > Phasmatidae > Dryococelus > Dryococelus australis. Next base: position 2,949,249 of record CM057006.1, on the reverse strand, counting down.
TTACTACGGACTTTGCGTATCTTGTGTAACCACAATAAACACCGGTTATCTGTGCTCAGAATGAACTGCCCATATTGGTGATGAACATGGTATCGTTTCACGGCTCTGATAATTGTCAAACAGTCACGTTCGTTTATGAAGTAGGATTTTTCAGTGTTGCCAAGCTTGGCACTGGAATAGTCAATAACACAACGGTTTTGACTATCACTATACTGAAACAGTACTGCACAGATGCATTCCTGGCTGGCATCTGTTTGCAAATATAGGTAATGTCTCGTGTCGATGAATGCAAGGTTGTGACACTGGGAGAAACTATACTTAATTTCCTCGAATGCACTTCCCATATTAGTATCACACTTGTACTTTCTAGAGGGGGAAAGCATTAGGGCAGTGATTGCGGCAAAATCTTGGATAAACTGCCTAAACCAGTTGATGAGGCCGAAAAATTTGCATAAACTCTTCTGCATGGTGGGCACTGGATACTTGTCAATGAGAACTAACTGTTCTGGCATCGACCAGGTGACCAAAGTACTTGATGCTGGTTTTGACCGTTGATGGCAAGTCTCTCCAGAACAATCGCTAAGTGGCATATGTGATCCTTCCCCATCTCTGACCACACGACCACATCATCTAAGTAGGCTATTGCGAAATCTCCTATTATCCCGTATAGGACTTTTACCATCATAATCTGAAAAGTAGACAGAGCACACTTAAGCCCAAAGGGAATAGAACAGAACTGATGTCAGCGGCCATCTGGTTCCGTAAATGCTGTTTTGTGCCTGTCTTCCTGTTTTACAGGAATCTGCCAGAATTCACTTTTCAGGTTGAAATATGACAAAATTTTTGCTTTGCCAAGTATGTTAAGTGTAGTGTTTACACTAATGAATGGGGGTGGGGCGCTCTCTGTGATTTTATTTATTGGCCTGAAACCAATGTAAAACTGCCATCCTCCATCTTTCTTTGGTGCTAATGTTATGAACGAGTTGTACCTACTCTCCGGCGGTTTGATCACTCCATCACGTATCATTTCCACTATTTGGCATTTGATTATTTTCAAGTGGTGTACATCGTAATCTGTAGGTGATGTTCAGAGCAGATAGTTGTGAATTGTTTTTTTTTCATGTCTGGCAACTATTGTATGTTTAAGCAGATCTGCCAGTGAGAAAACATTTTTTCTTTCATTTAGGATGTCTTTAAAAGCGGCGTGATAGTTTTCCAGAACACAGTGATCAAAGTCATCTAGGTTTACAAGCTGTAAGTAGACCTCCACACATCTGCCTGGGCTGTAGCAGACAAGCTGGCGGAGTAGGAGGGTCCCTGGTGTGGTCCTACCCCGTTGGTGCGTTTCCCGTAGCCAAAGTTGCTCTGTTGGGACACTGTCTGTGCCAACGGTAATGTTCATCACAGCATATCCGACACCGTGGCACTTGGCATTGAACGTTGGCGTTGGCAGCGCTGCGCGGCTTGTTGGGCAGGCACAGCACTTGTACCATTGCTCCCTGTCGTGCTCACGGTGCAGACTGCCTTTGTACGGCACGTTTATGCGGCTCATTGAACTGACACTTGTTTTTACAACACTTTTTGAGTCCCAAGAGACGAAAAAGTAACTGCGCCTGGATTCTGAGTCACGTGCAATACTCATGACAGCCCTTGTAAAACGCTGGTACCCGCTGTATACCATTGGCCATAGAGCCGGTTGATAATCTAGGAGCACTGTCTAGACAATTGATCCAAGCACATCTTCAGTGGATAGGTGCTGGTAGTGACATTTGGCCAAATTGATTTTCCGACCCACAAATGCTTCCAGACTCTCTTGCGGTTTCTGTTCTTCGTTAAACAGGGAGAGCTGATGCTTCAGCTTCATGTACATACTAGCGTACTGGGCTGTGAACTTCATTGCCAACTGTGTCGAGGTCATGTTGTATTCTGTCACCGAATGCCACCAATTCTTAGCATTGATTGCCAGTTGAGCCCTTATGACAACCAGTCACTCTTCGACACTAACACTATATCTCTGCAGATGGCTGGTGCATTCTGCTAAAAATGCCCTTGAATCTTTTGCTCCCTCTCCGGGAAATGTCGGAAGTGTCTGAAATCGGGCTGGTGTGATAACTAGAGGCTGAACATGCTGGTGCACTGGCGCTCAAACTCGCTCTTTCGACTGTCTCTGCATTGGGATAGGTGCCACATGTGGTTGAGAAGTGAGAAGTGTGCCATGCCCCCCTCTGCAGCATCTGTATTATTGACAAAGATGCACATACTCTTCACAGCTACATACTCCTTCGCGAAAACTGCTCCAGTCAGTGTCCGTTACACACTTCGGATGGTATTTATTATCACACAGGTTGTATGTGACAAAAAAACGCTCTTCTCCGCAGCACAGACTAGCCTTGCACTTACTTGTTCAGCATTTTTCTGAAAGCAGGAATTTGCTGAGTGCGATCAGCTGCGTTGCTGTGGGCTGGCTGCTGGATGTTGGTACAGTCATGTACGGATGTGCAGTTCTGGCATGTGAAAATGTCACGTAGTAGAGATGGCCATTCTTCTGCTGTCAGGCAGGCATAGTATGCTCCTTGCAGGCACTGCTCATAGCGTACTATATCGCTATTTTGCATGTTTTAAATTTATTGGTGACCAATGATACTAATCTTGTTTAAACTACCTTTGTCAACAAAGCAATATTTTTGTTAGTATTTATTTAATATTGTTTTGATGAAAATATTTCTTTAATAAGATAAAGTACCACATTATCGGTTAAATCATTAACACTATTGATTAAGTAATCAAATTTTTGAACGTGTGAACTGAATTTCACCCAACTCAGTACACATACAGTACTAAGTAATGCCACTTGACTTTTATAGTTTTCAATCACGCCGGGCACATCATATCTCTGAAACCATTCAACCGATTTATACCAAATTTTGTATGCTGGCAGCGCAACGTGATAACATTGAATTCAGTGGTGACTATTGTTATAGGTACACCATTTTGGAAAATAGTGCCACATGCCGCGTGAAAAAATAAATCTTTTACATTATATTTCTAAAACAAATCATCAACAAATTTTTGCCAAATTTGTCACATAAGTAAAACTATGATAGGCAAGGTAAATATAAGTAACTGAACTTTATTAGGCACACATTTTCAAAATGGCAGCCCTTGTAAATATTTTAGGTTTATGTGACATAACTACCACACCGTTTGACCAGTTTCAACCAAATTTTGTACGCTGACAGCATCTATTACAAGCAAAATATACGTAAAAAAAATACCACTTTTGTCTGCCATTTTGTAAGATAGTGCTTTGTAAATTGATATAGTTTTTGTGTAATAACAATTGACAGATTCGTACAAAATTTGGCAAACAAGTAGTACTGCAGCAATTGATACGTACAAATATGTTTCAAGTATGTCAGACACTTATTTTGAAAATGGTGGCCATTTAGCTATATTAGCATAGTACGCTATATTTGCGAAACCATTTAATCAATTCCAAATTAACTTTGTATGCTAGCAGTATGTATATAAAAACACTGAATATTGTTCATGGAGCTTTTTTATCCTCCATTTTGTAAGATAGTTCCACACGAATAAATAAAGTTTTAATGACATATCTCACAAAATAATTATCCAATTCCTACCAAATATAGCAAACAAACAGTACTGCAGCAGGTATTATTAATCGATATTGATGCCAGGTAACAGTCAGCAGCGTTAAGCCCATGATGGTGCTCAGCACTCACATGACACGTGGGCATGCACAAGCGCAAAGAGGCTCCAGCTTGAACTTTCCCATAACGGAATATAATTTGCAGTGTAAAATGTGTCTTTTGTTTTCTTCCAGAGTTAAAATGTTTTAAGTGTTTGAAAATGTATGTTTAAAATGATTGCACAATGTTTGGTTATGAATTCAAAATGTGAGCAGAGCAAAGATTAAGAACATTACTATTCCGGCATGAATGCCATCATAAAAGAGACATTTAAATAATACAGAAAAATATTAAGAAAAATCTAAAATGTAAAATAAATTTTTTAATTACTTTTGTGTAATCTATTTTCAAATATAAAAAGTTTTACTCTGCGTGCATAGTACTTCCACTTATGTGAACCCTGTAGGCAGCCATGCTAGGTCCGTGAGACGCTAGCCTCAGTACAGTCGTTGTAGTAGGTCTGGCGAGATAAGACGCTGTCACATATGCACTTCAAACTTGTTGCACTGATGTAGATTACCATAGCTCATTCTTAGTATAACGGTTAACCTTTGCTTGCGTACATTTCGCCAGATATTTTCCCCAGCATTATCCTTCCGCTTAACTTACTAATTTGTGCCCTTGTGGCTTTTTGAAATATAAATAAGGGGAAAGGGAGAATTGATGTCAGAGAGGCCATGTGACCCGTGCAACTTGAATCTGGAGCCATATGCTTATGCTAAAGGCGTTTCATTGTAATTACTCTATTATGGCTGCTTGCAATTTTAAGGGCTTTAATTCTGTATGTATGTATGTATTTGAGGGTATTTTCCATGTTTAATTGTTTTACGGCCACATCACTTGCAACCACGTGGTTTAGAGCCACCAAGTTATGTCCACACCATACATGCGCTTTGAGAGTTTATTTGTGTAACATCATGTGCACCATAATTTATTTCAGGGTTCCGTGTAATTTTCATATAATGGATACTTTGTATGTTTGACTACGCTGTCATTTAAATGTCTGATTTTCTTGCCATCCGGCATGTTACAAGTACAAAACCAATTCAATCTGCAACAGAATAATTTGCTGAACAGGAATAACATTTTCTTTGACTGGAATTTGCCGTTATTGCGGAGAAATACTAAAATTGCAGCTGCACCATGTGCTTCGCTGCAACCTTTACCCAGCGGCATCTGCGCCATCTAATCATGCTTTTACGCGCTTGCGGGTTTATTGTGACCATTCATGACGTGTCTCATCATTTTTCAAGTGTATTTGTATCATTCTGTGTAATTTGTAACGTGATATTATTTCTGTCCTAGCCGGCTATGTGTATAGGCCATCACCTCACTAACCACGTGCGGCAAGACGAACCCCGATGAGTCCTTGTCAGTGATGCCAAATAATCACATGTATTCGTGCAGCTTGTTCATTCTGTTCATTTTGTAATTCTCTGTACCCTGACTTCAGGAAAAATCATCAGTCTACCCTCGCTACTGTCAACCCCTTTCCTTGTGAAGATTGTGTTTTCTAACACCACAGAGAAGTCATCCCTCTAGGAGTGTGCTAGATTAATTGCGGGCTTGGGAACACCCAAACAGAGTTAGCTAAACACGTCTGAGTGAAATTCTTAAACTTAAAATCTGGCATGACGTTTGTACAAGTGGTAAAATAAAAGTAAGTATAACAGTGCATCAAGTATTATTTTGTAGTGACTGCAACCTCCTGGCATTCTTTTCAGTGATAAAAGTTTTGTATTGATGTTTAGTTAATGCAAAGTGTTTCGTAAGTACGCTCGGGTGAAATGGACACACAGAACCCACAGCATCCCTGAGAACCCTTAGTCTCACAGTGCGGTGACTGGGAAACACCGCTGGCGCTCATCTACAGTAAGTTATTGTGTCACAGTTCATCTCGTGTCTCACCCAACGGCATCAATATGTTTTAGGTATGTGAGACACTTACTATCAAAACGGCAGCAAAATAGCTATACAAGTTTTGTATGTTATATAATAAACACAGTGTAATTAATTCCAATCAAACTTTGTATGCTGGCTGTATATATTACAACCATCAAATGTGTTCAAACAAAATATCTTTTGTCCGCTATTTTGTAAAATAGTATTACATGACAAACTAAAATTACGTGACATATTTATGAAAAAACAACCAATTTCTAGCAAATTTGGCAATCCAGTAGCGCTATGGCAGGTAATTTTCAAAATGGCGTCCATATAAACATTTTAGTAGAGTGTGACTGATACTGATACTGATATATCGGCCAATAAACCCAAAATCAATATCAGTTACAATTGGCCATGGTCCAACCAATTCATTTCATCAACCCAAATTATTTAATCATCGTGGAAATTACCGCTACCGCACTTGGTTATCTTGCAGGACATATTTTTACAAACAAATGATTTAAATTTTGCAACCGAAAAACTATTTTTTTAGTTTTACTTTTATCTTTTAGCAACAGGTGATTTGAAATTAACCGAAAACTTATATGGCTGAGTTTAGAGTTGTTACATATTGAACTCTATATATAAGCCATACCTGGAGAAATTCATTAAATAAAATGTAATTAAAATAATAATATTGGTTTCTGCTTTTGGGTGGTTAAAATTCATTTGCAAAAAAAAAAATAATAGCCATGGTCGTACATTTTCTATAACATATACGTCTGTTGTATATTGATCTATTGCTCCCACATTGTATATCAATATTTCGTGACACAATTCATAAATCAATTAGTAGCAATATTTATCGTTTTATGAACAAATCTAATTCTAATGAGCCAAATTGCTATGGCGGTGTGGTGCTCATTCATGGGTATAATCTTACTTTCATTTAATTTATAAACAAACATCTCTAACTGTAAATGTTGGCAATATGAAGAAAGTAAACAGTACGAATATATAAAGCAGATGAATGCTATTTATGCACTGAACATGTGCGCAGTATTTAAAAATGATGCCTTCTTTACTCATCTTCTCTGTTTTTTTGGTTAGGTTCTTTACAATTACGGCATTTACAACTATTTGGCGAGGTTAGTGATTGTAGCTGGCTGATTACATCGCAAAACCAATTAAGAATGCGATAAATACTTATTGTTTTAGATCATGCCTGGAGTATGATAAAATGAAGTTTTTTTTATAAACTGAATAATATGCTAAACTGCAATGTAAACATTGAGTTAACAGGAAAAGATACGTGCTTAAATACTGCAGTGTTGTATGCATCCTGGAGGCATTGTGCTCATTAAAAAATAACTAAGACACAATATAAAAAAAAAAATTACAAATGACATGATTTGTATCGGCACTATCTGCAGGATCGGCCCCAAAGTGTCGATACTGGAAATATCGGCAAAATGGGGCTTGGACCCACCTCTAAATAGTTCCATTTTTTAGTTACTGTACATCCTTTTTGATGGTGTCCTAGCATCATGAGTCTTCATCACACTGTTTCTTTTCCTGTCATGTCCGTCACAGCTACGTTGTCTCTGTGCAATCAACCAAGGACACATCCTGCCATCTTGCCCCAGTAACCACCGTGCTGCATCATCACACTTAAGGCTGATCAAGAGGTGAGAATTGTGTGTTAAATGTTATCTACATGAAAAATGAGTATTACATAATTATATTAAGATGCTAATAATACATTAAACATTATTTTTATCACATAAAAAAATATTAAATCCTTTTCAATTTATTGCAGACAGAAAACAAAAAGTATTCACCCTTAAAATTAGAAACTTTTTTAATTTCCTACAAAAGTGTTTCTTCACATCTTAACGAAGAATTATTTTTTTTATCTTATAGCCGCATCCTTCCTGTTTAAAACCATACCTAGTTTATATCTACAAGAACTGTGTATTCATTGTGGATGATGTCCATAGTAACAAGTGCACGCACTCTTCTATGCAATAACGAGCTGCCAGACCGAGGCAAGACCGGAATTCTCGAGTTGCCGCGAGAAGCTACCAGTATTTGGCACCTCCACAGGATCTCTTGATACTTCTTGGTGGAATTGAAATCTGGCGGTGACTCGCTTGATATAGGCCGTTCACAGTAAAGTGAGCACTTTTGAAGCCCTAGTTACTTTTTTCTTTCACCCAATTTATATCCTTCCACCACTTGTAAATATAAACACCGCCATGCGAGTGATAAACATAGCGTGTACATTCACCGTACTCAAAATCAAAAGTCTGAGGCCACAATGAAATGTATTTACTGATTATTATGTGTGATAAAACAGCTTCAAGAAGTGCTCACTTTACCATGAACGTCCTATAGTTGGATTTTCGCGGGTTTTTTGAAAGGTACGGTGTCGTGGCAGTAAGTGTTGGTATAAACAGCGATATGGCAAACTAGTTTTTGTGTTGTATTCAAGATATTCTGTTTGAACATGGCAAAGTTTCGGCATCGAAACCAGACACGGACTCACAAACGGAGCAGAAAATCTAAGATTCAATGAGCTCTTAGAAAGAAAAGGAAATTGAATTCAAACCAGTTAACTAGCAGCAAGGAAGTTATGACGTAAGTTAAATATTTTATGTCTTCTAAAAATATTAATTACATTTTATTTTCTTCAGTCGCTATGTTTCTGTACACAGTAGTGCATTTGTGTTGAAAGCAGTTCATACGATAACCAAGGTTATGAATTAATTTCCTGAATCAGAAGAAGGAGGGAGGAGGATATACTGGTTTTAACCCACTTTACATTTCTCATTATAAGATATTCACTAATTTATTTTAAGTTATATTTCTTAATATTAATATTTTGCACAAAAAATTGTTTATGTATGGTTTTCAATATTTCTGCCATTCTTGTGGTGACACACCAATGTGTCAAGTAAACAAAACTATCTCCCCTCTTTTTTTCCTATTACCCTTTCAGAAAATTTCTGGGTACGCATCTCATTATTCAAAATGATTGTGTCTTTGCGTCACTAATGTGGCCAAACAGTATTTTTACCATTACCAGATGGAATGTGTAGGAAATGGCCACTAAACTAATAAATCACTTAATATTTTTAATTTTGTAAATTTTGCAACGGCCAAAGTGAATAATTTACGACAGTATTCTTGTACCGAGCTACACATAACAGTAGGTAACCATAATGTGTATTTTGTAAAACTCCAACGACAACGAGGTTTTTGTTTGTGCACAATTTTCCAATGATTCCCTAATCATAATGCAAATATGAAATCTAATTTTAAAACTAGAATCATAACTGATCAAAATCCGCCAAAGAATTTCAAAATTGTGCTCCTAAAAACCAAAAGAAGCAACATAGCCATAACTGATAATTGCTTTATTTTTACATGCTTGGACTATACCATAAATAATATTTAAATATAATAACTGTGATTTCTGGAATGTGGTCTGTTTGTACAGATAACACATTTCACTTATTTTATTACAATCAATAGTTTGTATACCACGGTACGAGGTGGTTATTTTTGTCATTTACACTGACACCGTCAGGTGAGACACGAGATGAACAATGACACAAATACTTACTGGTAATTTGGGCACCAGCGGTGCTTCCCAATCACCGCACTATTGAGACTCAGGGTTCTCAGGGATGCTGTGGGTTCTGTGTGTCCGTCTCAACCATGTGTACTTACAAACACATAGACAATACTAAACTTTTACAAAACATCACTGGAAATAAACACTTAATAAAATATATGTGGCTAGGACACTGTCACTACTAAATAAAAGAAATAAGTTCACTGTAGACTTGTTTTTATTGTTACTATGCATACACATCAACGTGCCAATGAAATTAGGTTTATCTAGGTCATGACTAGACAATTCGGCCTGGGTCTTCCCTTGCCTGCAATTAGTCTAGCGCATGCCTACATGCATGGTATCACTGAGGTGCGTGAAAGCACAGTCTTCAAAAGGGAAGAGGGCAAACAGCCACTAGGTTGGACTGACAGTTTTTCCCTGAAGACAGGACATGACAAATTACAAATGAATACCCTTAATACACATTAACACGTGTAATTACTCTGCATCACTAACGCAAACTCGTTGGGTCTTGCCCTCCAGCACGTTGGTAGTGTGGTGACGGCCTACACACAGAGCCGGCTAGGATGGGACGGGATATTGCACCGTATACAAATTACAAAATTACATAAACCCTCAAAAGATACATGAAATAAGATGGGACATGAGATGAGTATTCACAATACACATAAATGTGTGAAAACAAGTTTAGATGTTGCGGATGCCACTGGAAAAAATTCATAGCGGACCATGTGGTGCAGATGGCATTGCAATATTTATTTCTGAAAACTACATATTAAATTCCAACAAAATATTATTCTAAACCAGAAAATTATTTTCTTTACGTTTTAAGTGATTACAGGCTGATGGGGGTAAAATCAAACATGAAAGTGACCGCATGGTCAAACACAAAAGCATCAATTTTCATGAAATTACACAGAACCCTGACAAAATTAAAGATAGAACACTGAATAAAATATTGCACATGTGATATTATATAAATAAGCTCTCAAATGCAATGATGACGTATACAAATACTTGGCGTCGGTCAGTCACGTGGTTATACGTGATGTTGCCGTAAAATATTCAAACATGGAAAATACCCTCAAATACATACATAAAACAAAGCCCTTGAAATTGCAAGTAGCAATAATTCAGAAATTACAATGAAATGCTACTAAAATAGGTGAATGGCACCTGATTAAGTTGCGCGAGTCACGTGACCTCTCTGATATCTTTCTGTTTCTTCTCCTCGATTAAGTTAAAATGCCACAAGGGCGAAATAAATGAGTAAAGTGGAAGCATAAAGCTGGGGAAATGTCTGGCAAAACGTACGCAAGCAAAGGTTGACCAGTAAACTAAATTGACTATTGAAACCTACATCAGTGAACAAAAGGTGTAGTGCGTATCTGACAGTGTCTTACCTCGCCAGCTCTCCTCGATAGACTGTCCAGATACAAGCACCACATGGACCTACCATGGCCACCTAAGGGGTTCACATAAGCGGAAGTGATATGCACGCAGAGTAAAATATTTTATTATAGTCAAAATAAAATTGCACAAAATAAATTTGATTCTGTTTTACATTTTAAAATTTTTTTCTTATGAATTTTCATATTATTTCAGTGTGTCTTTATGAGGGCGTTAACGCCCGAATATTAGTGATCTTAATCTCGGTGCCGCAGGCACTTTGAATTTCATAACCAAACAATTTTGAAATAACAAACACTTCAAAACATTCTAGATGTATTAAACCCTGCAAATACAATATAACACATTTTACAATGATAAATAATATTTATGTAAGAGTTCAGAATTATTGGCCTCCTTACACACGTGGAGGACACGTGACGTGCGTGGTGAGCGCCGTCATGGGCTCTAGCACCTCTGGCTGTCGGCCGGCGTCAAACAACCCCTCCCTCGAAGGCCACGACAGTGCAACACATGCAACATGGCTATGGTGGGCTCAGCCCGGCTGGTTGCCGGTTGAGGGCAAAGAAAACATGGCCTCGGATGAGGTCGGTTTCTGCAGCATTTGCAAGGGGTGGTGGTGTAAGCAGGAACAACAATGTGGGTACGTGGTGGTGACTCAACTCGCCTCTTGTGAGTGCTGTGTTGCATTTTGTTGACACTTGACGCCACACTCACTGCCCCACTAGTTTCCCCAAACCCTTTCAAACTCTCTTGCCCTAATAGGCTCTCCCCTGCGGGAACTGGACAGCCTCCAAAAGTCATCTCGCCTTCACATTTGGTATCAAGATATACATTTACACTTCTGTTACAACCAGATTCACTTGTACCTTGGGGAAACCCCTTAAAACTCAACTCACTGGCACTGGTTGTGTTGACATATACGTGTGCACTTATGTTACAACCTTTGTGTACACTTGGAAACCCCTTAACACTCACTCTGATTTGTTGTGTTGTTACAGGCATTAACAGAAAAACCCAGAAACAGTGTTGCAGTACTACTTGTTTCCATCTCCTCACTACTAAGTGTTGCATGTTCAGTCAGTACAAAACCCTTAAATAGCAGTTCACTATCTTGGCTGGTTGTTCCCGTGTCCGTGTTGACATTTCCCTGTATACTCTCTGGTGAAATTCTCCGTACTCGCTGCGGTACTGGGAGTAACGTTCTCTCCTTGCCTCTCTTCCTTACAGGTGGTCGGGCTATCTGCAGGTCGTCACGGTGCTGTTTCGTGACATGTCTTGATCCCAACTTCACTAGATACGTGGAATTTCTCATCTTTTCCACCACTCTCACTGGCTCTGTCCATCTAGGTGCCAGTCCTGCACAGTACTTCTTCGCCCAGGTTGATAACGAGTTTTCTCTTACGTACACGTACATCCTGGGTACAAGTTTGGGTGGTGGCCTCTTGCTATCCGGTACTCACACATTACAATAACTGATCTGGTTTGCCCTGACTTCTTCATGTAGTTGCGCCTGGTGTTCAGCAATTAGTTCAGGTGGTCTGGGCGGGTTTTCGCGGTGTGCTCCGGGGGCACTGAGTTCGCGACCTTGTACCATCTTGGCGGGTGTTTTCCCGGTTGCAGCATTCACTCTTATTTCATAGGCAAAACATGACCTCTGGGATCATTTCGGTCCTCCTAGTGTGATCTTTGCCTAACCGGATACGTACAGTACTCTCTCCACTTTCACCCTACGAATTGTGTACCATTGTATGTCAACAAATACTAGAGGTGTCCCCACCTCGGAAAAAACTCATTCTGCAACACCTGAGCGACTGTATGTGCACAGACGTTACTAACTGGGAATTCCTCTGTCCAGCAGGTAAACAAATCTGTGGCAACAACAAGAAATCTCTTACCATTTTTTGTACTCGGGTACGGTGCCATGATGTCGATAGCTACTGTTTAGAATGGCTCGAATGGCAGCCTTGGCTGTTGTGGAGCGTCGCCATCTTCTCTCCGCAACTTACGGGTGTTACACATGATACAGCTCTGTAGATGTTTCCGGACATCTTCCTGGACCCCTGAAATGTGAAAAAATTTCTGCATGTTCCTTTGTCATTGTTCGGATCCCGGGTGTTCATGCTCAAAACTGCAGTGTGCCTATTCAAGTACGAGTTCCCGTTTCTCTTTTGGCACATACGTCCGCATCACGGACAATTACCAGGTGGTTTGGTTTGTGTTTCTCTATCCACTATCCTCCAGTGTTCTGTGTAACATGTGGCGCAGTGTTGTCGGCATTGCGCAGCATATGGAGAATTTTCTTGTGCAAGGTGTACCACTCTTAACACATCCCGTACATTCAACGAAACAAGTTTGCCGGGTGGTGTGGCAACAATGTTTTGTACGAGGGTTTGTGTTTCTGCAGTTGGTACTGCACGGCAAGATGGTAGCGACTCTTCCCACTCCGCGTCGTCAGTTACCGTTAGATTCGGACAAGGATTCCTGGACAAGGCGTCCGCGAGCTCGTTGGTTTTTCCCGCCAAGTGTTCTATCTTGAAATCGTATTTTTGCAGTAACTGCACCCAACGTGTAAGTTTGCTTTTCCCATTATGCATGCCCTCTAACCATACAAGTTTTGAGTATAAACTGCCTTCCTAGCAAGTATGGCCGGTACTTCGGCAATGCATGTACAAATGCCAAACATTCTTGTTCGTTAATGTGATATTTACGTTCTGTGTCCCCGAACTTTGCACTGTGGTAACTCATTATATGTTTTTCCCCGTGTGTTCCCTCCAGATACAACACGGCCCCAATGCCATCTTGACTGGCATCTGTTTGTACAACTATGGGTAATCCTGGGTTGAACCTACATAGCGGATTACAGTTCTGAAATGTAAGTTTGATTTCTATAAATGCTTGATCGACTTGAGGTCTCCAGACAAAGTCTTCAATAAATCCATCCAATACATTAACCATTAAGTTTTGATATGTTGCAGCGGCACACTTTAAACCAAATGGCATGGCTGCAAACTCAAATCTACGTCCATCTGGGGTAGTAAATGCTGTTTTCTTTCAGTCCTGTGGGTGGATAGACACTTGCCAATATCCAGACTTTAAATCACGTGATGTGAATACTGAAGCTGGTCCTAATGTTGACAAAATGCCTTTCATGTTTATGACTGGTGGCGGCATGTTTACGGTAATCTTATTTAGGTGTCTAAAATCAACACAGAATCGCCATTTGCCATCTTTCTTTGGAGCAAGGGTAATACCTGAATTATAGAAACTTTGTGTAGGTTCAATAACGTTATCATTGAGCATCTCACATACTTGTTGGTTGGTGATACTGCGAAAGAAAATACCTGGGTCTCGTGGCTTGAAGTATACCGGGTCTTTGTGTGTTGTGACGATTGCATGCTCCATTATGTCAGTGTGCTGCAGCTTCCTCTCAGTGTGGAACACACTGGTATACTGGTCCAGCAGATGTTGCAGACATTGCTGATGTGTGGCGGGCACCTCATGCTCAAAGTCAGCAAGCGACACAGCAGTTGTTGTTATTGGTGGTGGTGCTCGGTGTGGTGTCCATTGGGCACTTGTCCCTACGTGCAGACAATTCAGGTGCAATTCTATCTTGGCGTGATTGTCAACAAATCCTGGCAGACCCAAAATCACTTCCTCGCACAAGTCTGGCACAATGTAAACATCGCACTTGGTACGCAGCTCTCCGATTCCTACCATTAGTTGCATGACACTTTCTGCTTCTCCCTGGAGGTGTGTGGTTGCAAATTGCAGACGTCTCTGTGGCACTCTCCTTGTTATGGCTTGTATCAAACCCTCACGCACAAAATTGTGACTAGCGACAGTGTCAGTTATGGCTGTGACATTTTTCCCCTCAAGTTCTACACAGACTCTCAGTGCTTTTACGGTATTGTCAGTAACTTGCAACACTCTTGCGTGCGTAGTGGGCGGGTTTTCCTGCTGTGGCGGAGATTGTGAAATCTGTCTGACAGGCAGTCACGTAACATCAATATCCAACGAGGGGAGTACAGGTGGTGGGGGTTCACTTTGTCGGTCATGCACTTGTTCTCTTTGTTCATCCTGCTTATCTCTTTTGTAGGCACACTCTCCTGGCCTAATGTCTGTTAAAATTATCTCTAACACTCTGTGAGTTGCCTGTCCTGGGTGTACACGCTTATAAAAACCTGACTTGCCCTGGATGAATTCTCTGCTGTTCATGATACAGTCGCGCTTGTGCCTGGCTAGCATCTCCGTCTGTGTCAAATCGACCTAACAATCTCTCACCAAACTCTTCCCACGTTAGCCAATAATCTCTCACCAAGTTCCACCATGTGGCAGTGATTCCCCTTAACCTGTTGGCAGTTACCTTAGTCCAATCGTCCCTATGCACGCAATGCCTAAGTAATTTTTCTTTGCATTCTGCAAGGAACGTACCCGGATCTTCTGAGTCGTGTCCCGCGAAAGTTGGTAAGAGAACATTTCTGTCAGGTCCCGTCAAACACTGTGGTATATACGTAACGACTACTGGCGGCATGGACTTTACTTCTGATGTTGTCGGTGGCGCAATCTAAGCACAGTTCGTCTTACGGCACTCAACACAGTTTATGACACCATCGCGGAAGCTTACATATTCATCAGTCCTTATGCATCGCAAATGTAAGTTTGCATGGTAACAGGCACAGAAAGACTGCTCAAGGCTTCATAATAATTTTTTACAGTTTTAAAAATATATATCAAGTACGAGTTAAGCTGGCTCACAACCATCCGTTGCTTCCGTCAGTCGCCCATTCATCAGTCAGCTATGCGTAGTTTGTTTTGTCCGTCTTGATGCGTGCCATCCTACACACAGGTTATGGTAGATTTTGTTAAAGGCCGTTCACGTTAAAGTGAGCACTCTAGAAATCAACCTTTGAAAAAAACCGCCGCCTGCAACTGTGTATGTATAACCATGTGTGTCACCACTCAGACTGGGGATGAACACACCCAGTTATGTTGGCAGTGAAATGTGAAAAGTAGTTCTACGAAATAACGTGGTGTTGGAAGTGTGATGTTTAAATTTATGGCTACTTAAGCTGTTTGAAGTTTATTTTATACACTTTAAAGTAATTATTGGCATAAATATTATGTATTTACTGTAACTCATAATTATACTATCTCACGTGATCGCCGCAACGGTTAAAACCAATAGTCTGTTGTTGTGATTCCTTCATGCTTGGTGCTTGGCTTTGCTTGTGAGGCAAACTACAAATTTGGAAGCTGGAAGTTGTTGTGTTTTAATATTTCTCATTTATTTTTCAGATTATCTGCAATCAGCATTGTTTTATTATAGGTCGTATAGTGTTTGTGTTGTAGTGATATTATGTAAAGTTATGAGTTCCAGCAAAGTACGTACAAATATTCAGCATCAGGAGGACATTATAAATCTCGCCAAAAGTATTTATTCTTTAATTCATGGAGGGGCGATGAAGCCATGCAAGGTGATCGAACGAGTTGCAGAAATGATGAAAATTTCAACTGAAACTGTCCAGAGGTAAATGTAAATGTGTTTTTATGACCTGTTTTCGCTGCTTATCCCCAGTAAAAAAAAATGAAAAAGAACACGTACAAATCGACAGTTAGAAACGTGATATTATAAACAGAAAGTTAAATAACAATTATAAAGTAAATGAATGACAGCAGAAACACAACATTAATATATTCATGTGAGTTTGCGAAGTACATGTTATATCCTAAGTTTGAAAAATAATATTAAAAGTTATCTGTACATCTACCTACGCCTATCTGTTTAACCTTTCTTTCAAATCTGTCATTATAACAAGTGCAAATTTGGCAGTCAATAATTATACGTTAATTTAATACCTTTTTTATATCACTGTTTAGGTTTCGAATGTAGGCCTAACCTCAAATACATCTGAACGTATCTAGTTACGCCCACCCATGTAACCTTTCTTAAATCTGCCTTGATAACGAGTGCAAATGTGCCTGTCAATAATTATACATTAATTTGACACATTTTGAAATCACTGTGTTAATTTGTAATGTAGGCCTAACCTGAAACTTGTGTTAACGTAGTTATTCATCCCAAGTTACAGTGTTAAGTTTTACTATTGTTAACATAACATAAATGTTGCAGTTTGATGCTACACCAAAGGTGTACCAACATATAAACTATAAAATCTTGAAGCTGGTTTGGTTAACTATAGACCTATAGCTGTGCTTGTTGCCGACAGTCTTTCGTGATGCAAGTGTAGGCCTAATTGTTTTATTTGGTAATGCTTGCCATAATAAGAATTAGAAAGTATTTACAATTAATTGTCAACAGTTAGGCTTATAGAACAATTCCATGTTAAAATTTTGAAATGGCTGTTCGACAAGACAACTTGCTATCTTTTGAGAAATATAAATGAAGATAGTAAGCGTTATTGAGTAGGCATAATTGTTTGTAATATCTGCCACTTTGACGGCAAAAATATTGTAGTTATTC
The DNA here is from genome assembly GCA_029891345.1 of Dryococelus australis. Classification (NCBI taxonomy): domain Eukaryota; kingdom Metazoa; phylum Arthropoda; class Insecta; order Phasmatodea; family Phasmatidae; genus Dryococelus; species Dryococelus australis. The sequence goes on along the minus strand of CM057006.1, from coordinate 2,932,112 downwards.
AAATTTAATGTAACTGCAAGGTACACATCATAGTCAACACACCAGACTCCCAGAGTTCCAGTTTACTTGCGAGTGCATGTTTTGTAAAGGTTAGATTACATTACGCAGTGCATGTGTTAAATGAAGTATTTCTAAAGAAGCTGTATGAGATAGCTTTCAATAATGGCTGGGCTACAATTGACATATAAAACACATTCACAATTATAGCGATAAGCACATACAGAACACAAATGCACAGTGGCCTGGCTACAATTGATATAACTATAATAATATTAGTTTGTTTATGTTGCTACAATTGTACTAAAGAAATTAAGGTCTGTACATAGAGTTGGCAGTGGGTTTTTTCAAAAATAAATATTTTCAAGTGATCTGAGACATTTTTTAAATGGTAAATTATTTACATCTCAATTTTTACTTTAAACATTACCTAAAAGCGTTACAAAACTTCCATGGTTGTGATTATCCATAAATAAACAAAAGAAAATATCTTCCCGAGGAATTAAGTCAAAATACACACTTTCTTGATTTGTAAATAAGTTTTTCAATTGATAACATAGTATAAGTGTCGGGGCTTCTGATTAGCTGTTTGACACACAGCTATAGTAACAAGGAAAGTTAAACCAAGTGCTTATCGCTATGCACAGTAACTTGCCTGTAAGTATTACTTTTATAATTTGTCCTTTACATTATCATTTTGCTGTCATTTGTGGATGTATTGGTTTTACATTAATAATAAGACATTTATTTCAGCTTTGTGTGTGCACGCATGAACCATTTTTTGGCTGTATAGTAATTTTCTTGAAATACTTTTCTCATTTAAGTATTCAGTTTTGCTGCAGTCATTGCAATGAAGGAGCCATAACAATGATGAGAGTCCATGCACTTTATCTGGTGTCTTAAGGTCTGTGTGGGTTTGACAAAAAAGGAAATGTTGCACTCATTTGGGCCACACGAGACACCAGAAATGTGGCCATCACCGGATCCGCATTTCACTTAGCTATAAATAATGTACATTATTTTTAGAATTATTTTGTACAAATGAAGGTGGTGCCAGTTACAACCCTTCTTTTACCACTTCAATCCACAGTATAAATGTTCAGTTCTTTTTTGGAGGGTCTCAGAAGGGTACGAACACAGAGTAACTCTGTCAAAAAAAACTATATGTACATATACACAATTGCATTTGTTGATATGTTTATATTTTTAGTGTAAATTATTTTTATTTTATATATACGTTATAGGGCTATGTTGAAATATATTTATCTCCATTTATAAAGGTGCATATAAAACTATCCTTAAAATGTACATATACATGCACATATTTGATATATTTTTCTTTTTTATATATTAAGTTTATTAGCACAATCAACTTCTGTGCAGTGGTGTACTCTTTGCTTGGTTCAGATCCCCTCGTCTTTCCTTGCCTCCCTGCCTTCCCATTTCTCCTTTGTGCGTCATTATTTTTTGATTTGTCATTTTTTATTTAAGTCCTTGCACAACCTCGCTCTGTCTACTTTATATGCCTCAGACATATGCTACGTTACGCCGCTACCTTATGCCTGCAGGATGTATGTTTTTTCCTGATGGCTTGGTTGCACCTAACTTCAGTCAGCTGAGGTCAAACACAGCTATCATATTTTAGAGCTGATGTTTTACTTGTCACGCTACAAGGTGATGGGAGAAATAGAAAACTGTGAGTCATGGGAAACGTTAAGTATGTGGTACAGTGGTGTTGTACCTTGGGTGTGCAGTAGTGCTAGTCTATTTCAAAATCTGGATTTGGCTGCCCTTCCAATTTATTTTTCGCCTTAACTAACGTGTGTCCTTTTTTAACGTGTCGTGTTGGTCCTTGTTCACCACCAAAGTTTAATGTTTGCTTTTTTACAGTTTCCATGACTTCATCACTAGGGCATTCATTTTTCAATTGCTTGCTATGTAAAGTTTTTGTCCATCAGAGCTGTAAGATAACCCAAACAATTATATATTTTACGTATTTTATATATATTGTATATTTTAAATAATATATTTACATATTTATGCATACATATATACATATATATATGCATATATACAGTATATATCATGTGTTATATACTTCATATATGATACACGTTTTATATATAATATACGTGTTATATTTAGCAGTCAAAAAATGTAAACATTGAGTTTATTAACATGTGGCAATCACATGGCAATGTTTGTTTTCATGTGGTGGAAGGATACACAATGGACAAGAAAGTAGAATTTTTGCAGGGCTTTCAAAAGTGCTCACTTTATCGTGAATGGTCTATACACGGGGTACATCTCACTTGGTTGATGCCCAGGCCGGGGCAAGTCGCGTCGCAGCAAAAGTTGGTGGGTTGTTGCAGACAGTCTTTGCAAACGGTATTCGAGACCGACGGTGTCTCACACCTTGTCTTGCCAACCTAGGCATATGTGGTGGAATGCCTTCAAGCAGTACGTGCAGTCTATTTGGTACGTGCCAACACCTTGGCATTCGGTGTGACTACACCTCGAGTCTACAGTTTCTGAATCCGAGTCATTCGAACAGTCAGGCGCTGTATTGACTTCGGGATTCAACATGGCTACAGTATCTTGGGTGCCACGGGGTTATTAAAGGACTCCCCGAAGTCCGGTGAGTTATACGGGTAGACTCTTGGGTCTCAGGATCGGGTGACCTCGTTCTGCCTCTTGCTGTGCACAACCAATTAACTGATGCCCCATGTTGGGCATCAGAAAATCACTTGACGTGTTCCCGGTAGTGAAGGCTGGATCACAGTCGCATGGCTTAAGTTGCACCTAGGTTGGTTGTGCGTGTGGATCTGATTCAAGGTTTACGTGCGGCTGGATATCGCAATCGGATATCGGGTTTAAGAACTGGAACAACGTTCTCGATATTCCGGTTACCTAGCCCCTTGAAGAGGTCTAACTTGCAACTTGCCTCTGTACTAGCTGTACTTGGTGATGGGTGGGAAGTGCTAGGGATTGGTGCTTTAGCAGTTTGCGGTATGGCGGAATATCGTTGCTCACGTAGCTCGTCTTCAGCTCGAGTGGTTGCAAGGGCACTTCGTGACATGATGCAGAACTCGCTGTTCAATTTCTCTTATGCCCTGCTTCAGAAGTTATGGTTTGCTACGCCTAGACTGTCTTTGGTTTTGCTCAGAAACCCTCTTACCACAGGATGACAGGCTGGGTATGTGCGTAAAGGGGCTGACGGGGAAAGCAGGGTTTACGGCAGTCGTCATAGGTGATGCTGCTGAATGAAGTACGGTGGCACAATCTTGTTCGGCTCTTTGGCTATCTGAAAGTGGGATAAGACCAGCCAGCTGTCTGGCAGCAAAGCGCGCAACTCTTTGCTACTCTCTCCTGGTGCCGTGCCTCACCTTAAACGGCATAGAGTGGTGTAATTACAGAGAACTCGAAGTAAGCATCACGCATGCAGGTATCCCTAGATTAGTATTACCTGATGATAATCTTGCCAACACGAGCTCTGGTGCTTCAGAAGATCCCCCACTGTTGCGGGCTGATCAAAGACATTGGAGCCATGTGGGTTGCCAAGACTATCACTAGGTCTGCAATCTTAATCAGGGTCAGGCTGTAACACCTAAGCAGATACCCCCCGCCAGCACCCAGGTGCTCCAGTAGGGATATAACTCAGACGTAATGTCTCTCCCTGATTGTGATTTGTCTAATGGGTGTGTTATCAACTTGGAGCCACCTGAGGGGGAGTCTCTAGTTGCAGTTAAGTTCAAATTACGATAAATTCCCGGTGACTGTCGGCGGTGCTAAGTTAGAGGTTCTCTCAGTAATTGGTACAGATTACCCTATAAATGAGACGAGAGAGTAAGAGAAACAAAGCTGTATTTATTAATGATGACTAAACACGGTGACACGTGCTCTCCTGCCAGGCAGACCGGTGGTTGGAAGTATATCCTACGTTATCCAGGTGTAGGTGACCTGGTTCTAGGCTAATGGGGGAAAGTTAAGTGAACACTGACGAAGATTGCTTAATCACAAACCTAACTCTATATATGGAGCGTCCAGTAGTGTAGCTTGCAGAGCTCTAACGACGTCAATGGTAGCAGCCTCTGGTGGCTGTTGAAGACTGTTAAGTCGTTGGCAACAGCCTCTAGAAGGGCTGTTGAAAAGCTTGCTAGTAGTCTGAACTCCAGCACCTAGGTGCTCGGAGAAGACTGCAGGAAGAACTCCTGGTTGCAACTAGGGTTGCAACTAGGGTAGGGAACAAGGGAGTCGTAATCGTTTATGGTAACTGGTGTAAGCGGCATGCATCAGACTAAATGAGGTAGACCGATCTCGCTGGCTGCGCACAACCAATTTCCATATTGCAACATTTAACTGCCTTTCTGTCAACACGTCTAGCAAAAATTGCGTGGATTGGGTTTGAGGTTAGAACACTGTTTAGTAAAAAAACTAGTTTTGAGATATATATATACACACACACACACACACACACACACACACACACACACACACACACACCACCACACACACACACACACACACACACACCACACACACAGAGACAGATTTCAATTTATTCAAAAGCACTACAAGTTGTTTAGAGGAAGTATAAAAACATCTCAAAACTAGTTTATATATATGTAGTGCTTGTCATTTCAAAATTAATATATAAACAACACGTTCATCCCTGTTGACCATGTGACTTTGACAGTTGTGTTCCTTTGAGGTAGGTCAATGTTAGGCACATACGCAGAAGACCAATAAATGGTCTACCTCATTTTTAGTCTATGAATTGAAAGCGACTCACAACAGTCCGTCCTCCGTTAATCCGTCGGGCCAGAAAATTTTCAGTGTAACCCTCCAAAATTAACTTTCTCGCGCAGAGATTATTGTTTTTTATGAATGTCATGAATATATTCTCTTTCCATAACATAGTTTATTAGCATTTCCTCTGAAAGTCTACAAGTCAGTTTCAGTTCAATTCAAAGTTGAAACGGAAAAAAGTAATCAACTTCACTGCCTTGTGACCTTAAAATAAAAATATTCAGACAAAGAAACATGTGACTGTTTTCCGACAGCCATGTTCAAGGAATGATATTATAAGGTGGTGTCCCATCCTTCGAATGTTAAAATTTGAGATATATTTGACGAACTGATGGATAAAAAAAAATTTAAGATCACGTGACTGACGGACGGACGGGCGACTGATTGATGAAACACATGGTTGTGAGTCCAGCTTTATGTGTACTGTTTGCACTCAATGTCTGATTATTCACGCTGACAGTAAAATCCTAACCCATCAGCCCATTACGTGAAAACCAGGCCATCGACAACAATTCAGCACCCTTCCGTTAAATTTCAGGCCTTCTTCCACATTTCATTAGCTTTCATCCCTCATCCATCTCCTAAAACAAAAACAATTTGTACGTGTCATGCTTATTACGCTGCAACTACTCCAAAATTTTGCGCACACGTTAAGTAAATATTTAAAAAATAATTTCTCTTATGTCATGCCTTACAAAAGTCACTGATGGGAAGGATGGATACGGTTTATCGGTACATCAAGAGTCCAATGTAAACTATAAATGGTACAACATAGTACTAAAAATAACTATTCAAATAAATAGTACCGGTGCATTAAAAATTTTTTGAGGCCAAAAAATTCATGGTACTTAATTCTAAGCCGTATCCTTGTTTGTCAAAATATTTTCATAAAAAATGTGCAGCTTGGAATCAAGTAAATACTGTAATCTATTTTGTGTCCTTGTGAAGCGTGTTCCTGCTGGTCATATGTTTGATAGCATGAGGGTAAGCTATGAAGGTCTAGGTATACAGTCTGAGCACGACAAAAACAGATACAGATGAAAATACAGTAACCATATATTTTCTGTTGGTATACTGAAGAATGGTCAGATGCTTTAAGTGTAATGATACACGGTTGTCACTGGCACAAGATGGCAGTATATGTCCTTGGTTGATTGCACAGAGACAACGTAGCTGTGATGGACATGACAGGAAAAGAAACAGTGTGATGAAGACTCATGATGCTAGGACACCATCAAAAAGTATATACAGTAACTAAAAAATGGAACTATTCTTTTTCCTGTTATTTAAAATAGTGTAGCAAAGTGCTTTCCAAATTTTTCAGAATAACAGATCTTTCATAACATATGCACTAAATGCTCACATACTATGAAGGCTTTATACCTAACATGTGCACTATAGGGTAAGATTTATACCGTGCAGTTTAAATTAATCACCACTTTGTATAGGTTAAAGGTTAAAGCAAATAAACTAAATATATTACTTGATCAAAATTAATTAAAACTAATGAAGACATGTACAGTTACTTACCGATCTGCAAGTACCATCATGACCTTTGTTTCATTTACCAAATGTAAAAAGTAGCAGCTGCCAAAGAAACGCCGTATGAATACAAGTACAGCAAAACACACCACATCCCACCAAAGTCCTGCAAATGTATCTGGGAGGGGGCACTCTTCATTGTCTGCAAATATAACACATTTCAAGAGAAACATATTCACGTTACGAGAAAATTCCATTGTCATGGGAAAACTGCAGTGCTAACTGTCTTGTATGCAACCAAAAACAATTTCGTACAATTTATTGTTAGTGCCATTGGTCATCGTATTGATGCGTGATGCTTACTGGCAAATGAGATAAATGACTTCATGCTTCATCTTCAAGTAACAATGAATGGGGTTTGGAAGCATATAATTTGTAACGGAGTACCTATAGGAATTTCCCTGGACCGGAGATAATTACAGACGTGTCAGAAGTATACTGCGACAACACTTCGTCGCCGAACTACATTTTACCACGTTTACTGGATATGTATGTGTGCTCCTCTGTCAACTCGCTCCCCTTCCCTTGTTAACCCTACTTGCTTTCCTCTCCCTCCCTTCCTTTGCCTGGGTTAGGTCAGTGTACGCCGTTCCTGTCATTCTGCCTTTCGCCCTCGACCTCTACACCTTTGCTCCTGATTCGTCACACAGCTTTTGTCGGGTATGTCTGTGTGTCACATACTACACTATCCTGGGTGATAGCTGCTCGGATGACTTCGCCTGCTGGATTCGGGTTGTCATGGTCCGCGATGATAATTGCAAACAAGTTGTCACTCCGTTTTGAGAAATAACTTTTGGGATGAGTCACGCCGAGTGGTTAGAATTACGATTGGAAAGCTTTGGTGTTGATGGGAGATTTTAGGAGTCACCATTTGACTTGCAGTGTCGTGCCTTTGTCAGTGGAACCGATCCTTTCTATTTTGGAATTCGTTGTAACACGAATTTACAATTTTGAACTGCATAGTTAGTTGCATTGCTGTGATATTATTTGTTATTTAATTCACTTGAGTCTGGTGGCTAGTTATGAATTAGTTTGTTCATGTGCACTAGCTTTGAAATACCTTCAGCAATGATCATGTTTGATGACTCCAGTGTTAGTATTATTGGGTCGTGCGAATTCCAGTGCGTTTCCAGTAGCTATGAGAGGGCACTTGGTGCCACCCGCTGTGACAGTGCTGGGGCTTTCGACTTTTCACCCTAGGTTTTGGGGTTGTGTTCTAGTGTCAATTTTTATGGCAATTCACAAAACTTTTCAAGAATTCTCAATTAGTGTGGCAGTGACCGCCTTGATTGACTGGTAATTTTCCTTTTTTATGGGCTTGATAATTAAGCTAGCCAGATTCCTTAGCAGTAAATGATTAGGAACATAAATACTACCATTCATGTGAGTATTAGAAAGCATGATTGTCTGGTGGCATTTGACCTGCAGGCTTGACAATTGCCTGCGACACCTCTACTTTTTTTTCCTAAGCATGTTATGCGCTTGCTTAGAAAATAATTTTTCCTCTAAAAATGTTCGAAAGATTTTCTATGGTTTTAAAATCAATGGTCACTGTGTTGCTTCTGGCTAGCTAAAGCTCATCAAGTATTAACGAGCAAACATGTCAAAGAGTAATTTATTTATGAGCCATTTTTTAATGAATTCTGGTATTCAGTTAAGCTCTTTTGGCGAGAGACATGTTTGAAGTTAGCAGTGACTCTTATGTACAGTAGGTGAGAATTTTAGAATTATGTTTTATGTAATTGTGCTGGCACACCATATATCAGCGTAAAATATTATGGTGGATATTTTATACAGGGCAGAATTTCCTTTTTTAATTGATATTTTGAGTGGTTTATATAAAGGTTCACGTAATTGACAGTGAGGCGCATGTGCGTATATTCAAGGGGCTGAATTCAAATTCAGTTACAGCAAACTGTTTATGGTCTTATTTTAGCTCAATGTTTTTAGTAAAAGTGTTTAACTGCCTTTATGATTCTGTATATTGTGTGTAATTTTATGACATATGCGGATTTTGTGAACACCGCTCAATACTCCAACCAATGTTTTGGCTAAATGTGGTTAATCATGAGTGTTAGACATATTACTGGGTCAAGTGTAATTTTGTTATGCTGAATGTTTTAGATGATATTTTATGAGAGGTGCCTTTTGCACGGATCGGTTGATTATTTAAAAAAGAACCATTCTCTTTCTCAATCATTTGAAAGAGTTGTGCAATTTTATGTGATGTTTAATGAATGAACATGCTCTCATACCTTTGAAAGAGTTCATCATTAGGTGTGAAGTATTAAGTGTGAATGCTATTTAAAAGAAAAACCTTCTCAACTGGAAATATCCTTAAATGGTTCTGTGTCACATTTATACAAATCTGAATTGCATTTTGGTATATTTACACAGCTTGTTTAACACCAGTATAATTTTGGTCACTACTTAATTTTTGTGTGCAGACAATTATGAACAGAGTGTGTAATAAACATCTTTATTATCTTGGATGGTGTGTGTATGTACAGAGGCTCCCTTATTCCTGTTGTTTACAACACAATACGTTTCATCAGCCGGTCAGTAAGGATAGCCAAGCGCAACCTCTCTTCGAGAAGATGCCAACAATTGATTGTCAGTAATCAACTCTCCACTACACCCCAAGCAAGTACATGGGTGCGCCAAGAGATGACGCCACTCCATCCAAGATGCGTGCACATAGTAGCCCCCCCTCAACACCCCAGGCAGGCGGAGCCCACAGCCGAGCAGAACATATTTTGTGCAGAGGCTGGAATCATCAGATGATCATCAGCGCTCTTCAGGGCTACACCAGGTGGGCAGCTCGCTCCACTGCGCTCGTTCACCAGAGCTCTCCGACGTAACACCACCTAGATATCTTCAGCTCACCGCCGCATACTGCAGAACTTCAGAATTCCCCCCCCCCCCCCAAACGATGCCTGCCAGAAGTCATCTGCTACACCTAATATCGTCTGCCCTTGGCAATGGTTACCCTATGCTCCCTTCAGGATGTGGTCACCATAAGTTCCTTAAGGACACATCACACAGCCAGGGAAAGTTGTCATTAGCTACCTAGTCGAAACTGCCCCCACTCCCCCTACCCAGATAGTTTAGAACCAGATACCCCATCACCTGGGCAGCGTAGTTTGTACTACTTATGGTCAACTCTAGGTAGACTAAAGATAGAATGGGCCATTGCGTCTTATTCTTCTCGAAATAAACACGTTCTAATCCTACCTGTTCTGTCATTTTTCCTTGATCTCTTCCAGACTTCCATAGTAAACACGCATGTCCTGAAAATGTGGAGCAAGAGACCGGGTTTTGAATACAGTGTAGGACTACGAGTTCCCTCTCAGGGACTTGTATGTCAAGAATACACACACCATTCGACATCAACCCATTCGGTGCAACACGTGTATCAAACGGTAGAGCTCCAACCACTAGTCATACACGTACTTGAGAAGATAAGTCCCTAGACCAGCTTGCACCTGTCTACCGCTCCACTTGTGGTGCTGGAGGAAATATTTGATTGGTTCTGGGATGGACCTGTCTGCTCAAGAGGCTCACCCGTTGAAGCTATTGGGACGCCTCTGAGGGAACCCGCTCTTCAACCACCCCACCATTTGTGTTGCCGGTTAAGGAATAAGGTTGTGCTCCATGTCGTTCTAGTGTGTCTAGACAGCAGAACATACTTAGATAAGGGAAGCATTACGCCTGCTCCTATCTTCTAGGCTACGGTTCTAGCACCTACTGACATTCACCAAGAGAGGTGCCTACCAGTCTACCTTGGGCTAAACCCAATCCAGTAAGGCAATCTGCCAAGAATCACCTCATGAAAGAGCTCAAGATGCCAGCAAGTTGGTGGGGTTTAACCCACAACACCCTCCCCTTCACTATTTCAGTGGAGAGAAGGTGCCAGTGGGCCTGGCGTGCCCCTGGTTCTTGATATGCTGCTACCCCAGCCCGCCAAGAACATCAGCCAGCAGCAGTTACGCCAGCAGTCGTAACACCACCATCAAAAACCGCCTCAACCAGCCTACCAGTCGCCAACGAAAGTAAGCCAATGGCCCCTAAGTCAGCAACATGGCTCACTGCTAAGCCGCCAACAGATTTTGTACTCAGTTGCCAACCGATACGGCACACACTATATACAGGATGGGCTCCTGTACCCAAGTAAAGTCAGACCCAACTGCCTGCAGTAAGTGCTCATGGCCAGTACAAACAAAGTTCACCGCTCCTGACATTGAGTATCATTACCCTGACCCAGATAGCATCACAAGTCAAGAAGCAGGTGGTTAACTTTCTTGGTGCTCAACATGGAGCACACTGGCATCTAGCAAATCAAGCAGCAGAATATGAACCAGGCCAACATGATCCGCAGGTAACCAAGCTAGCCTAACTGCCCTATCTAGTCATTCCATAGACTTCGGGTAGTCCTTTAAAACCTTGTGGTGCTAAACTACCAAACTAGTTATGTCGGTTAGAAAGCCAGCTTTCACAAGGCCCGATGGGCCACCAAGGCCGAAACAAATTACACGCTTTTTACATAGCCACCTGTTCCGGAACAGGCATAAATCCTATCATGTGCGCTCACTGCCAGGCTGTATTCCACTATCGGTGCCTATGATGAACTGACGATGTACAGTACATGGACAGGTTATATTTTAGATGCAAAGAATGTCGAAAACGCTAATTAGCCTATTGTATTTGGATCACATGCCCAGGCCGCTGCATTAATTTGGTTCACTGCATCATATGCACTTAGCCATTCCATCACAGTTGCATAGACTGGCCGGCAGAACGAGTCACTCGCCCCGGACTAGTCTATAGATACAATGTACGTAGGCGAGCCTCCGAGTACAGGCCGAAGAATCCTAGATACAGAGTTAGTCCAGCTACGTCACACAGTCCCAACGAACTCCAACTACCAGAATTCAAGGGGCTGAGGTCCTAATTTCATTCATAGATGAATGCAAAAAGGAATTAATGGAGCACAAAATTCCAACCAAACAATGGGTCACCCGAACTAGCAAGCTACACTGTGGCCGCGCCTTAGAGTGGTGGATGGAATTTGGAGAATTCGTGATAGATTAGAGCCAGCTGTGCACTCGCCTCACCACCAAGTTCTCAGGCGAGGAAGTCATGGTACATCTTACCATTGAATTTTACGGGAAGACCCAACATTCAGAAAAGGAGGCCGAGTTGTTTATTCTCCGCAAAGTGCACCTGTACCGTCAAATTTGCTCTACCGCCAACGAAGAAAGTTGCTTAAGAAACATCGCAAGAATGTTTCTCCCCAAACTATGCAACTTATTGCAAATACCGAAGCCAACAACAGTAGAAGAGTTAATCGAGAGGGCTAGAGAAAACGAACAAATTTTCAAGCCCGAGGCCGCGCTCGCCAAGTCACATGAGAAGCAAGCGGAACAGGAGAAACAGACAGATAAGTGAGGAATCAACCCTCCTTCCCCTCCTACACCGTCTCTACAAGCTGTGCCACCTCCTGATCCCCCCTTTACAAGATGCTGGCATCATCGTGGATGCCACTTCACACATAATTGCCCAAAGAGACTGGCAGACTGGGGCGGGCTGGGTAAGGAGAAACCACATGGAAACCTGCCCCTCCTCCAAGCAAGGACGAAGCCAAGCCTAACTGGCCGGGAAATGCTGGTGGCGCCAGACCGAAAATGTCTGCTGTCGCTTCCGGGAATGAAGGGCGCCGCATTCAAGAACTAATAGAGGAATCCGAAACACCTGAAGCTACTCACATAGAGGTGACTATCAACAATCAACCCGTACTAGCACTGAATGATTCTGCTGCCACCGGCAATTTTATCCACGGTGATGTCCTAATTGCTCAACAAAGGACATCACTATGCCCCAGGAAAATATTGTACGAATGGCGCAGTATGGCGCCATGTTACAAGTAGAAGGCAGTACCACATTAGAAGTAAATTACTCAAGTATATTAGCATGGTGGAATCTGTCGTCTCACCGGACCTATCTGAAGCCATCATTTTGGGCCACATGGCTGCGCCAGCAACAAAGCATGTTTGATCACGGCCAGGGAAAAGTTTATTTGGGAGACAAGTACAAGGTCATGGTAAACTGGGAACACAGCCCCACTGTTGTGAGCTCCCTACCAATCAACCCAAGCGAGAACAAACACAGCCTAAGCGGATCCGAGTTCGACCAACAGAGACAAATCATCAAAGAACACGCCGGGGTATTTGGTCAACCAGTCAAATATGTCAAACCCGCTCAATCCAGCATGAAATCTGGACAGCTACAGACACCCCAATCTACAACTTCCCGTACTGTGTATCCACCAGAAAACGCCATCTTATCGTGACTCAGGTCGAAGAGATAAAGAAACAAGGTATTGTTGAGCTATCACATTCACCCTACAATTCTTGCTTCATACTGGTACCAAATAAATATGGCCAGCTGCGCTTCTTTGAAAATTACAAGGACCTGAACGACATCACACATCCCACTTTGACAGATTTACCTGGGGCGTTAGTTTAATTTTCTTTATTAATAAGGCCGGGAATTTCCTGGGCAGTGGTTACGACATTAATACATTTGTGACGCATTGTTAGGAGGGGCAAGGATTATGCTGCTTGTATTTACGGGCCTCCTGATATGCTTAGTTAAAGCGCATCTCATTTACTAACTATGCTCACGGTTCTCGTGACTCTACGTTAACCATGTTGTACAGATAAATTATTCAAAAGAAACATTCTTACACTTTGACGCACGCATCTCAGTGATAGGTGGTTAGGTAGCTGACAACCCTCCCGAGTTCCTCAAGCAATCCGCACCGTATTAGAAATTGTACTGGCCTGGTGGGTCGTGGTAGGTTCTGTAGACTGTAGAGGGGCTGCTTAGTGGGGGGATACCGTTGGATGAGAGAGGAATTAAACCCCAGAGTGAGGCGAACCGAGATCGTTTCCCTTCCTGGGAGTTTGACCTTCCTCACCACAAGCACTACCAAGATTCAGGATGCCAGCTGTCCCTGGGATATGAGGGTGATGTGAGGGTGTTTAATTGCTGGTGCTGGTGGGGGTGAGCAATCTGGCAACAGAGACCGGGGTTACCCGCATTGGTTTCATAGTTTGGCGTGCGGGAATGTAGTTTGCTGGAGAAGATACTGCATGGGACTTGGGTACAACCTTCGGTGGGAGTCTAACCCGGACAGTCTTTCCTAAAGCCAACTTTATCAAACATGAGTGGGGCAGATCTGCCTTCGGAACAACATTAGGCGGGGCTACAACGGCCACAGGCTATGAGGTTACCCGCAGAGGGGGACATGTAGGTTCCGGTTCTGTAATTGGCCAATAAGCTCCTAATAAGTGGTATAATGGCGATGTTTGATCAAGAGGGATAAACTGCGAGAAAGGTGAGGTGTGAATTTGGTTTGCCAAATTTGGTGTGTGACCTCACTCGTGATTTCTGTGTCCATCTCTGAATTAATTTGCCTCTGCAAGGAACATTGCTCTTGGTATCGGGCACAGCTCTTAACACCACCTTTCTTAGTGTGCATTTGGTACAGCCTTCTGACCTTTCCGCTGATGTGCAGTCCTGTGGGTGTGTCTTATGCAGTTACACCCAAGGCCCTGAGGTTTAGATAGGCAGTCCGGTATTAGGACGCCACCAAGTGTAGACGAGGAAGCACCGGAAACCTAGGAGCAGCAGTGTGTCTTTCCAGACTTAAAGTGTTCTGCACGCTCCGTCTCCTGTGCAGTTCGGCACACCTCAAGTCTAGTCCTCAGCAGGATCTTTCTATTGCACAGATAGTACTCATACAATAACTAATATGATATTTGAATTGGAATCTAAACTTAAAATTATGGTAAGCGACAAATTCAGTTTTCACGTAATATTTATTATGGTAATGGAAAATGGTAAAGTACCGGATGACTTATACAAGAATAGTTAACAAGCTAAAATATTAAATGAATATGATACGTAATGGAAAAGGCAAAGGTGAGCCTGGCAAATTACACATTTACAGCATCTCCTCAGTTGAGGGGGTTGCCCAGAAGAGCACTAGCATCGCGACGACCTGCTAACACGGGAGTCAAGGAATTTGACTGGGGTAAAGCTACGCTTGTGGTCAGCTATTGTGGACGAGCCTTTGCAAGCTGTAGGGGTTGCGCTGCCTTATCAAGCTGCTGGGCAAGAGGTCGAAGCTGTTCGCACGCTGAGGAGAGGAGAGAGGTCTTTGCAGACCAGTAAGTGCTCACTGATCTATGCGACTGAGAGCCCAGAGTCTCTGTCTGGGGGTGCTAGCGGACTTCCTTATATACTGAAAAATCCCTTATCAGCGATCTTCCGGGGGTTCGGAGTAGAGTAGCCTTCCAGCCCAGGGGTAGGTTTATCAGGGTTGCTGAGGCACCGCTCATTTCTTATTTCCCTGTGTGGAGGCGACGGCAAATTAAAACACCTCTTTCTGAGGCTGGGGGAATGTGATGTCGCAGGGCTTCAAAGGTGCCGCTATCTCGTGTTGCCGCAGGAATTTATTCCACAGCTAAATGTAGGGTAGTGGTACAACAAATTTTTTTTTATTCCAGGGGGTGGTGCATTCATGCAGGATTTTGGGCGGGCTGTACATTTCATAATTAATAATGTAACTCACCTTTATGTACGAGGTTGTCCAAAGTGCGGAGTCTCTTTGCTCTGTACGTGAAATTACTTTGCCACTGTTTCTGACTTTCCTCGAGCTCTCATCAGCTCGAGATGGGGCGAAGTCGCGTAGTATGTTGGTATGCATCAACTTATTATCAGTTATACATTACGTGAGCACTCTTGGGGTAGGGGTCAATCAAGCATGAATTTTCCAGCTTGTTTTTGAGTAGCTCTAGGTTAATTCCTCCATGCTTTTGTTGCAATCAAAGGACCAAAGATATTTACATGATGCAAAACATTGACAAATATTTACATTTACGTTAGTAGGTGCCCATTGTCGGGAGGAAAGTCTACATTTTAACAGGACACTCGTTTGTGTAGGACCTCGGTTCCTGACAGTGCGTTTGTGAAATACTAACCTTTAAAAATTTCTACTATACTAATACAATTTAATTCAACTTTGATGGTTATACAAATTTCTCTCTCTTCTTCGGCGGGCAAAATATACATCTTTATAGACTACCTTGTGAATCAAAGGTTAGACCTTATTTTATGATGTTATTCATCACCTAACCTTCCCTACTAAGCTAAGCTGTTACGAGCTGTTGCACTCTCGCATCTGGCATTTTTTACACTATCACTCCCTGCTATAATTATCACTTTCTCTAAGTGTCCTAGTAGGGGCAATAATAAAAGTGGCCCAAGCCAAGTACTCACTCAAGTGACACTGGGGCTGTTTGATGGCGTTTTGTAAGGCAGCGCTTCGGCAGTCATCCTCGCTTCCTCTGTGGTGTTGCTGCCATCAAAGGCCATCGGAATACTATGGATGTTCGCCAAGGCATTCTTTGTAGTGCCTCAGGATGCAAGTTGTGCGTCTGTCACGCAAGGGCGTGGCTCATCGTGGCTATAAGGCAACTGGTGGCAGTCCTGGAATGGCGGGCTGGGTGGTCGTGCTGTCTGCCTGTTGGACATCTCTGGTAGCTGCCTGGGTCATTGGAGTAGGTGGGCTTGTTCTTCTTTCCTCTCTGGAGTCTTTGACGCGACACTCACTGTTAACTTCTGCTCCAGACATCGGAGGCGCTTTATCAACAGTGCTGACGGTCTCTGGCGTCTGGGAAACTGTGTTTACATACTCCGCGGATCACGTTAACTGTTTAGCAGGCTCTCCATCTGCTGACTCGCTAGCCGCATCGGTGACTTGGTTGATTGGTGTTATCATGGCTCCCTCCTGTTGCTTTTTCATTACTCCCATTGAAGTGGATGAGTGGAAAGGATGGGAGGGGAATTAGGGTGCATATCCGAGCATCAATATCCTTGCAATTTCCATGCCTTCTGGGGGTGGCATGGATGGAACTGAGCCTGGGGGTAATGGATGAATCGCCTCGTCCAGTTCAGGTTCCCTGGGTAGCACTTCCTCCTGTATGGGAGTGAAGGCTGGGGAAACTGTTTCGTCAGTTGGCGATGTTGTCTCGTGTGTTTTCTGGCTTTTTATGGCCAGGGGTGCGGCAAGGGATAAAACAAGTGGAGTCTGTGGCCTTTTTTCCATGCCCTTGGGGACAGCTGAAGGATCACTCGCATCCGTGATGGTGCTCTCTGCAGGGTGCCCTCCTACATAAACTCTGTCGGCAGGGCTAAGCCACGAGCTCTCTGTTAGGGTACTACTTTTTACGGTTTGGTGCCAGAGTGAAAAGGGGACAAATAAACTAGGGGTTAAAGGTAGTACACACGGGGATACTCTTCCTCATAATAACTGACGTGTGTAAATTCTATAGGATGTGGAAGGAGGTGAGTCTATCCATCCCGTGTCCGACGTTTCAGTTCTACTGACCTGAGGTCGGAGAGTTTGTCTCACTCACCTCTTGGGTGGTCGAGGTTCAGTTCCATCGTTGGGTTCCGTCTCTTAGGGGGTTCACTTCTGGGTATTTGGATTGGACTTTGAGTCATGAGTCCGTGGTTTGAGTCCTGACGCAGGCTTGGTCTTATTCTTATTTATTGAAGATGTAATTGCCTTTCATTAGCATCTGACCGTGGTCCGATTTGTAGTCTTTCGGGGTTGTCATTCGCCCGAGGAGCGCTTCTTGCTTCTCAATTATAAGGTTGTATATTTTGCAGTTGGGGAGGAGGGATTCTCTGTTCCTGAGTTTGCCTGGTCGGGCAGTCCCGGTTAAAGTGTTGGCCTGGGTAGTGCCAACAGTGGGGCAAGGGGGCGACGGGTGTCTGAGGGGTTGTGTCGTGCCCTGCAGGCGGTCTTGGGTAGGGAGCTGGGCCTGTGTCCTTGGTGGCGCGTGCCGGCATGTTCTTCCAAGACAGGTGGTGGTTGTTTTGTTTGATCTCCCTCACCCTTCCTGTCAGTTCCTCTATGGTCTGCGACCATGGAGTTAGCATGAGATTGCTGAATAAAGGTAGGAGAGTGCGGGCAATGCTCCTAACCCTTTGACTTTCGCTATGTTCCAGATAGATTCACTTGCGTATCTGCTCCGTCTGGCAGATAAACAATTCTACTTCTTCCCCGGATGCCTGGATTTGCAAGTGGAAGTCCATGATCAAACCCGACAGGACCTCATCTCCTGTAAAATAGGCGGAGAGCTGGGTTCTAAACTGAGTCCAACCCTCAATGAACTCGCCATACTTCCCCCACCATTTATGGGTTTGTCTGCCCAGTTGGTGGCATGCCCTGCCTACCCACAGGTTAGGCGGTATTAGATGATCTCTCATCTCTCTTTCACACTGGTTTATGAAGACTTCCGGGACCTTATACTGCCTCCTATTAAATTTGGGCAACTGCATTTTGGTATTCAGTCCAGTGGTCATAGTGATAGCCCATGGTCTGGGGTTTGAGGACCTGTGTGTGTTCCCTTCAATACACATCACATTGGTATACTTGACCGGGGTTAGTTATCCTTTCTTCCGGCCATCCTTTACATCTGTGGTGGTATTCAAGATTGCGTAATATGCAACGTACCATATGGTACACTTGGCCGTCACACTCTGGCCACTGACATATTCGGATTTGGGCTTGCCTGCACGGCTGACACCTGAACTCTAAACTATTTGTGTATCTGGGGATATCGTCTGACCATAAACACACGTAATGATATTGTCTACGGCTATACAGTCGACTCTCAATGTATCGTTATCGCATGTATCGATAAACTGCATCAACCAATAATTTTTTGTGGTCCTGGCGAAATCCCTATGTAAATAATGTTAACATAAACTGCTTGTATCGTTTATCGCATGGAGCATTGATCAAAGTATATTTTGGGTCCCTTCACCTAATATTTCCCACAACTATGGTTTTAAGCTGGCTTTTTATGTAAACATCTAGTAACTGAATGTGAAATACATCATGCATGCCGCCATTTATAACTGCTCTGCGGCGTTCTGTCTAATGTCTTGTCTTCCCAACACATCTGTCAAAACTGCGGTTGTGCAGGGTGGTGCGCGATTGGCTTGCTACTTCCTCTACACTCCTCTGAGAGGGGAAGTGGTTACCCCTAGCAACGAACGTGGCGACCTGGCGTCCTCTCTATCACCCTTCTTTCTGTCTCTCTCAGCCGTGCACCTTCCTTCCTCCTCTTACATGCCTAGCCTTCGTGAGGAGAACTTGTTGTTGAGCAAATGATAAAGCATGTTCTCTCTCTCTCTCTCTCTCTCTCTCTCTCTCTCTCTCTCTCTTTCTCTCTCTCTCTCGGCCATACCCGCTTCGCTTGCCTTCCACATGCCACCCAGCAGCAGCAGAGCAAATAAACTGCACCTGGCGAACGTAATTTTATCAATATTATATATGCATCACTCAGCGACAACTGTAATATTGTGATACATTGACATCAACAGTAGTCCATATGACATAACACAAGTTATCTATTAAATGGAAATTTGTATTCAGTTCCAACTGTTATTATGTGGTTGTTCATTGTCTACATTCAGTTTTTTAATATATATGTCAGTGAAGTATTCAGGTCATAATAATAAATCTGTAATATAATCAAAATGTTAGTATGATTATGTTCTGCATACAGTATATGTTGTAATATTATTGGAATTATTTAAATTGGTCAAGTAATTTAGTAGTTATTAATTTTTGTAGTTGTCTAGCAAAAAATTAATATGATTTTAAAAATAATATTTAACTCAAGGGGCAGTCTTTTCACGAATAAAATTATATGTCCAGAAGCATACACTTGAACTCCTCTTGTCACCAAAAATTGTTTGAACTTCAAGCATCATGTATTTTTGTAAAATTTATTTTCAGTAACTTCTGCGGCGAAATCGGAAGATTTATATTAATTTATTTCATTAGATATGCGTCTTTTGAATAAACTTATAAAATGTAAGGACCTATTCAACATCTTCTGTGGTCTAAAACTGGGCAGGTAAGCACCGAGCCGAGAGCAATGAAACTTATGACGGAAAATCAGAGGACGTGGTTTTGAATGATTATTTATTTTTGTTTCAAACTTTACAAGTTTTCTTTGCAGTAAAATATAATTAATTACTTTAAAAGAAAGACATTTGTAACAGGCGCAAGGTATTGGCACTCTGCAACAAGTAGCGGCGTGGAGGGGTAATCCTCCCGCAGCCACCTCTCCTTCACCAGCCGCCATGAACTCACTGCCGAATCGATAACTTCCCCGCGCGCTCTTAGCTGAATGAGTACACGCAATACATTAATAATTTGATTTGCATTTGGTGTCGAATTACAATCAATTATATACTGTATTTTGAGAAGTTATTATTTATATTTAAATGAGTTTAAGTGAAACATTTTTTAATGTATTATTTACAATAATACTTTTTCTCAAATTCCCATTTTTATTGTGTTTATTAGCTAAACTGTATCCACAGATAATGTACAGCTCTTACTATACTCAACTTAAAGTTTTATAAGGTTAGAAGTTGTATTTTATTGATGTACATGTCAGAAATCACACATACCAAAATCCCACATGTATGGACATTTTTTGGCAGTCCCCTGATGACAATGTCACCTGCGCTAGTACACCCTTCTACTGGGTATCTCATGTCCCATTCTATTAAGTAGTTAGCTTGGGCTAACTTTACCAGGGTTTCATGTAAGCTATCATCTGAGTTATACATGATTGCAAGATGTTAGTTGAGCACCATGGGGTGTATAACTTGAATCCCTGAAGTCAATCTTAATTCACCTTACCAAAAAGATGATGTTGAAGGGGGGGGGGGGGGGGGGGGGGGAGCTGGCTGGCGTGGTTTAATTGCTAAATCTGAGCTACCTGCAGTAACATCCCACGTTGAGCACCAATTGATGCACTCACCTGCCTGCCTGCTCGCTCTTATCGTTTCGTAACGAAGGGGAGGAGGGTGTATGTGACCCTACCTCTGTCCGGATTTAGTCCGGAAGATGGGTTGAGCTCGGCGGGTTTAAATGCTGATTCCCTCCGGGGTGTGACTTTGTGGCCCTTCTGCAGTGTGATGGAATCTGAATGGTATTTTGCCTGGTGGGTCGAGGATCGGCCGACATTGGGTGACATAGTGGGGCACCGACTGATAGAAGATAGCACATATAGGAAATGAAGGCCACGTAACACTGACACCAGATTCCCCATGCAACACTTACACCACACAGGTAAGAGAAGACGTTATCTGTGCGTCACCCGGCCACCAGCTGCCCAGTGCATAGTGACTGCCTCCCATGAGCCAGAGAGACAGAATATGTCTAGTCTGTCTGTCTGCACCAAGAGAGACAGAGCCACCGCATGCCACCACATGCCAGTGATACATCCAGCATGCCGCTCCAAAGCCTACAGCAACCAGCACACAGACCAGAGCCAGATCACTCAGCCGCACACCTCAACGGAGTTTGATTAGAAGTACAATCTTCCTGACGTCATAACTTGTACTGTTTACCCACGGTAAAAGATGCATGCTCCTGTTCACTGACCAAGCCACCGAGACTATGCTAGTAATACGCGCACCGAGGGATGGGACCACCAGTATGATTCACTGAGATACAGCAGCTGGATACTCAGCCAGCCGGTAACATCACGTGCCCAGAGGATCTAACGCCACCACCCACTTCTACCTACCCTCGCTAGATTAGAAACAGGTTGCCTTCACCTGTCTAGTTAGCTTCCGTTAAGCTCTTGCTGACAGGAGGTAGTACGAACCACTTTGCTTATTTCGGTAAGGACATAAACAATATTGTTATATCACTTAGGAAATTATTCCCTTGGTCATGGAACCCTTCCCTGTAAACATCAGGTCCCTTGACAGATAGGTGACCGGGAATTTTATTCTAACTAAACCGCAGAACTCACCAGTATACTCACACACCCTCTGTGTGCAGCCCAGTATATAGAATGGTAGAGCCCCAATACTAGGCACTCATCGTCTTGGGGTTAAACTGTCAGCCTGGAGTTTGCTCTTTCAACCGTGTTTCTGGTGCCGGAAGGCATACTTCCTCGGGTCTGATGAGGTAACTAACCCTTCAGGAGAACTCACCCAGGTAACGGGACTGTCAGTGTCCACCACGCTACTAGTGCCAGGTACTGAGATAGGGAGTTGCTTTGGCCTGGCAGTTGAGGTAGCTGGAAGTACTACACCTGAGTAGGGATCAAATGTTACCTGCTCCACCTCCACAAGTCTGGTATTAGTGGATCTTTCCTCATGTCCTTCTCCCATTGGAGTGGTATACTCTCTCTAAGTACCAACAGGAGCTTAGCCCCATCCCAGCCGAACTTGCGAACCTGAGTCCACGGGAGAAAGCTCAAGCCATCTGCCATCTAGAGAGACCAGCATTACCAGCATCCATACCAGAGTTCATCAAACCACCAATCAAACTCAAAGGATATACTCACCCCATGCTACTAGCGTACCTGAGTGGTCAAGACACATCATACAACATAGCTAACGCATGGTTTTTTGAGGATCCCGCTCACCAAGTCTGCTCAGATGACAGTCAGCACCAGCAGTCACCCGCCCACCTGCACACCAGGTTCAGGGGCCAACCCCAGACCACCACAATCCAAACTGCAGCCGATCCAGCAACCACCCTAGGTCATCCTTCACTCAGGTATCCCCATGAGAGTGGTCCCACCCAAGCGAAAGATTGTACTAGAAGTCCCAGACTTCATATCCATCTGGAAAGCCCCACGGCCAGTCTTCTATACTGGTCGGGCTCCAGTTCCACGTCATGAATTGGAGTCGAACTCATCCTTGGGTGGGTCTGCCCTCGCACCCCCCCCCCCCCCCCCGGCAATGGGTCGTGACATGCCTCCTTTGTCCATAGGATGTCACACGTCAATATGAACTTAGTCTGTCAACACAGTATAA
The DNA here is from genome assembly GCA_029891345.1 of Dryococelus australis. Classification (NCBI taxonomy): domain Eukaryota; kingdom Metazoa; phylum Arthropoda; class Insecta; order Phasmatodea; family Phasmatidae; genus Dryococelus; species Dryococelus australis. The sequence continues at coordinate 2,909,825 of CM057006.1, read as the reverse complement.
CTTCTTGGCTGTTGTTAATCGCTAGCCATCTAGAAACAGTGTGTATCATTAACTCTCTTTTGTGTGATCTAAGAGCGAGATACACTATATTAGTACATACATAATTGCTTTCTACAAGCACAGAGAAGACAGAAGGCATACAGTATGAAGAAACTTAACTCATTTCTGTACAATTAAATAATGTGACAATGAAAGAGCAATTTGCACACAAGCTGTTTAATATGGTTGCATGAAAATATTAATTTCTTTCCCACAATTGCCAAAAAATATAGAAAACAAATATGTGTTCCTTACCACTTACCAAAGTTTTGCATATTTGCCAGTATTCATTTTAAAATCATAAAAGGATTTTAAAAGGATCATAAAAGTGTATTAACTCGTACTTGGAGAGAAATTGCCAGTATTTTGGGAGTAGCAGCTGATGCCCAGGAGTTCAATGGCCCAGCAGGCAGTATCCATAATGTTCCTCACAAATACACAGCCTACAATCTGCAGCATCATCTTCAACATCATGACGGCTAGGTTGTACAGCAGTAAAACATTCCACTGGCGGATGATGGAGTGCAACGGCAGCAAGTACAGCTTCTCCCCACGCCACAGGTAAAAGAATGTCAGGCCGAGATAACCAAAAGAAAAGATGTTGACACGGTTCACCCCAGTGAAGAATACCACAGCAAGGGTCAACCAAAGGAAAGCCTGGGATCCAATCCTCTTCACAGAGTCCAGCCAGGACCTGTGCAAGATACATGTACATCAGCCTGAAGAAACCAATAAGGGTGAGTTGGCACACTGACAAAACACTAGGCTTGCATTCAGGAGGACCCGGGTTTGATTCCCGGCCTTTTTGGGGATAATCAACATACATAATAAAAATAGCAAAATATAACAACAAAATATATTTGAAGTTGCATCTTCAGATACCTAATTTCAGTTAACCATGATGATTCACAACATTTATTGCTAGCAATACGGTCAAAAACTGGATTCACAATAGGCTTAGTTATGAATCACTGTTTTCCAGTGTTCTATCGATGGTCATCCTGGAAGAAAATCCCATTAATAGGAATAGTACGAGGGAAGTGTTGCAAACACTTCCACAATGTTAAGGTTCTCTTGACCCACTGCCCGCCTTCACCTGCTACTCTGCAACATTTAGCCCATCTCACATCATCCATCCTGACCTGTCGGAGATGACAGGTCTGCCTCTTACATAGGGCACTCGGCTCTGCTAACCACCAACCTCCTCTCATTTCATACATGCTGACCCTGCCAGGAGTTGAGAGGTTAAGTAGGCATCTTGAGCACCTGTGAGGGTGAAGTGACGTGAGGATGGAGTACGCATGAAATACAAGGGCAGGGGAAACAGCAGTACCCTGAGAAACTCCACAGCTAAAATATCCAGGTGACCCTGCCGGGAATCGAACCTGGTTCGCCATGGTGGAAGGCAAGTAGTCTGACTGCTACACCACCGTAGCTCTCCCTGTCTAGAGCACAACCAAACCGCATAAATTACAACGGAAGAAAATTTACACTATCAAGACGCCATAATAATTGTGTTTGGGTGGTATAGACTGGTCAGTCAAGAAGCTGGTTAATAGCTGATTTGAAAAAGCCAAAATACTAAGAGAAATTAAAAACAACCACAAAAGTAACATAAGAAAAAGACAAACACATAAAAGCAGGATCAATATGAAGTAGCTTATTTATAATCTTACAGTTTATCAAACGTAAAGACCACAAGACTATGAGATAGGCTGTTTGTCTAAACTGCACTGCCATGAATGAGACGTACAAAAGCACCTGACAGAGAAGCAAGCCAGACCACACAATTCTACAAGAACTAATCTATCTGTAAGCTCTCACACCTCATCATGCAAACTGGTATATCTCTACTGGATTAGCAATCAAGTTGATTATGAGTCTTTTCAAACAAAAATATTTTGGCTATACAGGCACAACACGCTCTGTTCAGTGACACTTTCCTGTTAATTTTTACAGAAAGTCGAATGTACTATACAATAGTGATGGCACGATACTAAAAAACCCAATACCAATGCAGGTTCTGATATTTAGGATTTTACCGATCCGATACGTGTAAACTGATATTTTCTATTATCATACTGTAGGCAGACTATTGTCACTAAGTGGATGAGAGAAAACAGTTGCCTGGAAAAGTTTGGTTTTCATTATGCTACAAAGACATGCTGTTAGGTAGGATTTAGGACAACATTGTGACTGGTACATAAATACTGCAGAAAAATATTTCAACATTATACAAAATTATAGCTCGCTATATCATAGTATTATAAAACTAATTTAAGGTTGCAAGTAGGCCCCTAGGCTAGCAAAAATATGTAAAAGGACAGGAATTCAAGTATTGACAGAGTAGTAGTTGTACACAGGCACACACACTAAGATTAGTAGTGTTGAATTCGCGAGACGTTTTGCCACAGCGACCCACTTATTTAGAGCAATGGAGGTATACAGCTTTCATTTTATCACTGGCTTTCACCATGAAATGCAACCAAATATTGATTTTGGTGTCACTGTATGGTTCAATAGGCTGTGTTCCGTTCCCTGCACTGATATGACCAGCTGCATAGCCACCAGTTGTTGTTCCGTTACTCCATGCGTTTAAAGCTGAGATAGGGAACAGAACAACTTCCATGCTATATTTTCAGTGTTTAATTTAAGCATTTTGTTTACTTATTGCAAGATATTTACATATACTGAGACGCCTTCTGACCCCCACGAGGGGGGAGTAACATAAATTCCTCTCTCCATCACCAAGGCAAATAAACCCCCAATCCCGCCAGACGTACTCGACTTAACACACCCATCTGAACTGTGTTCTGCCCTTGATATCATATGAGATTAAAACCAAAGTGCAGCAGAGATGTACCAAACAAATAAGTGAGTATTTAAATGTCATGCATGAAAAATGTTCTAAAAGTTACGTCTCTAGTGGCAACAAAATTGATTATTTTAATTACACTACAAAGTATCATGTGACATTCCAATCAGTCTCTGGCTGATACATTAAAACATTACATTAAAAAAATATCTTAAACACTTTCAGGCTATTAAAAAAATACAGCCAGTTCAAAATGTTCATTTCCATTTTATGTTCCACTATGTCTCAAAAACGTTCATATATATTTAATGCACATCAAAAATTAATGCCAATAATGATTACTCACGGGCTCATTTCACACAGTATCAAGTTGCGCTCAACACTGTCCTAATTCAAGCAAACATTTTGTCGGAGTCGAAGAGACACTATCAGTGAACAGCCTGACATTACAGGAACAAACTATATGCCGTCAGACAGCGGTGGAAAATCCATCGTAGCTCAACATTATTCAGTCACCATTCATTCTCTCAAACTTTAATACATAGGCCAAACGGCAACTTGCGACACACTCGTGCAGTCCGACAAACTGAGTTTGTTACCCCACTATACGAACACTGGCCAGCGACACACATTCTTGGCATGTTGGTGTGGTGGCTTTAGCATTGACAAACACACTATAACCACCAGCATGATCATACTGAAGCCCAGCTACACACTGCTCTTACACAAAGCTGACTGCTGACAGACTGACAACTCACTGGCCACTACCGTGCACACACGCCACAAGCGCCTAACCTCTCTGATGTCACACGCGCCACACCAGTGATGATACCTCATTGTCGCTCTTTACATTAAGGCAGTAAAATGTGAAACTATATATCCAATAAAATTAGCTAATCCTAGATTATTAATATTGCATAAATGAGATAGTAAAAATTATTTATATTGATTATGTCATGTAATAAATAAATATATATATATATATATATATATATGTATATATATAATATATATATACATATATATATATATATATATATATGTATATATATATATATATATATATATATATATATATATATATATATATATATATATATATATATATATATATATATATATATATATATATATATATATATATATATATATATATATATATATATATATATATATATATACATACACATACACACACACAAAGACTTAGAATATATATATATATATATATATATATATACATACACATACACATACACATACACACACACACACACAAAGACTTGGTTTCGGTCTGCCACGTGGTTATACGTGATGTTGCCTTAAAATATTCAAACACGAAAATTACCCTCAAAAAAATACATAAAAAAAAAAAAGCTCTTAAAATTGTGTATAGCAATTATGCAGAAGTTACACTGAAATGCCATAAACATAGGCAGGTGGCCCTGAATAAAAATGTGCAGGTCGCGTGACCTCTCCGACATCTTTCTCCTCCTTCTCCTCGATTAAGTTAAAAATGCCACAAGGGCACAAAAAATTGATAAAGTGGAAGTATAACGCTGGGGAAAATTTCTGGCAAAAATGTACACAAGCAAAGATTAACCGGTAAACTAAATTGACTATGGAAATCTAAATCAGTGAACAAAAGTTATAGTTCGTATGTAACAGTGTCTTACCTCGTCAGCTCTCCTCGACAGACTGTCCAGATACAAGCATCGTACGTACCTATCATGGCTGCCTACAGTTCACAAAAGTGGAAGTGCTATGCACTCCAAGTGAAATATTTTATATTGAAAATAAAATGGCACAAATTAAATTAAATATTGTTTTACATTTCTATAATTTTCTCATGAATTTCAATATTATTTTAGTGTCTCTTTGTGATGGTGTTCATACTGGAATATTAAGTATTCTTAATCTCAGTGCTGCGGTCATTTTTATTTTTATAACCAAACAATTAAAATTAGTACACACACTTTAAAACATTTTAAGACAAGTTAAACACTGTAAAGACAATATAACACATTTTACACTGAAAATATAATTTATATGAACGCTCAGAATTATCGGCCTCATTGCGCACATGCGGAACACGAGACACGTGAGAGCCGTCATGGGCTCTAGTGCTGCTGGCTGTTAGCAGGCGTCAAACCTCCCCTCCCTCAAAGCCCAAGACGGTGCGAACAATGCAACATTGCTCTGACGGGCTCTGCCGAGCTGGTTGCTGATTGAGGGCAAAGAAAACATGGCCTTGGATGAGGTCGGTTTCTGCAGCATTTGCAAGGGGTGGTGGTGTAAGCAGGAACAACAATGTGGGTACGTGGTGGTGACTCAACTCGCCTCTTGTGAGTGCTGTGTTGCGTTTTGTTGACACTTGACGCCACACTCACTGCCCCACTAGTTTCCCCAAACCCTTTCAAACTCTCTTGCCCTAATAGGCTCTCCCCTGCGGGAACTGGACAGCCTCCAAAAGTCATCTCGCCTTCACATTTGGTATCAAGATATACATTTACACTTCTGTTACAACCAGATTCATTTGTACCTTGAGGAAACCCCTTAAAACTCAACTCACTGGCACTGGTTGTGTTGACATATACGTGTGCACTGGTGTTACCACTTTCTCCGTGTACACTTGGAAACCCCTTAACACTCACTCTGATTCGTTGTGTTGTTACAGGCATTAACAGAAAAACCCAGAAACAGTGTTGCAGTACTACTTGTTTCCATCTCTTCACTACTAAGTGTTGCATGTTCAGTCAGTACAAAACCCTTAAATAGCAGTTCACTATCTTGGCTGGTTGTTCCCGTGTCCGTGTTGACATTTCCCTGTATACTCTCTGGTGAAATTCTCCGTACTCGCTGCGGTACTGGGAGTAACGTTCTCTCCTTGCCTCTCTTCCTTACAGGTGGTCGGGCTATCTGCAGGTCGTCACGGTGCTGTTTCGTGACATGGCTTGATCCCAACTTCACTAGATACGTGGAATTTCTCATTTTTTCCACCACTCTCACTGGCCCTATCCATCTAGGTGCCAGTCCAGCACAGTACAGTACTTTATCGCCCCGGCCGATAACGAGTTTTCTCTTACGTACACGTACATCCTGGGTACAAGTTTGGGTGGTGGCCTCTTGCTATCCAGTACTCACACATTACAATAACTGATCTGGTTCGCCCTGACTTCTTCATGTAGTTGCGCCTGGTGTTCAGCAATTAGTTCAGGTGGTCTGGGCGGGTTTTCGCGATGTGCTCCGGGGGCACTGAGTTCGCGACCTTGTACCATCTTGGCTGGTGTTTTCCCGGTTGTCGCAATCACTCTATTCCATAGGCAAAACATCACCTCTGGGATCATTCGGCCCACCTAGTATGAACCTCGTCTAAGCGGACACGTAACTGGATTTTGATGTCTTGGTTATGTCTCTTGGTTGGATTAGCCCTTGGATGGTAGGCTGGGGTAGTAAGGTGTTCTATTCCCCACCTGGTACAGTTCTACCTCCATTTTCGCCCTACAAACTGTGTTCCATTGTCCGTCAACAAATATTCGGGGTGTCACCACCTCGGGAAAAACTCGTTCTGCATTATTTGTGCCATTGTGTGTGCACGAACATTACTGACAGGTAATGCTTCTGTCCAACGGGTAAACAAACCCGTTGCAACAACAAGAAATCTTTTCGCAGTTTTCGTATGTGGGTACAGGCCCATGATGTCAATAGCTACGGTTTTGAATGGCTCGGTTGGCAGCCTTGGATTGTGGAGCGTCGCCGTCTGCTCTCCACAGCTTACAGGTGTTACACGTGCCACAGTTGTGCACATATTTCCAGACATCTCCCTCAATCCCTGGCCAGTGAAAACATTTCTGCATGTTCCTTCGTGTTTGCTCGGATCCCGGACGTCTGTGTTCCTAACTGTCGTGTGCGTATTTTAACACAAGTTCCCGTTTCTCTCTCCGTACATACGGCCGCCATTGTGCACAATTACCAGGTGGTTTGGTTTGTATTTCCCTGTCCACTACCCTCCAGTGTTCTGTGTAGAGTGTGGCACAGTGTTGTCGGCGTTGCGTGGCATATGGGGAATTTTCTTGTGCAGTGTTTACCTCTTTTAACACGTCCCGTACATTCAAAGAAACAAGTTTGCCAGGTGGTGTGGCAACAATGTTTTGCACAACGAGGGTTTGTGTTTCTGCAGTTGGTATTGCACGGTACGGCAGTAGCTCCTCTTCCCACTCTGCATCGTCTATTGCTGTTAGATTTGGGCAAGGATTCCTGCACAAGGCGTACGCGAGCTCGTTGGTTTTTCCCGCCACGTGTTCTAACTTGAAATCGTACTGCTGCTGTAACAGCGCCCAGGCGAAGTTTACTTTTTCCGTTATGAATTCCCTCTAACCATACAAGGCATCGGTTGTCAGTTTTGAGTGTGAACTGCCTTCCTAGCAAGTACGGCCGGTACTTCCGCAATGCATGTACAAACACCAAATAGTCTTGTTCGTTAACGTGATATTTACGTTCTGCTTCTCCGAACTTTGCACTGTGATAACTGATAATATGTTTTTCCCCATGTGTTCCCTCCTGATACAGCATGGCCCCAATGTCTTCTTGACTGGCATCTGTTTGTACAACAATAGATAATTCTGGGTTGAATCTAGACAGCGGATTACAGTTCTGAAATGCAATTTCCATGCACTGAAATGCTCGATCGGCTTGAGGTGTCCAGACAAATTTACGTTTCTCACACAAGAAAGCAGTTAACGGTGTAGTGACTACGGAAAAGTTTGGGACAAATTCCCTTAACCAGTTAATTAAGCCGAAAAACTTCCAGACTTGTTTACGTGATCTGGGTGTGGGTTTGTTTTGAATGTCTCGTATGTGTTGTTGTTCTGGTTTGTGTCCATTTTCTGTTACATAATGCCCTAGAAACCGAACTTACACTTTTGCACTTTGTACATAAGTTTGTTACATTTGAGCCGTTCAAATACAAGGCTCAAATGGTGCAAATGCTCTTCCCAGCTGTAAGACCAAACAAGTACATCACCCAAATACGCCATCGCAAACTCTTCAATAAATCCATCCAATAAATTAACCATTAAGTTCTGAAACGTTGCAGGGGCACACTTTAAACCAAATGGCAAGGCTACAAACTGAAATCTATGTCCATCTGGGTTAGTAAAGGCTGTTTTCTTTCAGTCCTGTGGGCGGATAGACACTTGCCAATATCCAGACTTTAAATCAAGTGATGTGAATACTGAAGCTGGTCCTAATGTTGACAAAATGCCTTTCATGTTTATGACTGGTGGCGGCATGTTTATGGTAATCTTATTTAGGTGTCTAAAATCGACACAGAATCGCCATTCACCATCTTTCTTTGGAGCAAGGGTAATACCTGAATTATAGAGACTTTGTGTAGATTCAATAACGTTATCATTGAGCATCTCACATACCTGTTGGTTGGTGATACTGCAAAAGAAAATAACTGGATCTCGTGGCTTGAAGTATACCGGGTCTTTGTGTGTTGTGACGATTGTATACTCCATTATGTCAGTGCACTGCAGCTTCCTCTCAGTGTGGAACACACTGGTATACTGGTCCAGCAGATGTTGCAGACATTGCTGATGTGTGGCGGGCACCTCATGCTCAAAGTCAACAAGCGACACAGCAGTTGTTGTTATTGGTGGTGTTGCTACCACGGCATAAGCAGTCCATTGGGCACTTATCCCTACGTGCAGACAATTCATGTGCGGTTCTAATACGGCGTGGTTGTCAACGAGCCATGGCAGTCCCAAAATCACTTCTTCGCACAAATCCGGCACAATGTAGACATCGCAATTGGTACGCAGCTCTCTAATTCCTACCGTTACGGGCATCAAACTTTTTGATACTCCCTGGTAGTGTGTGGTTGCGAATTGCAGATGTCTCAGTGGCACCCTAGTAGTTATTGCTTGTACAAAACCATCACGCATAAAGTTGTGACTAGCTGAAGTGTCAATAACAGCTGTAACATTTTACCCTTCAAGTTCAACACATACTCGCAGTGCTTTGACGGTACTGTCAGTTACCTGGAACACTCTTGCGTGCATAGCGGGTGATTTTTCCTTCTGCGGCGGCGACTGTGTAATCTGCCTGACATGAGGCGGCGGTTGTGAGACATGGGTAACCAGCACAGGGGGTACAGGCGGCGGGGGTTCACTTTGTCGGTCCGGCACTTGTTCTCTGCGTTCCGCCTGCTTATCTTGTTCGTAGGCACGTGCCTCCCTTGTAAACAATTCCATGCTCTCCTAGCTGGTTCCGCGCAACAATGGCCTAATGTTCGGTTTTGACAATGTCATAATGATCCCTAAAAAGCAGCGTGTTGGCTAACCTGAGTTCAAACGCTCGAACAAGCCTAGCTTACATTGTATAAATTACTCAATGCCTTCACATTCACATTGCTGTTCATGGTACAGTCGCGGTTGGGCTTGTATAGCATCCCTGTGTGTGTCAAATTGACCTAACACTCTCTCATAGAACTCCTCCCATGTGACTTGATACTCCCTTACCAAGTTCCACCATGTGGCAGCGGTTCCACTTAACCTGTTGGCAGGTACCTCAGTCCAGTCATCCCTATGCACGTGATGCCTATGCAATTTCTCTTCGCATACTGCAAGAAACATACCCGGATCTTCTGAGTCATGTGCCACAAAAATTGGCAGTAATACATTGCGATCTGGCCCGGTTAAGCACTGTGGCGTGTAAGTAACAACTACTGGCGACGTGGGTTTCACCTTTAGTGTTGGTGATGGCACGACCTCAGCACAGTTCGTCTTACGGCACTCGTCACAGTTTATAACACCGTCACGGTCTGTGGTAAACTCCACAGGCCCTATGCATCGTAAATGAGAGTCTTTCCTACACTGTTGGCACTGCGCACACATGGTTCCCGCTTCGTCACATCCGGTGCGCACGCACAGGCTTTGTTCTGATGGCGTAGAGATGTTGTTGGACGTGCATTGACACAAGGGTTGCTCCCACATACTTCCCTCAAACAAGTTAATTTCACTCAATCTCCCACAATGCACGCATCGATCGATCGGCATGTCAGAGTAACTCACGTTCACGGGTGTCATGGTTGCAGACGCGGATGTCTTGAGGGCTTCTCGCAGTCGATCAGACGTAGTGTCCGCCAACTTCTCGCGGATGACGTGACACAAACGAACACACTTGGCCCCACTTGGGAACGCCAACTGACGCTGTCGGGTGAGACACAAGATGAACAATGACACAAATACTTACTGGTAATTTGGCCGCCAGTGATGCTTCCCAATCATCGCACCATTGAGACTCAGGGTTCTCAGGGATGTTGTGGGTTTTGTGTGTCCGTCTCACCCGAGCGTACTTACAAAACATTGGCAATACTAAACTTTAAATAAAATCACTGAAATAAACAATCAATATAATATATGTGGCTAGGACACTGTCACTACTGAATAAAAAATTCAGTCCACTGTAGACTTGTTTTTATTGATATCGTTCATACACATCAACGTGCCAATGAAATGATTATCTCGGTCATGACTAGCCAATTCCGCTTGGGTGCTCCCCAGCCCGTAATTAACCTAGAGCACGCCTAAACAGATGATCTCACCAAGGAGCGTGCAAGCACAGCCTTCACAAGGGAAGAAGGCCGACAGCCGCTAGGGTGGACTGATGGTTTTTCCCTGAAGACAGGACACAGTGAATTACAAATGAAAACCCTTCACACATATTAACACACGTGATTACTCAGCATCACTAACGCAAAATCGTCGGGGCTCGCCCTCCAGCACATGGTTAGTGTGGTGACGGCCTATACACAGAGCCGGCGGCTAGGACAGAAATAATTGCACCGTGCACTAATTACACAATTTCATAGATCCTTGAATGATACATGAAATAAGATGGGACAAGAGATGAATATTCACAATAAACACACACATGTGAAAACCAGCTTAGATTGCGCAGATGCCGCTAGATGAAGTTCGTAGCGGACCACGTGGTGCAGGTCAAATTGCAATATTTCTGCGTGGAAATGGGAAACTAAATTCAGATAAAATACTATTCATGTAGAGCAAGTGATTCTCTTTATGATCAGTGTTGTTACAGGCTTGTAAAATGCCTAAAGGCGGTGAAATCAAACATTATTGTGACAGTGTAGTCAAGTATAAAAAGCATCAATTTATGTGAAAAATACAATGAACCCTGAATAAAACTGACATAGAACCCTGAAATAAATGATTGCACAGACAATGTTATACAAATAAGCTCTTAACATGCAATGATGGCATATGCAAAGACTTGACTTTAGTTGGCCACGTGGTTATACGTGATGTTGCCATAAAATATTCAAACACGAAAATTACTCTCAAATACACTCATAAAAACAAAGCTCTTAAAATTGTGTGTAGCAATTATGCAGAAGTTACACTGAAATGCCATAAACATAGGCAGATGGCGTCTGATTCAAAATGCGCGGGTCGCGTGACCTCTCCATCATCTTTCTCCTCCTCCTCGATTAAGTTAAAAATGCCACAAGGGGGTAAGAATTAGTAAAGCGGAAGTATAATGCTGGGGAAATTGTCTGGCAAAAATGTACACAAGTAAAAATTAACCGGTAAACTACATTGACTATGGAAACCTAAATCAGTGAACAAAAGTTGTAGTGTGCATGTGACAGTGTCTTACCTCGCCAGCTCTCCTCGACAGACTGTCCAGATACAAGAGTCCCACGGACCTACCATGGCCGCCTAAGGGGTTCACATAAGCAGAAGTGCTATGCACGCTGAGTGAAATATTTTATATTTAAAATAAAATGGCACAAATAAAATAAAATATTGTTTTACATTTCTATAACTTTCTTATGAATTTTAGTATTATTTTAATGTCTCTTTGTGATGGCGTTAATGCCAGAATATTAAGTGTTCTTAATCTCGGTGCCGCCGGCACTTTGAATATTCATAACCAAACAATTAAAATTAGTATAAACACTTTAAAACATTTTATGACATATTAAACACTGTAAAGACAATATAATACATTTTACCCTGAAATTAACATTTTTAGGAAAGTTCAAAATTATCGGCCTCTTTGCGCATGTGCGGCACACGTGACACATGAGCGCCGTCATGAGCTCTAGCCCCGCTGGCTGTTAGCCGGCGTCTATTGTATAAAAATTTTATGTGCATTTGGACCTCGATATATAACTGGTTACTTGTAATCACTATAAGCAGATACAATATAATAGAAAAAACCAGATGCTTAGTGAAATTCATATTTCATATGATTCGTCTTTTAGCTTTAAATCAATGTTACTTATTTGTTCATTAGTAAGATTATATCATTCTTTAAGTACCTCATTATAAAAACCATTATCAATATCATCTTCGGTCAAATCTGGGTATTTTTTGATAAGGTTAAATTTAGTTAATTCTCTTTGGTTTGGCTTAAATGTTGGTTTTTTCTTCAATATTGATTCAAAATCGGTATATATTGCGAACGGAACCTTTATTGTATATTTGTAATTTTTTAATTTTATTTGCTCTCCTTTTGGAGGTAAAGTGATTTTTACGGCATCATTTTTAAAGCAGTCTTCTATGTGTTTATTTAAATTCTCTTGAGAATAAAAGAATCAAAGACACATTTCAAATATATAAGCTTTACATTTATGATTATCTTTATGCATTGAAAGCAGTTTTGATAAATCTTTTATCCAACAATAATGCGAATTATTATCATCTTTGACATAAAGTAAATTTATATGCTTTTCCTTTTTATTTTTGTAATTTTTTGTGGATATACTGTGGATTCATCTTCAATCAAGTGTACATTTATAGATGTATCAATATGATTTTCTATTTTTCGTATAACATCAATTTTAATAGGATATTCATATTTATCTATTACTTTATCAATATTGGACCCCACATTTTTATATTTAGTTATTATGTCTGAATTTTTTCTACTGGAAACAATGCAGATTTTATTGCCCAAAGAAAACATTTTTGATCGTTATTCTTCACATTAATGCATGCTTTTTTATTCTTAGTAAATTCTGGTAGATCAATATATGATGCTCCATTTAGTGGATTATACTTATTTATTGCTAAATGTATTCCAATTATTCTATATAATCCAGAACCTCTTTTTTGAAATTCACATAATTGTGTAAGTAATTCCTCTGTTATGATTATACAAATCTTTGTAAATTCTCAATAGTTTAATATTCTATGATTAAATGATTGAAATGTAAATAATTTTTCTTGATTATTTTCCTGCTTGCACACTTGGTATATAATTTAACACTGGTTTTCAACCCTCTAATTGGTTTAAGATTATCGCATATTATCTCAAATACCAGGCTCTACTAAATTTAAGTTATTTTCAATGTTATAAGTTGATATTCTACCTTTAAAAGCTTTATTAACTAAGTAATTTTTATTGGTTTTTCTACTTCTTTTGTTAACAAATAAATTATTATAGAATGGAAATATTTATGTTAAGTCATTTTTATCTTTGTGATATAATTAATTGATACTTGCATCAGCCAAAGGTAAAATTGTAATAATATGCTTTAATGTGCCTTCTTTTACCTGCTTACTTTTATTTCTAAGATTTTCAAATAGATTATTAGAAAATGGGAATGTTTCATTTAAATAATTTTTCTCTTATTTTACAAATAGATTATTAGAGAATAGAAATATTTTTTTCAATTTCTTTCTATCTTTTGAATATAATTGATTGATATTAGCATACAAAAATGTTATATTTGCAGATTTTCATTCTCTTTGCTTGTGTATACTATACGGTAAAATAAGTGTAATTAAATCAGCTTTCCTTAGATTATACCAGTTGAATTAAATCATCATTCCATAGATTATAGCTATAATTATTTTTTAAATCTCTGCCTATAATTCTTAGCTCCCGTACTGTCTTCTATATGATTTTTGAGATATAGATAACAATCATATTTTTCACATTTGCAAATACTTTATTTAATGCATAATGGTTTTTAGAATATTCACTCATACGTTTTTTACATGCTGGTCTAAGCCTGTCTGTTGTACCTTTCTAGTAGTAAAAACATTCAATGTTTAATACTTCACCACACTTTTTGCATTGCTTACACATGGTATTATTTTCCATTTCGAGCATCAATTTCATTTTAATTATGTGGGAATAAATTTATTATGAAAAGGATACATGTTTAGAATATCGAAATGTATAAATTCTATTGACTTGACTCTATTTTACTTGATTTTAGCTTAAATTTGCTTGGTTTTGAGAATGAAAAGTTTGAACGCCTATTTTGGAAAATGGTAAATTTGCTTGATTTAGGGCTTAAATTGCTTGATTTTTGATGAAAATTGCTTGTTTTTTAATTGAAATTTGTCGTTTCTAGAAACATGGAAAAACAGCTTGAAGCTTAAAATTGCTTGATTTTGAATTTTTTTCATTGAATTTCAGATTTTGAGTGTTTAATTTTTTCTTGTACTTTCGTTAAAAATAGTGGGAAATAATTAATGCTAAATTTTCTTATACTTTTGGTGGAAATTGCCGGAAAAAGTGAGGTGAGCCAGGATCCCCATTATACATCTACTACTAACGTTGTTCCCTCACACGTCGTCATCTGCCAGTACTGGAGAGGCGAGTATGGCTCTGCCTTAAATACTTTCTCCTCAGTAGGTCGCTCTGGCTTGTTGATAAAACAGGGGCTAGCTTTAAGAATCCATAGTGCATGCGAGGTTAACTCATGATAATTCTAATTTCTGGTGTTCGGGCCCCCTAGAGCCCGCCACAGTGTGGCTTCTCTGACATCTTTCCGCCTTTCCTTCATTTAAGTTCAAAAAGCTACAAGGGCTGCAAAATATTAATTTAAGCAGAAGCATTATGCTGGGGATGTCAGGCAAAACGTATGCAAAGCAAAGGTTAACCGGTAAACTAGAGTGAACTATGGAAATCTAACTCAGTGCAAAAATATGAAGTGCGTACGTGACAGCATATTACCTCGCCAGCTCTCCTCAGACAACTGCCAGAGACAGAAGTTGCGCATACCTACCATATGGGGTTCACACAAGCGGAAGTGCTATGCATGCAGAGTAAAACTTTTATTGTGGAAAGCAAATGGCACATAAGAAAATTTTATACATATTCACATTAGCAATTTAAATAGTGAAATACTGGTGTTAGCTAACTGTTCTTTGAAGGCGTTCATACCTGAATATCAATGTCTGTGTCTTCGCGCTGTGCACATTTTGAATTTGAAAAGAACATTGTGCAATATTTATGAAAAGACTTTTTTAACACTTTTAGCCCTGAAAGAAAATGGAAAAACATGTAGTACACTGCAAACAATAATAATAATCCCGTTACGGGAAAGTCCACATTATAGCCTCTTTGCACACATGATTACCCACATGTCACATGAGTTGTGAGTGCCGCCATAGTCTGACTGCCACTGACTGTTAGCAGGCGTCAACTGTATGTTGACAAATTTCCAAACATGTTTTGGTGAAAAATTTTTTTAATGCCAATATCTCGTATACAAGCCACATCCCACTTTTAGTAGTTTTTTTTGTACAAATGTGCGGCCTATACACACCAAAAATGGTACATTATTTACAAAACACCCAAACATACTGTTAGTTAAATTTGCAACCTCTTGAACACGTGTTTTCCTATGGAAATCCTTACGAGTTTACTTCACCAAAATCACATTTGTTTGTCACTAGCATTATATAATTTATTTGCAGAATCATTTAGTAAAATCAACACTGCGCACATTACCAAATATAAACAAACTTGCTCTTTGGTCGCCGCCGATGCTAACCTCAGAATTTGCATGTTTCTAGCATTATCTTGCCACTGTGACGTCAGTGCATGAAGCATTTGTGCTTTTTCCTCATGCAGTTTATGCATGAGAAGGTAACAGAATACGGCCATAGTTCAGTAGTGGTAATTCAGCAATTAACTCTCACTAAAAAATTTACATGAAAAACTATCATTATGATGATATTTGCAGCAAAACAGTGAAAATAATTTATTTGATGAAAAATTGTTAAAGAATAGCAACATTCCAGCATTTACCACCATTACAAATTGCAAATAATAGCTTTTCAGGCAGCATCTGTGAACAATGAACTCTGAATAATTGCCAACCTGTGTAACATAAATGAACATACTACTACACTCGCTGCACAGCGCTAGTAGAAGAGGCTTGATTCTGGTATTTTGAATTTTGGCGTAAAAACAAAAACATCATTAAATGAAATTTACTTGTACCAGTAAACTATACTTTAAGAACAAAACCTATATTTAAATACCCTTGAACCACAGGTTTTCCTTTTTTTAAATAGTTATCTACAATATTTATTCTTAGGACATACTTTTGGTGTTCGCTCGTTACTACTAGTCACAAGCATTTTTTTTTACTTTGATAAATGTATGTCGAACATAAAACTGCTTTAACAATAATAAAAAATCCCATACGTGAAGTGAAAAATGTTGATGGGTATGTACATCCTAATTTGTTTATATCTGAAAGAAATATTGTTTTTGCCAGCAAAATTACCATGGCCATCTCCAATTCTTACACTTTTTTAAAGTTAGAGTTTGTTGTTAATTACCTATCAACATTCAAAATTAATATTCTTTTCAATCCCATTGCCGCATCCAGATGTTAAGGGTTGAGGAATAAAGTGTGCAGCAGAGGAGAGAAAATACTTTAGATTGAGGTTAGAATGCCCATTACAGATGTGCCAATATTTTAGCGCCAATCTCCCATAATGGTAAATGTACCGATATTATCGAAATCTGATATTGGGTATCGAGCCATCACTATTATACAGTAAAGTTGGCCCGATACTAAAAAAACTTGATACGATGCAGGTTCCGATATTTAGGATTTTACAGATCCGATTCCTAATAACTGATATTTTCCATTATCATTCTTTAGGCAGATCTTTGTCACTAAAGTGGATGAGAGAAAACAGATACCTGGAAAACGACTTGCTGTTAGGTGGGACTTATTTATGCCTGTTATATCAAAACAGCAGAAAATTAATATTTGTAAAAAAAACTTTTAAAACCAACCTTTTATTTACAAATGCACTAAAAAGAGAAAAATAATTATAATAGTTGCACTATTTAAGATGTGATCGAACAGCAGTAATAAAATTTACTACAAATTAATATGTTTATATCAATTTATATGTAGTATATAAAAGCTTGGGGCGAATAGTCAAGAGCTTTACGCACGATATGTGCTTCCTATGCTTACGCAAATGTGATATGCATTCTATATTGTGAATAATAATTAAGAGCCTTACACAAGATATATGCTTACTACACTTACGCAAATGAGGAATACATTATATATTGCGCCAAGCAAGTCTTTTTAGCTTAATGAAAACCAAACTTTTCCAGGTATCTATTTTCTCATCCACTTTAGTGACAAGTCAAGTAACGTGACGCCAGCTGTCACTAATGAGGGAATAAATATAACTTAAAATACGTTACTGGAGATGATGTTTATAATGAAATAGGGGTGAACCAATTACTACGATATGTAACAACCTAGTAAACTTCTTGCGCAGTACCAGGATGTTTGTACGGGGCTGGTCGGGTAGGCTTACGTATTTCATGCTGAATTAAGTGCAATAACTATATTAAGGGGAATGGTGCATGAAAACAGTATATCTTTATTATTTGTTGTCACAACTGGTTTTATAGAGGATTTTTTGAAATTTTTGGCTCGACAAGATGTAAATAATAATTTTGAACACCTTCTTATCTTATTACAAATTCACTGCGTTCGTTATTCTCAGAGCACTGATCGAAGATAAGGGGAAAAAAATTGCTTTCCTTTCTTCCACCAATGCTCCGAGAATAATGAAGGCAGTGAATATCTAACAATGTAAAAAGGTGTTGAATATTATTATTTACGTCTTGTCGAGCCAAAAATTTTGATACACCCTTTCTAATACAACTTACATAAAAAATCGGGTAAATATGCTGCTTTCATGCACCATTCCCTTTAAGAACCTTCCCTGTGGTGGTACGAATTAAACAAGTAGTAGAAGAAGTTTTAGTATCTGGTCCCTGCTGTGGTGGAGGCTTCACTACTGGCTCGGGCACTGAGGGTACTAAATAACTGGTGTGATCTAGATCCGGCCATGGCCAACAGATTTCTAACAGTGGGTCCAGGTAAGAATTGCAATTTTCAGCGATTGGAATTCCCTGATTGGTTCGACTGGTCTCACTTCTGGTTGAGGAGGGGGTGATGTAGATTCGCTGGGTGTGGTACTGACTGGCTTATCTAACTCTCGTTTGAAATGGTTGTTGGACTAGGCATTTAAGACGGCTAATATGCCCACCTCCTTTCTTATGCATCTGATTAATGAGTAAAGTAATATAAAGCAGAAAAATGTATGAATTCGCTCGTTTTCAGCCTACTGGTTAGGAAGGCGTGCTCGTAACCTAGTTGCCCGGCTCTCAACCCCTCCTGGATGTAGTCTTGTGCAGACACACCGAGGTATTAAGCATGACAATCGACAAACTAGATAAGGAGTGTTTCTGCAGGTATGCTCAGGTGTACTGGACACGTCTCAGTTACGTAATGGCAGGTGAAGGCAAACCTGCGAAAATTATTGCAAATGAAACTAACTCCAATAAACAGCGAGTAACGAGGGGTGGTTTTGTCCAGAACTTTACGGCCTGCTACCATGGAGTGCAAGGATTGACGTGGGTAAAGGGTGAAGGGGTAAGGACTTTGTGATACCTTTTGAAGTTTCAACAGGACTTTCCTCCGTGGACTGCTGGAGTAGGTCGAGGAACAGTTTTCCAGCTGCTGGAGAAGAAGAGCCTTTCCAAGCTGGAGGGCCTTCTTCAGGCTGGAGAGTCTTCTGCAGACCTTGGAGAGCCCTCCGACCTTATACAGGTCAGCGGGCCAATGACAACCGGCGAGAGCGATTTCGGTTCTCCTTATATACCCAAAATGGCAGCTTGGTGGCTGTCACAGGGAGGCGTGAGTTGCTAGCCTTCCATTACAGGGGTTGGTTATTACAGGGTAGTGGGCTGCGCCATACATTTCTTATCGCCCTGGCTGGAGGCTGCTGACATATTTACTGCATCTCCATGAGGCTCTGCAGCGATGACGACCTCAGCCGCAGGGATGCTGCTCTCATACGGCCTCCCTGTTAACTATCTTATCTCATTTTGCCATGTCGGAGGCTCAGTGGGTAAGGCCAGCTTCATCTTCAGGGGTGGCGACTGCTTGTCATTTCCGGGTGAGCAGTACAAACTTCTTAATTATCCACATGTCTGTAGTTATCCACACTGCGTGGATCAATCCTATAGCCATGAGATTGATTGTCTGCCGGCAAGTGGATTGCCTCGAACCGCTCTGAGTGCTTGATGATGGGGCGAAGTAGAACAGTACAGTACGTATGCTCGCTGCGCAGTAGAGTGACATGCGTCACATATAAATAGCTTTTCGGCGGCATTTGAAAATAATGAACTCTGAACAATTGCCAACTTACGAAACATTACTGAACAAACTATCACACT
The DNA here is from genome assembly GCA_029891345.1 of Dryococelus australis. Lineage (NCBI taxonomy): Eukaryota > Metazoa > Arthropoda > Insecta > Phasmatodea > Phasmatidae > Dryococelus > Dryococelus australis. Next base: position 2,890,408 of record CM057006.1, on the reverse strand, counting down.
CATCGCTGTGCAGCGCTAGTAGAAGAGGCTTGCTTCTGGTATTTTTTATTCTTATGTAGAAACAAAAAAAAATCATTAAATGAAATTTACTTGTTCCAGCCAACTACAATTTAAGCACAAAACCTACATTCTAATACCAGTGAGTCACAGGTGTTCTAAAAATAATTCTCTACAATATTTATTTTTAGGACATATTTTGGTGTTCTCGTTGGTACTAATCACAATTGTTTTGTTTACTTTGACAAATGTGAGTATAATGCAAGACTGCTTAACCAATAATAAACATTTCATCCGTGAAGTGATAAACAGTGGTGGGAATGTACATCCTAATTTTTTTTACCTGAGGGAAAAATCGATTTTGCCAGTAAAATTGCTGTGGCCATCTCAAACTTATACACTTTTGTAAATGTAGAGTTTGCTGTTAATTGCTTATCAACATTTCAAATTGATATTATTTTCAGTCGCATTTCCGCATCCGCATGTTAAGAGTTGAGGAATTAAGTGTACAGCAGATGAGAGATATTGTTTTATATTGAGGTTAGAATGACCATTACCGATGTGTCAATATTCTAGTGCCAATCTCCTATAATGGCAAGTCTACAGACAATACCAGTATCGGTAATCGGATATAGGACCATCACTATTATACAGTCAACTCTTGTTTCTAGAATCTTCAATAGCAACCAACTTGAAATAAAGATCCTTTCTCAGAGTACCAAGAACAAATTTAACCCATTCAGACCCAATTGTGTACATTGTGAAATTGTAGATAACTTATGGTCTGTGCTACACACTGCAAAGCTGATCAACCAATGATTTATATAACTGTAGCAGAACAAATAGGCTACAACTCACTGGCTGTGAGAAAGAAACAAGTGTTGTGTCCACTTAAGTACAGTGTGTAGCACTGAAACAAAAACTAGGCTTGTTATCAATGTATAATATTACTTATCACTATAGCAATATTACTGAATAAAGCCAAAAATGAATACATTTCAACTAAAATACGAGAATAGTGAGCATAGTTATTAGTACTGTCTACTGACACAAGGAAATACTGCCATAAGTTATTAAAAGTTCCATAATGCATACAATGATATAGGAAAGAAGTCTGGAATTGGATTTTCAAAATCTGGATCATCAAATTTATCCGTGATGTCCTTGTTGCTGCCACCCTCATAAGGATTCACATCTTCTCTAGCCTCAATCCAGAAAACATAATACTGGTGGCATGCAAACATCAGCACTGCAAAGTCACCTGCAGACAAAAACACACACACCAATAAGTATTTTCCTAAATGTGATTATATAAATTGGAGAGATTTGGGCAGCTCTTAATACTGAGGTCTTGAAAGGCGATGAGAGAATAGCGAGGTTATGGAGAAGTGCCAGAATGCAAGAGTGGGGAAAATGGTGAATCCCTGAGAAAACCATAGAACAGTGGTATGTCCGACAAGATTGCTAAGTGTTAAAATATGGGAATGTCTCAACCAGGAATCGAACCCGGTTCATATTGGTGAGAGGTGAGCGCTCTGGCCACTGTATCAACCATTTGACCTCTAAAAATGTGGGAATGAACCACAAGTTATGAGCAGAAAATATTGCATATTCTTACTCCACTTTTAATAACTGCAGTGTTGAGACATATGTAAATATCTTGTTTAAAGTGTTGTGAGGGCTTGAGTCTGAATAGTGACGAAGAGCATAGTGTTAATATGAGACATTCAACACTACAGAGCGCCACGACTTTAGTTCTCCTGGTGGCCGCTAGGAGCGGCGAGGCCATAGAAGATGGTGACCAGTGCAGCCAGACACGTGGCTGTTGTTACTATTCATCAAATTTTAATATGTAAGTTTCAAGTCAAAATATTTGGTCCTCCAGCATCAGCTTAAGATCAGCATAATTTCCATAATCTTTTGCTGTGTTAACGCAAATATCTTGATTTGGTGTGGCTTCTTTGTGTTATTGCCTTGTTGCTCTAACATCTTTGTCTCGCCAGCACCTGCTTTGTTCACCGACCTAACGCAAAGAACATATTTTGTGCCATGTTACGAATGTGTGTGATCTAAATTCTGCAGTACGAACACGTTAATCATAAACTAGATGTTCACGTAGTGGAAGCTGGTACATTCTGTTGTTTCGATTTACTGTGACCTGTAATATTAATAGTGACTGAATGCTTCGTGACCGGGTCTATGGGCACATTCTATACACTGTGCTATTAGTTTTAGCTGTGGATTGAAGAAGTTTGGTGATTCAAGAATTTTGTGTCTCACCATGGCTGAAAAGGTCACATCATTAGAGCGACACTTGGAACGTGCGGAAAATAGGTTATGACGAGCCCCAAACTCGACAAAAGGTTTCCATAGATCCAACCAAAAGGCAGCTGTTTTTTGTAACCTTCCATGATTTAGCCCAGATATGCTCAGGATTTTAAGACTACCACCTAGCCTATGAACTAACAAGTAAGCATAAGATGGACTTTGATGCTGCAATGCTCTCAGAATGGTTAGATAATTTTGATGACTTATTCTATGAAATTACTGCAATTTGCAACTCCTTATAACAAGTAAAGAGACTACCAAGCCTGCACGTAGATCTTGCTCAGCCATTTCATCCCCTCTTCACCCCACCTAAGAACTGATGCACTTCATCTGTAATCCTAACACCTGGACGAGCTTTTCAAATCTACTCAGTGCCTTGGTAGTTCAAAATACATATCTCACTAATGTGGAGCAATTGTCGTATCTGAAATCATCGCTGTCCGCATGTGCATTGCTGTAATCCAAGCATTGCCACTTACTGAAAAGAATGATGAAGTGACCTGGGAATTATTGAACAAATTGTAGCGGGCTCCAGGGGGCCCTCATATGACGAGCTAAACTTCAACGAGATATAGATTCCTGAGTGGGCCCCCTCTTTTAATAACAATAATTGCTCTGAAGGCTTTGTATCTTGTGGGGATCGCAGCTGCTCAAAACAGTCATTACTTTTCGTGTAGGCCTAGAGGTGGCTTACACGAGTTCTTCTATCAACAAATATTAAGGTACTGTCTCATCAAAAATTCCGCCCAACAACACCACGGGTTGTTTTGCCTGAAAGTTTCTCCACAAGCGGCAACCACCTTAATAATGTGTATAAACAGTATTCATGCTGTCAGGTGAAAGACGAGACGGACAATGACACAAATACTTACTGGCAATTTGGGCGCCAGCGGTGCTTCCCAACCACCGCACTATTGAGACTCAGGGTTCTCAGGGATGCTGTGGGTTCTGTGTGTTTGAGTCACCCGTGCGTACTTACAAACACATTGGCAATACTAAACTTTTACTAAACATCACTGGAAATAAACACTTAATAAAATATATGTGGCTAGGACATTGTCACTACTGAATAAAAGAGAAGTTCACTGTAGACTTGTTTTTATTGTTATTATGCATACACATCAACGTGCCAATCAAATTATAATTATCTCGGTCATGACTAGCCAATTCCACTTGGGTGCTCCCCAGCCCACAATTACTCTAGCACACGCCTATATGGATGATCTCACCGAGGTGCATGAAAGCACAGCCTTCACAAGGGAAGAGGGCCGACAGCCACTAGGGTGGACTGACGGTTTTTCCCTGAAGACAGGACATGGTGAATTACAAATGAAACCCTTCACACATATTAACACATGTGATTACTCGGCATCACTAACGCAAACTCGTCGGGGCTCTCCCTACAGCACATGAGTAGTGTGTGACAGCTTATACACAGAGCCAGCTAGGATGGGAATAATTGCACCCTACACTAATTACAAAATTGCATAAACCCTTAAATGATACATGAAACAAGATGGGACAGGAGATGAAATTCACAATAAACAAACACATGTGAAAACAAGTTTAGATGGTACGGATGCCGCTGGATGACGTTTGTAGCGGACGACGTAGTGCAGGTAAAATGGCAATATTTCTGCATGGAAATGACAAACTAAATTCCGACAAAAGATTATTCCAGCTTAGAAAATTATTTTCTTTACAATTGCAGTGGTTACAGGCATGTAACATGCCTGATGGCGATAAAATCAAACATTAACGTGATCGCCTGGTCAAGTACAAAAAGCATCAATCTACGTGAAAAATACACGGAATCCTGAAATAAATATTGCACATACGATGTTACATAAATAAGCTCTCAAACACAACGATGGCATGTACAAAGGCTTGGCGTCTTGCCGGCAACATGGTTATTGGTGATGTTGTCGTAAAATATTCAAACACGAAAAATGACTCTCAAATACATAGATAAAAATAAAGCCCTTAGAATTGCGCATAGCGATAACGCAGAAGTTACAATGAAATGCCATAAACATATGCAAATGGTGCCTGATTCAAGTTGCGTGGGTCGCGTGACCTCTCTGACATCTTTCTCCTCCTTCTTCTCGATTAAGTTAAAAATGCCGCAAGGGCGTAAAATTTAGTAAAGCGGAAGCATAGAGCTGGAGAAAATGTCTGGCAAAAACGTACGCAAGCAAAGGTTAACTGGTAAACTGAATTGACTACGGAAACCTAAATGAGTGAACAAAAGTTGTAGTGCATACGTGACAGCTCTCCTCGACATACTGTCCAGAGACAAGCGTCTCACGGACCTACCATGGGCTCTTACGGGGTTCACATAAGCGGAAGTGCTATGCACACTGAGTGAAATATCTTATATTGAAAATAAAATGGCTCAAATTAAATTAAATGTTGTTTTACATTTCTATAATTTTGGTAGAATTGCAATGTTATTTTAGTGTCTCTTTATGATCGAGTTCACGCCAGAATATTAAGTGTTCTTAATCTCGGTGCCGCGGGCACTTAGAATTTTATAACCAAACAATTTAAAAATAGTAACATATACTTTAAAACATTTTAAGACATTTTAAACCCTGCAAATACAATAGAACACATTTGACACTGAAAAATAACATTTATATGAAAGTTAAGAATTATTGGCTTCTTTGCACACATGCGGGACACGTGCGTGGTGAGCGCCATCATGGGCTCTAGCGCCGCTGGCTTTTAGCTGGCATCATACAATTAAAGTATAAGTAATGAACTGAAAAACTTATACTAGCACCTAAAGTATTTTGGAAATCTGATGGGAATCTGTGTTAAGTCAGTATCACAATATGTACTACTCGATGCTTTAAGTAAACACAAAAAAATAGGTAAATAAATTTCACATAAATTCTTCAAAATTGGAGAATAGAAGTAGCACTCAATAAATATTTTAGTAATAATCTTAGTAAGGTGAGGGCAACTTAAACCATTTATGTTTTAAATTTATCAAATAAAAAATATTAAATCTACGAGGTTGTGTGCCACATTTCTCAGCATAATTCAACTTTGTTGTTATTCAGAAAATTAAACATTATTTATATTTTATACACACACTCAGGTAGTAAATATCAGATTTCATACTGCTTTTTAAAAGATTTTAAATACTAAAATGACAAAGTTGAGCTGCATTGCAACCCCTGCAAAGCTGGTAATTCGGCAACCTGCAACACAGCCACTGATGAATATCAGTACCTGTCACAGCTGGTGGCAGTGGGGTGAGAGCAACATCACACTCTCTCCCTCATTCTTTCCTCTTCTAGTAAATGATTATCTCACAGCGGTAGTTACTCCTGCCATCCCTTCCACTTCCGTGAGTGAAAGGCTATCAGTTAGTTCTTGTAATAAGAATGGCAACTGCTGCCTCAAAACAGCAGCAGTTGAGCATGTCTTACTGTAAAGTCGCCATCCTATTATCCTCTAGTGTTATTCTAACCAACAACCGACCAACCTCTTGCTTTCTTTTATTCTTCCCTACAGGCCATCCATTTCTCTCAACCACCCTCTGCCCCCCCTATCTAATTCATAACCAGTCCTTTTCTGTTCCCTCTTTTGCACACTCTTCCCTCTCACTTCAAGTTGTCTGTCTCACTGGCACTGACAAGGTCGCCAATCCCAACAGGATGCAGCTGTCAATATACTCACCTGCCTCGCTGCTCCCTTTATCTATGTATCACCTAGAGCTCCCACCAGCCCCCCTCACCCGAATGTGCGATGGGAAACCAAAGTTTGCCATGCATTGCCAATTATGTTGTGACAACCACTGAACTGGCTCATGGGTGAACAGTTTCTTCTGTTTCCACAAGTGTATTCTAAATATACACTATTTTGTTAATTTTTTTGACAGTAAACATTTTTGTATTAATTCATTTTTTAATTCAATTATACCATTTAATCACGAAAATTCACAAAAAACTATTTTCTACCACCTGTATTTATTAGGCACAGCTGGCATCATGACTTTTGACAGCGTGTGATGTATTTCACATCCAGTTACTAGAAATTAAAAATTATAGTTAAAAATGATAGCTTAAAAATGATAATTGCAAGAAATATTTGGTGAAGGGACCCAAAATATACTTTAATCAACGCACCATTCGATAAACATACAAGCGGTTTATGTTAACATTATTTACATAGGGATTTTGCAGAGACCACAAAAAATTGTTGGATGCTATTTATCGATATATAGAGAATCTCTTGATAAGACAATACAATTACTTACACATCAATGCGTATGAGTGCATCTCAACTGCAACATCTGGAAGGTAAAACCACTCCTGGATGTTGCGTAATGTTACTGACTTGTACCACGGGAAATCTAAAAAGAGAGCAAACACAGAGATGTTTGTGATGCCAAAAAATAAATAGCAGACAAAACACTTCACATTTTATTAACGTAAAATACCTCAAATACCTGATATCTTAACACAAAACTCTCAGCAAAAATATTGGAAATCACTTTTTAATAGCAAATCTAGCAGCATTTGTTTGAACATGCATCAGCTACAAACATTCGCATGCAACAAACAACACTAAAGAAATCTCCAGAACATAAACTTTAAAGAAGAACTAAATGAATCACATGACTATTTTGAAACGTCATCATGCTAAACAGGCAATGTCAAGTGTTAGGATGTAAGGTATTTGGATACATTCACTGACTGCTGATAAAAATATACCCATTAATACTTCGTCATTATACTGAAATAATATTGATAATCACCCAGACAAAAAAATGCAACTGAAGCCACAGAAAGTAATGGAAAACTAAAAGGATATGTATGGACAAGTACGGGAAATTTTCACAATACCTAAAAAATACATGCATACATAATTCAAATTCTAATCAAAGGAAATGAGAATACACTACTGAGGATGCACAGCAGTTTTTAAAGAGAAAAATATCCCTCAGAATACACACAAGATTAGATGCATTGAGATTAGTATTGATATACAAACTTTGGCACGTGCTCCTACCTCAAGGGGTAGGTGATTAAGACACTGACCGCCCTCCCCAGTTCGTCAGGTAAGCCTACCACGGTGTGTTGGCGAATGTATTGGCCCGGTGGGTCGTGGCAGTTGTGGATTTTGTGGGAGACTGCTTAATGGAAGGATACCGTCGGAAAAGAGGGGAGTCAACCCCCAGAGTGAGGGAGTGAGGCAGAACGAGATTTTTTCCCATCCAGGGAGTTCAATCTTCCTCAATACTAAAGTTGCCAAGAGGCAGGATGCCAGTTGTTCCTGGGTGTATGAAGTGTGAAGAGGTTCAAACGATTGTGTGGATGGGGTTGAATAATGATCTGGCTGGAGAGATCTGATTTATTCGTATGGGCCGTGTAGGCCGATGTGCAGGAACTTAATTCGTGGGACACAATACTACGCACAGCTTGGGGACTACCTTAAGCGGGAGTCGAACCTGGACCGTCTTCCCCAAAGTCAACTTAATCAAGCACATATTTGGTTCATCCTTTGGAGGCACTACCTTGGTTGGGGTAACATTGGCTACTGATAGTGGAGTCTCCGACTGAGTAGGGGGTGTCCCCTCCAGATTGCATTCCAGCTAACAGGCACCTAAATACTTATTGAAAGGCGACCAATGATTGAGAGGGATGAAGGGTGATATTGGCCTAGGTATATGAACTCAGGTTCCGAAAGAGGAGTCTCGACCATGCCCATGGCTTTGGTATTGGGGTAGGAAGTTAATGAATATGCCACACTTAGTTCCACCCTTCTTGGGGCACATCTGTACTGTCCCCTGACCTTTCCGCCGACGAGCAGTCCTGGGGGCGTGACTTTTGCAGTCATACCCTAGGCCCTGGCGTATAGACATGCAGTCCGGTATTAGACGTCACTGAAGATAGATGCGGAAACACTGAAAACCCAGGAACTGCGGTATGTCTTGTGCAGTCTGAGGCTTTCTGCAATATCCGTCTCCTGTAAAGTTAGGTGCGCCTCACAGCTAGTCTTCAGCAAAGTTTTACTGTTATGCCTGTCATAAGATTTACTGACATACAATAATAATACATAAAAAATAATAATTGTGACCCAGGAACTAAAGTTAAAATGACGGTATGCGAAACCATTTAAATTCACGTAAGTTTTATTATGTTACTTGGGAAAATGGGAAAGTCCCGGTTAATTTATAAATTAATTAAACAAGTTATAAATTGGATTATGCAAGAAAACAGGCAAAGGTGAGCCTGATAAAAATATAATAAAAATACTAGGTTTAAATCTACGTAAAATACACTCTTTACAGTGTCTCTAAATTTACAGGGATTTTCCAGAAGGTAAAATAAAGACATGATGACATGCTATCACGGAGTCATGGAAGTTGACTGGGGTAAAGGGTGCAAGGTGCAGAATGTTGGATTACCTCTGGAGGTGGGCCGTCCTTGTGGTCGGCTGGTGCAGTGAGGAAGAGCCTTCTTCAAGCTGCAGGGACGGTGCAGTCTTCGCAGTCTGCAGAAGTGGTTGAAGCCGTGTTGCAGACTTCTGGAGAGATTGAGCTGTGTAGCAGGCTGAGGAGAGGAAAGAGAGGTCTTCTGCAGACCAGGGAGTGCTTAGTGACCTACGCGGCTGGTGAGCCCAATGTGTCTGCCAGGGCGTGCTCTCTGACTTCCTAATATAGTGAAATATCCCTTTACCAGCAATCTTCCAGGGGTGCAGGGTAGATTATCTTTCCAGCTCAGGGGTAGGTTTATCAGGGTTGCAGCGGTGCTGCTCATTTCTTATCTCCTTGCCTGGAGGCGATGACATATTTAAGTGCCTTGTCCTGAGGCTGGTGGGATGTGACATCACAGGGGAACAGAGGTGCTGCTATCTTGTGTTGTCGCAGGAATTTCTTCCACAGCTAAATGTAGGGTAATGGTTCATCAAAAATATTTTATTTATTCCTGTGGGTGGTGCTACCATGCGGGATTCTGGGCGGGCCGTACATTCCATAATTAAATGCGTTATTCAATTTTACGTATGCAGATGTCCAACACATGAAGTCTCCCAGCTCGGTACGTGAAATTACTCTCCCACTGTTTCTGACTTGCCCCAAGCTCTCATTGGCTCGAGATGGGGCGAAGTCGCCCATAGAAAGCGCAAGCGCGCTGTGCAGCATGTTGGCATGTGTCAACTTGTAGTCCATTTGTAAGGTGACAGCTGGTATGGTGATACAGTATAATGATGTTTGAGTGTGCTTGCCGGCAATATGATGGTTTGTCGATGTCAATGTAAAAGGTGAATGTTGTTGTACTGTGGTGTAGTACTTGAGTGTAAGAGATACCATATTATAAATTGGAACAAGTTAATAAAGATATTAACTGGCGACAAGGATGGGATCCTGCTTATGAGGGAAGATTGCAAGATCCCATGTGGTCATAGTTAGCATCTAGCCTCCTGGAAGCTGTAGCATCATGGTGAGTCGGAAAAACTCCATCGACAACATGGATAAGTTAGATGAAGGAAAACAAAGACTTCATATAGTAAACTGAAAGACTCTACAGTTTTTCATCTCGAATGACTGGTCAGATTATAAAGTGAAGGTCACGTTTATTATCAGTCATTTTGGTGCATCAAAATACACATGACTAAAGAGCATTTTGTTTCCGGTGAAGCCGTGCAAGAAGAAATATAGTGAATTGGTTGAGGCCCTGCAGCTACATTATGCCCCAAAAAGGTCAGTGATAACAGAGTGGTATCATTTCTATAGAGAAATCAGGACAGTGAAAGTATCAGCAATTTCATAATTGCCATAAAAAAAATTATCTGACTTTTGTGAATTTGGTGCTTTCTTAAATGAGACGCACAGGGACAGGTTTGTCTGCGTCCTAAGTTTAGACACCATACGATGGAAGTTGTTACTGGACGACACACTAACCTTCGGTACAACAGTCCTGTTAGCACAATAAATGGCAATTGCTGAGCAAAATGCAAAGCTTGCCAACATAACAGATGTCAACAAACTAAATTTTGGGGGAAGTAGTAGAAACAAAGGAATCTACGACCAATGAAAAAAGATAGACAAGGGAGAAAAGCCTATAGACCTTCAGAGGAGGAAGGCAGCTGCAGTTGACGAAAAATGTCGCAGCTGCGGTTGTCCACACTCCGACATTTCATGCCAAGTCAAAAATTGGGAATGTTTCACATGCCACAAAAAAGGCCACACATCAAGAGTATGCAGAAACAGAAGATTTCAAGAAGTGAGGGAACCTCAGGATAGTGATTCTTCAGAGTCATTCGGGAGTAGAATATTCAATGTGAAGTCATCTAAAGGAGGCAGCGAAACCTGAAGGAAAATGGGAAGAGCACTGGTGGTTGCGAAGTTGTGTCGGGTCAGAACATTAGCAGTGAAATTGTGTCTGTAAAACTGTCTGCGAGGAGCCAAAGTAGTACACCTGTATACAATCATTTTGAAGTCGAAGGTAAGGTGATTTGTTTCGAAATAGACTCTGGTGCAGGAATAAGTGTAATCTCAGTGGATACCTATGATAGGTGGTTTGCACATAAAGTGTGATCTATCAGTTAAGTCATTAACAGGGGAAAAAACTGTCAATACTTGGGAAAATTCAAGTGATTGTTAGGTTGTTTAATAAGGTAACGTACAAAATAAAGTTAGTTGTGATCTATGGTAAGAAACTTACATCAATGTTAGGTGGAAGCTGGTTGGATAAGTTATTGTCAAACGGACAACAAGACCAAACTAGGGGTAAAGGCAGTAGATCAGATGTCAGATACAGATGGCCAGGTGACGGATCTTGGTGATGAAGGAGGAATGTCCTGAAGAAGTGAGGGAAGGGAAATTAAATTGATAGATTAGATGTTAAGAAATCCACATGTGTTTTTTAGTCATGCCCGAGAATCCATAAAAGGGTATAAGGCAAATTCGGTTTTAAAGGAAGATATTGTTTCTGTTTTTCATAATCTTATGATGTACCCTTTGCTCTGAAGGAAAAGATTAAAATTCAGCTTGAAGAATTCTGTAAGTTAGGAATTCTGATCCCTGTGCATCCCTCCACAATTCATTGTGTAACCAAACTCTCAGGAAATTAAAGAATTTGCAGAGACTTTGGGGTTACCCTGAAGCCGGTTGAATGTAGATTTTCACCCACTTCCTAAGCTGGATGATGTCCTAGCCAGACTATCGGGTGGCACTATATTCACAGTATTAGATCTAGAGTCATAATATCTACAGCTAGAAGTACGGGAAGAATCGAGGAAGTATCTCACCAACAATACCGAGCATGGGTTGTAACAGTACACCCAGGTACCTACTGATGTCGCCAAGACTCGTGATGGCTCAAAGCACGGGGTGAGGAAGGTCCAAGTCAAGGAGGGTTAGGAGTTTAGGAAGAAAGTGGCCACGCCTCCCCGCCGTGCTACATGCCATACAAAACACATTGCCCCTCGTTCCTCGCAGTAGTGACAGACTGTGAACAATGGCGAGTATCACACGGCTCAAGAGCCATCAGGAGTGTTATAGAAACTTGTAATGGAGAGTCAAGGAATAAATATTTGTTTGTTCTTATTAACAAAGCTACAGAAAGAGCTGCAAAGTACACGGGAGTAAGTAAGGCTTCTCTTGAGAGAATTCGCAAACAAAGCAGAGAGAGATAGACCTGGAGAGCCTCAAACAACTCCAGGAAAGCGAAGGCAAGAACACGATGCTTACACTGTTCACCGTATCTCCTATTAAGGGTTCTGACAATCTGCAATTATTTTGTGCAATCGAGTCCTCGAAACGGTCGGACTCTTGCTCACGCCTCAATAGCTGCATCACCTGTACCCACAATATGCTCAACGTGCATACTGTCTCTCTGCCAGCGACTTGCCTACACATGACTTTCAGCAGTTAACATATTTATATTAAAGGTACACTAATAAGAAAGAAGAACGGTATGTTTCTCAAGATACTTTTAAAATTTAGTATAAAAATTCTGTGGCTGAAACTGTTTCTGAAAGCATCCATTTTAGCCATTCTTACATCAAAAATAATTCTTAGAGTTTGAATGAAAACATGGTGTTTGAAGCCATTAACGAAATATCCAACTGTTTTGGAATCATGTATTTTGTACTAAACCCTTGTAATACATTTCATGCACCAGCCAGTCGGAGCCCTTATTACATCTGCAATGTGATGAATCTGTGTTAATTTTTGTCACTTTGACAGATGAAGATAAATATGTCACGCAGCAGCATCAAAGGCAAGGTTTATTTTCTTGAACTGGTGTGCTTTTGAAATATTGCACCAATAGTTAAGAGTCATCGGTGACTTTTCAGTAATATGCAAGTATTATTTTCAGTCAAACAGACCATTCAAAAGATTTTGTGTAAAAATTGTAAATTTGGCGCAGTAGCGTGGCTACAAGGAAAAGGGGTCTCTTGCGACGAAACAATGAGAAAAGCTACTCTCATTAAATTGCTTGAAAACATCGACCAAGAGAGAAAATATTCACTGTTGACAGAGTATTCCAGCAACATGGCCATACTGTACCTAGATTGCCCACTTATATGTGCCATTTCAATGCCACAGAACTAGCATGGGCTAAGATTAAATGTCACATCAGAGCTTACAACACGACTGGAGATATACCAGTGCAAGTCTTACAGATGCTAACAACAGAAGCTTTAAAAGCAGTAACAAAGGAAGACTGGGTGGGATATTGCAGACCCGTCAAAGGAATTGAAGAAGAGTACTGGAAAAACGGCTGCCTCATGGAGTTAGCAGTAGATGAATTCTTAATCAAACTGGACAGTGACGGTGATGACACAGATGATGAAAGTGAAAAAATTTCACACCATGACAGCTGCAGTGAGCAAGAAATTTTTAGTTAATGTGATAGGACATCACTTGCTTAGGTCAGCCATTGTAAATATTGAAATTAGATTAATTATATCTTACTGATACATGTACTCTATAGTGATAAATATGTTTTGCTTAATCACTTTTTAATTAGTGAGCTAGGAATAGTTTTACTATTCACTAAGCTTCCTCGACAAGTTAATAAACATTGTTAACAATGCTATGTTGAGACATATCCGTAGTATGTGTTATCAGTTTGTAAAATTGCTATCCACTTTTATTTGTACTTATATTAATGCATACATTATTTTTATTTACACTATTACATAAATCTTTTTTTGCTGAAGCAACTGGAAACATGAATGTTACATGGTTTCATTTGACCAATTAATAGTTCTAATTCTGAACACTTGTAAATAAATAAATTTAAGCTGAACATTTCAATAAATCTTCCCATATTTTGACTTTTTGTTCCCCACACCATAATTTTGGTATTACTGGTTATTCTCATAGTAACTGTGTACCGTAACATTATACGCTCACATCTTGTTCAGCAATAATTGGTTACAACTGAATACTTGTAGCTCAGTATTTTTCATTAGTTATGCTTATTTGTCACATCATCATCTCGGGTCGTTTATTGTTAAGTATTATTATCATATCCTAAACATATACTATCAAACTGTGATAAATTGCTAATTACTTTGGAGGTTGTTAAATGATTATGTCACTGCAATTTTTTAATTTTGTGTTTTGGAGCGTAATGATTTCTTTATTTTTATTAATTGTCCTTTGTCTATTCAATCTATGGTGAGTAATTTTAAAGATTTATAGTATAACTCTTGTAAATTAGTGTTATTAACTATTCATTTTATTAAATTATTTTCATTAGTTTGACTTCTGGAAGCTGCTTCTGGAAAAAAATATTAGTTCACAAATGTTATCACAGCATGTCGAGGGCCGCGGTTGAGGCAGTGCTAGAGCGTTCGCCTGCCACCACTGCAATCCGGGTTCGGTTCTTGGCTATGTTAACCGGGATTTTTGAATGTGACAATCGTGGTTGGTGGGTTATCTCGGGGTCTCCGTTTCCCTCAACATTGCGTTCAGGAGCTGCCCAATGTCCGTCTCAATTCTCCCACACCACATTGGCTCCGAAGATCTCTTAGGCTAAGACTCATCCAAACATATAAGTCAATCAATTAATCATTGTGTGTCATAATACTTTATAGTCAGTCAGTTCACAATACTAATTAGCTTGTACATATTGACGCCATCGGGTGAGACACGAGATGAACGATGACACAAATACTTACTGGTAATTTGGGCACCAGCAGTGCTTCCCAATCACTGCACTATTGAGACTCAGGGTTCTCAGGAATGCTGTGGTCTCTGTGTATCCGTCTCAACCATGCGTACTTACAAACACATTGGCAATACTAAACTTTTAATAAAATCACTGAAATAAACAATAGCTGAAACATATGTGGCTAGGACACTGTCATTACTGAATGAAAAAATTGAGTTCACTGTAGACTTGTTTTACTGATATTGTTTATACACATCAACATGCTCCCCAGCCCGTAATTAACCTAGCGCACGCCTACATGGATGATCTCACCGATGTGCGTGAAAGCACAGCCTTACAAGGGAAGAGGGCCGACAGCCGCTAGGGTGTACTGACGGTTTTTCGCTGAAGACAGGACACGGTGAATTACAAATGAATACCCTTAATACACATTAACACGAGTGATTACTCAGCATCACTAACGCAAACTCGTCGGAGCTCGCCCGCCAGCACGTAGTTAGTGTGGTGACGGCCTATACACAGAGCCGGATATGACGGGAGTAATAACACCGTACACTAATTACACAATTACATAGACCTTTCAATGAGATTTGAAATAAGATGGGAGACGAGATGAATATTCTCAATAAACACACCGCTTAGGTGGCGCGGATGCTGCTAGATAAAGTTCATAGCGGACCATGTGGTGCAGGTCAAATTGCAATATTTCTGCATGGAAACGGCAAACTAAATTCAAATAAAGTATTATTCGTGTTGAGCACGTGGTTCTCTTTACGATTAGAGTCATTAAAGGCTTGTAACATGCCTGATGGCGGTTAAATCAAACATTACTGTGACCGCGTGGTCAAGTACAAAAAGCATCAATTTACGTGAAAAGTACATTGAACCCTGAATAAAACTGACATAGAACCCTGAAATAAATGATGTGATATAAATGTTATATAAATAAGCTCTTAAAACGCAATGATGGCGTATAAAATGACTTGGCTTCAGTCGGCCACATGGTTATACATGATGTTGCCGTAAAATTGTCAAACACGAACACTACTCATAAATACATACATAAAAATAAAGCTCTTAAAATTGCATGTAGCTATTATGCAGAAGTTACACTGAAATGCCATAAACATAGGTAGATGGCATCTTGATTCAAAATGCGTGGGTCACGTGACCTCTCCGACATCTTTCTCCTCCGTCTCCTCGATTATGTTAAAAATGCTGCAAGGGCGTAAGAATTAGTAAAGCGGAAGCATTATGCTGGGGAAAATGTCTGGCAAAAACGTACGAAAGCAAAGGTTAACCGGTAAACTACATTGACTATGGAAACCTACATCAGTGAACAAAAGTTGTAGTGCGCACGTGACAGTGACTTACCTTGCCAGCTCTCCTCGACAGACTGTGTAGATACAAGCGTCACACGGGCCTATCATGGCCGCATATGGGGTTCACATAAGCGGAAGTGCTATGCACGCCGAGTGAAATATTTTATATTGAAAATAAAATGGCACAAATTAAATTAGATAGTTTTACATTTCTATAGTTTTGTTAAGAATTCTAATATTATATTAATGTCTCTGTGATGGCGTTCATGCCAGAATATTAAGTGTTCTTAATTACAGCGCCGCAGGCACTTTGAATATTCATAACCAAACAATTAAAATCAGTACAAGCACTTTAAATCATTTTAAGACATATTGAACACTGTAAAGACAATATAACACATTTTACCCTGAAATTAACATTTATAGGAAAGTTCAAATTATCGGCCTCTTTGCGCACGTGCGGAACACGTGACACGTGAGCGACGTCATGGGATCTAGAGCCGCTGACTGTTAGCCGGCGTCAATATATTTAAGATAGAATTACAGCGGTTTTTGTATTTGTGTATAGAAATGTATGCATATTTGCTGTACTTCAGTAGTAGAAAAGGCAAAACTTTACTTGACTGCGCCAGTAAAAATATAGACAAAATAAACAAATTACATAAAATTACTATCTTTGGACATTTATATAGAATAGATGGCAATAGGTTAACCAAACGGATCTTCAAATATCTTTGGAACAAGAAATCAACATCAACCTCGATTGAGGACGTTAAGAAAGATTTGGAAAGAAACAATATAAGTGAAGAATAAGCAACACAGAGAGAAATTTTTAAGAAAAAAGTGTTGGATTCCATGGTAAGAAGGAAAAGAAAACAAGCTCGAAATGGTCCGAGAAGAAGAAAAAATACAGAGTGAGAAGATGGACTACTGGAGGAAAAAGAAGGAACAACAAAGGACGAAGCATTGAAACTGGCTCATGGTCCCTAGAAGACCCTAATGGAAAAAAAAGAAGAAAAAATTACATACAGTAAGATTGCTTGAAACTTTAACTCAGTTAGGTTTTGGAAACTTAAAGATTTAAATTATATGTAGACTATTTTTAATTCCGCATTTCAGGAACATTCTACTAACTCTGGCGAACAAATAAGTTAACTAACTTCGTAACGATAGTCTATAGATTGTATCATCAACCCCTGCAAACTATATTTTCGCACAATTGTCTCGCTTACTGGTGATGAATCTTAATATGTAGTTTAAATAAAATCATACAATTACAGCGAAACTACTTTACTTATGTTAAATTGCTTTTGTTGGTAGCACTTGATATTAAATACAATATTTTGCCAAACTGAGCAAAAATATGACATATTGATTTCTAGTACTGAACATGATATTAATGTTATCCTCACTTACCTTTGTAATAATTTCATATTCATGCAAATACAATTTTTAAAAACATGTAGCTGAAAAATTAATATATCCACGCTCTGCACGGGACTGAAACCCAGAACATCTAGTACCGTACGGTGGCGCGCAACAAACTATGTTACAAAACCAAAATGTCAGCGATAGATGAGTTGGTGTACCTTTCAATCTCTTCTGTTTGAAGTGGTTAGTGGAATGTTTACAGGATGCGTAGTACGTCGTTCAACAGTACACATTGTGGTCGAAGGGAGGGATGCGACAGGTTAAACCTTCGACCAGACGAGGGGAGCGGGGGGTGAACTAGGACTAGGGGGTCCAGCCCTCACAGCGTTTGACGCCAACAGTAGTGCACCAGGCATATTTCAGTCTGTGATGCAGGAAATCTTAAAAGGGATACCGACGGCAAAATATACATGAAGTATTGTCGAGGTTGAATGACCATCACATTTGTGTAAATACCCAGAAACGTAAATTCTTCTGCACAACGGTAGATTATCTGTCCCACACCATAGATGCTCCAGGAGCACGCCATTGTAGCAATAAGCTGAGAGCAATTATAGAAGCCAAGAAGACAGAGAATGTGAAAGAACTGAGGTCCTTTATTGGTATGCTCAATTTCTATCACAAGTTCATTCCCAGTGTGTCTAGTGTAATGGCACCGCTGTTGGAATATATGAAAAAAAAAAAAAAAAATGTACCATGGTCATAGACGCAAGACTGTAAAAATAGCTTCCTGTTGAGTAGGCAGCTCCTAATTCACTATAATCCAAAGCTGCCTATTGTGGTAACTGCAGATGCCAGTCCCCTTGGAGTAAGTGCAACCTTGAGCCATGTAATAGATGGAGTAAAAAAAAACTAGTGTTATTCTCATCAAGCAGATTGACACTTGTTCAAAAAAATTATTCACAGTTAGATAAGGAGGCTGTCGCTTTAGTGTTCACTGTCAAAAGATTTTACAAATACTTGTATGGAGTTCCTTTCACACTGGTTTCAGGTCATCAGCGACTGAAACACGTCTTATGCCCATACATAGGTATTCATTCGATAGCTGCAGCTACGTTACAGCATTGGGCAGAACTGTAGGTAGCTTATACATATGAACTTGAGTATAATCAATCAGCTCAGGTCTGGCCAGCAGATGCACTTTCAATGCTGCCTTTGATTGAGGAATGTGTGCAGCAAATGGTATCAGATGACTTTCCCCTCAGTTATGAGGATGTAGCAGGGGATACAACACAAGACTAATTGTCGCAATGGGTCGTAGAATACACAAGGAACAGTTGTCCAACAGAAGTACATATTTTAAGAGGCAAATGGAGTTGTCCATAGAGAAAAAAGCATCTGTTAGTAGGTGTAAAGATGGTAATACCTCTGTCAATAAGGCCACTGACTTTGCAGTTACTGTACAAGGCACATCAAGGTGTGGTCCGGATGAAGGCCTTAGCAAGGTCAGTCTGTTGAGGGCCCGGGATAAACAGTGAAATTGAAAACATAGTGAGATCACGTGGGCGTGTCAATCAGTCAACTCTAGGTCTACATCCAATACAACCCTAAAGGTCGATATATGGAACAGAATCCACTTAGATTTCTTTGTGTTGGATCAAAAAGACTTTCTTTCTGTAATTGACAGCGGTAGCAGATAGATCCAGGCTTACTGGATGTCCAAGGGTGCCAATGCACAACACGTTGCAATCAAACTTTATAACTGTTTCCGTATTTTTGGTTATTCTGTACAGATCGTTTTAGACAATGGCCCCTCTTTCAGTTCTCAGGATTTTGTAACTTATTGTAGGGCTAGGGGCATTGCAGTTTGTAGCATTGCAGCTAGATAAATATAATTAGTATATTCGGGAAGTATTTCAATTGTCTATATTCCAGTCCAGGATAAAAATTCATGAAATACTTGAAAGGTCGTGGCAATGACAATTTGTTTGTATTGCAGAAATTTTCATTTTTCCAAATTTGTTATTTTTCTTTCCCCATTTCATCAGTAGTAACAAACGTCAACAACAAAGGTCGTCAACAACAGACGTCATAGGACGATAGTGTATCTTTTCCTTTTCACTGGGTTAGTAAACTAAAAGCATTCGCCACTGCAAGGCACAACATGGTGAAACGAGGAAAATAACAGAGGTCACCTCCTTTAGCTGACGTGACTGACTGCTTGAAAACAATATGTTTTCAATGAGGAAACTTTCTACCAATATATAAGGAAGCACGACATTTATCGGGAATCACAACAGTGCGTCGCAGCACAATCGTTTGTCAGCTGTCAGTTGGACAGCCTGCAACAAGTGATCACGTTACTCGTACCGACCTGCGCTTGCGACTTTAACATTCTTTTGTATTTCGGACATTTCAGTTCAAATATCTATTAAATTTATTTTCCGTCAGTGCGAGGAGTCAATAGGGCGCCGAGAGAGAAAAGTAATGATTCTCTCTTGTCTTCGTAACTCTTGAAGTGAGAAGTTTTGTTTTATAAAGGCTGCCATTATGTCCTTGTTTTTTTGTTTGTTCGTCAGCTGCGAGTGTCAATAGTTTGTTTTGATGAGACGACAATAAATCTCCAGTAAACATTTAACTTCTTCTTTTATTTATTGGCAATCCTGGTACCAACAAACTTTCATTATTATGTAGTCAAAGTCTCCAACTCACGCTGAGCTAGTTCATTGCTGTTTAGTGAGAACTACGAGAGATCAGGACAGTAACCTGCTACAAGTGGCGCCTAATGTGGGGCCTGGATTTCTACACGCGCCCTGCGATGTGACGAGTGTCGAAAGTTATCCTCTTCAATTATTCATTCAAGAACCTTCCAGCCCAGCTGTCGCCGGAGCATCGGAGTTATCATCATACGTCACAACCTCAAACTTCCAACAGTATCCAGTTGAAACACCATAGACAGTTTCCAGTCAATGAACGATAATACATCAAGGTAAATATAAACTTTTCGCCGAAGAAATTGCAGGTATGAACAATATTGTAAAATGCTAAATGTCAATCATTTTTAAAATTAATATCACATTGATTTGCGTATGCTTTATCAATTTTTTTGTAAGGCGATTGTACGGTAAAACAATTATGCAGGATAGGAAATATTGACATGATGCAAAAGGCACACATGAGTGATCAGCTAAGATTAATCTTACAGTTAGCTATAGAAAGTGGGGCAGAACTAAAACAGTTAGTAAAAAACTACACAGATATTGAGGCTACATTAGATAATAACACCAAAATTTTAACAGAATGTAAGATTGCCCTAAATGTGAAACCAACAGATATTAGGGAAGAATGTGTAACTAATGCAAGTCAGGGTGGAAACAATTCTGTATAATTGCCAAATGTTGTTAGTAGTGGAAGTAAAGTTGTAAAAGATCAAACCAAAGTTGCAAATTGCCAAAGTATAATAGACACTATAGAGCATGATTGTCAAAATAAGGTGGAAATTATAGAGTACAACTGCCGTAATTTAGAAATTGAAGCAAATGAAATTCATATAGTACAACAGAAAATTTGGGGGTTTAATCCACGAAAAACCCTATCAGTGAATTGAATTTTAGGTTAGGTTCAGCTGTTACTTTTCACCAAATGAGGGTACTTACAAATATTTGTATTTTTTGTGCCACTGCTGATACCACAACCACGATAGCAAAATATCATTCTGAAAGTGGGGGGTTAAAACGAAAAAAATATGGTTGAGTATTAGGTAAATTTAATACTGACAATTTTCAAAAAGTGCAAAATATGTTAACGTGCCGAACTTGTTTAGGATTCATGAGTTATTCAGACAAGAAACTGTAAGTCAAGAATGGAGAAATAAAGGCATGATTAGGGGGGTAAAGAAGACTTACAAGAGAAAAAAAAGTGTAGTTTCAGGTGTAAAGAAATGGTGAAATATGTTGTGAGGAAATGTGTCAGGAAGAAGAGAAAATTGTGTGAAGTGAGAATGATGAGGAAGAGAAAGAAGATACACAGTATGGTCTGTGATTTCATGTAGCCTAATATGAATAAGTATGTGAATTCATATGTCATTATTATGTAAAATGTATTATTTTTATATAAATTAAAGTTGAATCAATAGTAGGTTACTATATATGTAAATACACAATGCCAACTGGCATGTCGCATTGTAGCCCGGGAGTTTAAGAGTAACATTAAATTGTACGATAGTGTGTGATCTCACCTAATGTTTGGGTTATGGCATATAAACAAGACAAATTATCCTAATTATATAAAAATTATAAAAATGTAAAGGTATAAACTATGTACCTCTTACTGTAAATGATATAACCAACTTTAGTTGACGCAGTCAGGTGAGACACGAGACGAACAATGACACAAATACTTACTGGAAATTTGGGCACCAGCGGTGCTTCCCAATCACCGCACTATTGAGACTCAGGGTTCTCAGGGATGCTGTGGGTTCTGTGTGTCTGTCTCACCCGTGCGTACTTATAAACACATTGGCAATACTAATCTTTAAATAAAATCACTGAAATAAACAATTGATAAAACATATGTGGCTAGGACACTGTCACTACTGAATAAAAAAATCGAGTTCACTGTAGACTTGTTTTTAATTGATATTGTCCATACACATCAACGTGCCAATGAAATGATTATCTCGGTCATGACTAGCTAATTCTGCTTGGGTGCTCCCCAGCCCATAATTAACCTAGCGTGCCTAAATGGATGATCTTACCGAGGTGCGTGAAAGCACAGCCTTCACAAGGGAAGAGGGCCGACAGCCGCTAGGGTGGACCGACGGTTTTTCCCTGAAGACAGGACACAGTGAAGTATAAATGAAAACCCTTAATACACATTAACACGAGTTATTACTCGGCATCACTAATGCAAACTCGTCGGGGCTCGCCCTCCAGCACGTGGCTAGTGTGGTAATGGCCTATACACAGAGCCGGCTAAGATGGGAATAATTGCACCGTACACTAATTACACAATTACATAGACCCTTGAATGATACATGAAATATGATGGGACACGACATGAATATTCACAATAAACACACACGCGTGAAAACAAGCTTAGGTGGCGCAGGTGCCGCTGGATGAAGTTCGTAGCGGACCACGTGGTGCAGGTGAAATTGCAAATATTTCTGAGTGGAAACGGCAAACTAAATTTAGACAAAAGATTATTCCTGCTGAGAAAATTGTTCTCTTTACTATTGAAGTCGTAACTGGCTTGTAACATGCCTGATGGTGGTAAAATCAAACATTAATGTGATTGCGTGGTCAAGTACAAAAGTATCAATTTACGTTGAAAGTAGATTGAACCCGAGTAAAATTGACATTGAACCCTGAAATAAATATTGCACATACAATGTTACATAAATAAGATTTCAAATCGCAACAATGGCGTATAAAAAGACTTGGCGTTGGTCGGCCACGTGGTAATAGGTGAAATTGCCGTAAAATAATGAAATATGAAAAAATACCCTCAAATACATACATATAACAAAGCTCTTAAAATTGTGTGTAACAATAATGCAGAAGTAGCAATGAAGGAACATAAACATAGGCGGATGATGCCAGATTCAAATTACGTGGGTTGCGTTACCTCTATGACATCTTTTTCCTCCTTCTCCTTGATTAAGTTAAAAATGCCACAAGGGCGCAAGAAATTAATAAAGCGGTAGCATAATGCTGGGGAAAATGTCACAAAAACGTACGCAAGCAAAGGTTAACTGATAAACTAAATTAACTATGGAAATCGAAATCAGTGAACAAAAGTTGTAGTGCTCACGTGACAGTGTCTTACCTCGCCAGCTCTCCTCGACAGACTGTCCAGAGACAAGCGTCGCACAAACCTACCATGGCTGCCTACTGGGTTCACATAAGCGAAAGTGCTATGCACGCAGAGTAAAATATTTTATTAATGAAAATAAAATGGCACAAATTAAATTAAATCCTGTTTTACATGAATTTCAATATTATTTTAGTGTCTCTTTATGACCACGTTCATGCTGGAATATTAAGTGTTCTTAATTTCGGTGCCGCGTGCACTTTGAATTTTATAACTAAACAAGTTAAAAATTGCAACTACCTTTAAAACATTTTAAGACATATTAAACTATGCAAAGACTAACATATAACATTTATATGAAAGTTCAAAATTATTGGCCTCTATACGCATGTGTGGGACACGTGACATGTTCATGGTGAGCGCCGTCATGGGCTCTAGCCCCGCTGGCTATTAGCCGGCGTCAGTATATACACAATAACGTGTTCAAGAACAGCACAGTCTGTCATATCATCACGTAATCTGGAGAAAAATCTTAAGAATTTCTTCAAGTTTCTTTTGCTCAACACTGCCAACAAAACTAATAAATTCAGCACATTTTTTGTCAGTATAATAGGGTTCACCTATATCTAAACCTTCTTTTCTTGTCCAGCTCACACAGCTACTTGAAATCTATAAATGGGCTTCATAGTTTTGCAATTGCATGGCTATTTTGAAAGAGAATCTTCATTTTCTCAAGCACTTCTTTGTTTAGTGATTGCAGTGCTTTTTCTGCCACTGATTTTCCTGGTCCTGCATTTCTTGAATTTATAATCTCTGCATACAGTTTATGATACTGGCTAACGTTGTGTGAAGATAAATAATTTTCTTTCCTGAAGCTGCTGCAGCTGGTGATGAAAGAAGACACTGAAATTTTTCCTGAAATTGTTCACAAGTCTTGCAAAACATTACATTTTTATCAGTCATAACGAACCCAAGGAAATGTGACCTACCAAGTTTGTTGGTAATTTCTACGCCGTGTTGTTTCGTCATACTTCTTGTCTTAACATTGTTTATCAGCATAGGTAGATGGATTTTTTTCAGGCTGTTTTGAAATGTTTTGCAGATATTTCCACATACTGCAATTTTTTAACACTTACTATGCACTGCTTAAAAGTTATTGGTAAAATGTTGTTTACATTAACGGTCAAAGAAACAACAAACACGCTACACATATCCATAAACACGACAATAAATTAATATGGGCCGGCTGTTGTACTGTTGGAGTATCGTACACTGAGCGGAGTGAGTGACCTTTTTTTTCTGCTGAGCAGAGTCTCTTTGGACAGATGAAGGGGAAGAAAGAAAAGGAAACAAGAAAAACACCACGGCTGGTGGGCCGTGTGTGAAAACGAGCATGTCCAGCCTCCGGAATTCTTTTCAACACACACAATCTACGTTTAGTAGAATTGAAATTTATGCCAAACATGTTTCCTATCAGTACACTGCCGACATAAAATCACAAACTTGCAACCTAGCTCAAAGCAAATGCAGACACATGCTACCAGTTATTTTATTGGCTTGGAAATAAAATTTGTGCTGCCGCTAAACACTGTTCACGACTAGCACACAAAAATAAGGCAACTACCAATTTTCGCATTGCTGATTTTTGCCGGCAAACACGTCACCTGTCCATACTGATTTCTACTGGTCTCGGGCAGGCGGACAGGCGTTAAAATCAAACACTGGTTATGTTTTTTTGGTTGATGGGGTGGGGAACTATAGTTTATCGTCTTTTGTGAGACGTGATATTTTTATAGTTCTTATTAGAGAGTGGCGATTGGAACTCACATTGTTTTAATGATGCAGTGGAAAAATTTTTTTATACGGAAATAGCATTCAATTTACTATAAATCAAAAGTTTTAACTTCATTGAACGAACTAAATGCGATTAATGTTCATACTGATCCGAGAAATGTTCAACAGATAATTATCATTGTATTTTAATATAATGAACTACACTAAAAATGTGTTTATTTAGGCCACGTACATTTGAAAACCTCCCGCAAGAACAAAACGCAATAAATACGTCACTGTTAATACAGATGCGAAATGCACATTGTAAACATGTTAAGCCAATTTAACTTCTACGTAAAAATCGTTAGTTTCAATTTAATAAAAGTCCAAATACATTTCAAATATTCTAACAACAATTTAAGAAAACATTATTTACAAAATATATAAACTTACAGTTCACTGTGTAATTGCTAAACGTGTGCCGAACTTTGGAAGATTAATTCACTAAAATCACTTGTCAGCTACTGATACAAAATAATTTATTTGCTGTCTTATGCAATTAACCAAACACTATTTCGTGAAACAGACACATTCAAACTTCACAATGTAAATAATTTTTCCGCTCACGCTTCGCGATGGTCACAGAAAATGGCGGACCACAGCACACAACAAAATATATTTATAAAGCGGCAGACATGTGTCGATACATTATTTCAATGAGATGACTCTGCTAAAAATGAACCTAAGACGAACTACACTTAATGAAATATGTAAATACAAAAATTAACTGTATATATAATATTCCTACATCACCAGCAAGGAATTCTCGCATATAGATAGGTTATGACGGAAGAGAGCACAATGGCAATGGCTTTTCAACTGGACAGGTGAAGACCATAGACAACAGACTCAACGGAGATTGGTGGAGACCTTTCACATAACTGTTATGTTCACATGCTTAACCATAACATTTATAAATTTTTTTAAAGCCCATGCTCTATAACTCGGAAAAATTGTGCACTACTATTTTCTTCTACAATCATTGCAAAGAGCACCAACATAACAACACGCATCCTGCAGCAACCATCAGCTAATACAGTACTTTGCAAATGGGGGCGTTTACTGTTTACGTTGGTCAGTATGTCAAATTTTATTGAAGTTATATGAAAGAGAGTATAGCTCATGTTACACACTGCCACTGTACTATAACCTGCTATGTACATTGTTATTATTTGTATTGGCTCATCTGTGTCACTTGACGATGCAGAGTGGGAGGAGGTGCTATCACCTTGCCGTGCAATACGAACTGCAGAAACACAAACTCTCAGTGTACAAAACAATGTTGCCACACCACCTGGTGAACTTGTTCCCTTGAATGTACGTGATGTGTTAAAAGTGGTAAACACTGCACAAGAAAATTCACCAGATGCCGCGCAACTCCAACAACACTGGAGGGTAGTGAACAGAGAAATAAAAACCAAACCACCTGGTAACTGTGCATGATGACAAACGTATGTACCGAAAGAGAAACGGGAACTTATGTTAAAAAAGCACACGATGGTTTGGAGCATGAACATCCAGGATCCGAGCAAACACGAAGGAATGTACAGAAATTTTTCACTGGCCAGGGATTCAGGGAGATGTCTGGAAACATGTACAGAGTTGCATCACATGTAACACCCGTAAGCTGCGGAGAGCAGACGAGTACGTTCCACAACAGCCAAGCCTGCCAACCGAGCCATTCATAACAGTAGCTATTGTCATCATGGGCCCGTACCCGTGTACAAAAACAGGGAAAAGATTTCTTGTTATTGCCACAGAGTTGTTCACCCGTTGGACCGAGGCATTTTTCGTCAGCAATGTTCGTGCGCACACAGTGGCACAAGTAATACAGAACAAGTTCTTCCCGAGGTGGGGACACCCGAACATTTGTTGACAGAAAATGGAACACAGTTTGTAGGGCGAAAATGGAGGGACTACTGTACCAGGTGGGGAACAGAACACCGTACTACCATCCCAGGGCTAATCGAACTGAGAGACAAAACCAGGACGTAAAAATCCAATCACGTGTCTGGTTAGGCGAGGATCATACCAGATGGGCCAAATTGATCCCATAGGTAATGTTTTGCCTACGTAATAGAGTGAAGTGGCACCCGGCAAAACACGCCGAGATGGTACAAGGTTGCAAACTCTGTGGCCCCGGAGCACCCCGCGAAAACCCGCCCAGATCACCTGAACAAATAGCCAAACACCAGGCACAGGTACATGAAGAAGCCAGGGCGAACCAGATCAGTTATTGTAATGTGTGGGTACCGGATAGCAAGAGGCCACCACCCAAACTTGTACCCAGGATGTACGTGTACGTAAGAGAAAACTCGTTATCAACCTGGGCGAAGAAGTACTGTGCAGGACTGGCACCTAGATGGACAGAGCCAGTGAGAGTGGTGGAAAAGATGAGAAATTCCATGTATTTAGTGAAGTTGGGACCCAGACGTGTCACGAAATGGCACTGTGACGACCTGCGGATAGCCTGACCGCCTGTAGGGAAGAGAGGCAAGGAGACGACGTTATGCCCAGTACCTCAGCGAGTTCGGAGAATTTCACCAGAGAGTATATACAGGGAAATGTCAACACGGACATGGGAACAACCAGCCAAGATAGTGAACTGCTATTTAAGGGTTTTGTACTGACTGAACATGCAACACTAGTAGTGAGGAGATGGAAACAAGTAGTACTGCAACACCGTTTCTGGGTTTTTCTGTTAATGCCTGTAACAACACAATGAATCAGAGTGAGTGTTAAGGGGTTTCCAAGTGTACACGGAGAAAGTGGTAACATAAGTGCACACGTATATGTCAACACAACCAGTGCCAGTGAGTTGAGTTTTAAGGGGTTTCCCCAGGGCACAGCTGAATTTGGTTGAAACAATAGTGAAAACGTAAATTTTGATACCACTTGTGAAGGCGAGATGACTTTTAGAGGC
This sequence comes from Dryococelus australis, assembly GCA_029891345.1. Taxonomy (NCBI): domain Eukaryota; kingdom Metazoa; phylum Arthropoda; class Insecta; order Phasmatodea; family Phasmatidae; genus Dryococelus; species Dryococelus australis. The sequence continues at coordinate 2,862,674 of CM057006.1, read as the reverse complement.
TTTGCGGTTCCCACATGGGAGAGCCTAGTAGGGCAAGAGAGTTTGAAAGGGTTTGGGGAGAATAGTAGGGCAGTAAGTGTGACGTCAAGTGTCAACAAATCGCAACACAGCACTCACAAGAGACGGGCCGAGTCACCACCAAGTACCCACATTGTTGTTCCTGCCTACACCCCCACCCCCTGCAAACACCGAAGAAACCGACAACTTCCAAGGCCATGTTTTCTTTGCCCTTCGTCAACGGAAACCAGGCGGGTAGGGCCCGCCAGAGCTCTGTTGCATTGTTTGCACCATCTTGGCCTTCGAGGGAGGGGTTGTTTGTCGCCAGCTAACAGCCAGCAGCAGTAGAGCCCATAACGGTGCTCACCACATACGTGTCAGGAGTTCCGCACGTGCACAAAGAGACCAATAATTTTGAACTTTCATATAAATATTATTTTTCAGTGAAAATGTGTTTCATGTTTATCTTTGCCAAGTTTAATATGTCTTAAAATGTTTTAAACTATTGTTCCTATTTTAAACTTGTTTAGTTATAAAATTTAAAGTGCATGCGGCACCGAGATTAAAAACACTTAATATTCCAGGGTGAACGCTGTCATAAAGGGACACTAAAATAATATTGAAATTCATGAGAAAATTACCGTAAAACAGTATTTAATTTAATTAGTGCAATTTTATTTTCATTAATAAAATATTTTACTCCGTGTACATAGCACTTCTGCTTATGTGAACGCTGTAGGCAAACATGGTAGGTCTTTGCGACGCTTGTCTCTGGACAGTCTGTTGAGGAGAGCTGGCGAGGTAAGACACTATCACGTACGCACTACAACTTTTGTTTACTGATTTAGGTTTCCATAAGTTTACCAGTCAACCTTTGCTTGCGTACATTTTGCCAGACATTTAACCCCAGCATTATGCTTCCGCTTTATTAATTTATTGCGCCCTTGTGGCATTTTTAAACTTAATCGAGGAGGAGAAAGATGTCAGAGAGATCACGCGACCCACGCAACTTGAATCAGGCGCCATCCGCCTATGTTTATGGCGCTTCATTGTAACTTCTGCATTATTACTAGCTACGTGCAATTTTAAGAGCTTTGATTTTATGTATGTATTTGAGGGTTTTTTTTGTGTTTGAATATTTTAGAGCAATTTCACGTATAACGACGTGGCCAACCAACACCAAGTCTTTGTATACACCATCATTGCGCTTTGAGAGCTTATTTACGTAATATAATTTGTGCAATATTTATTTCAGGGTTCTATGTCAATTGTATTCAGGGTTCAATGTATTTTTCACGTAAATTTATGTATTTGTACTTGACCACACAGTCATGTTAATGTTTGAGTTTACCACCATCAGGCATGTTACACGCCTGTTACCACATCAATCGTAAAGAGAATAATCTTCTCAGCAAGAATATCTTTTGTCTGAATTTAGTGTGCCGTTTTCATGCAGAAATATTGCAATTTCACCTTCACCATGTGGTCTGCTACAAACTTCTTCCAGCGGCAACCGCGCCATCTAAACTTGTTTTCACTCACGTGTGTGTTTACTGTGAATATTCATCTCGTGTCCGATCTCTTTTCAAGTATCATTTCAGGGTTTATGTAATTTTGTAATTAGTGTTATGGTGCAATTATTCCGGTCCTAGCCGGCTCTGTGTATAGGCCGTTGCCACACTACCCACATGCTGGAAGGCGAGCCCCGATGAGTTTGCGTTACTGATGCCGAGTAATCACATGTGTGAGACGGACACAGAACCCACAGCATCCCTGAGAACCCTGAGTCTCAATAGTGGGGTGATTGGGAAGCACCGCTGGCGCCCAAATTACCAGTAAGTATGTGTGTCATCATTCGTCTCATGTCTCACTCGACAGTGTCAATGCGTTACTGTGTTGAAGGCAATGTACATGTAGATTTTGTTGACATTAAACATGCTGAAATACGAAATGCTACAGAGATTTGAGTGCATTGTAAATGTACTGGAAGAATACTGTGGATTTAGGAGTTGCAGAAATTAAGGATCACCTAGTGGGTTTTGCAAGTGATGGTGCAGCAGTGATGCGTGGTACGCTCAGTGGAGTGCAGACAAAATTTAAACAACTGAATCCCTGTATGATTGATGTCCATTGCTTAGCCCACTGCCTTGAACTTGCAGTGAAAGATGCAGTTGGAAAAATACCATTGTGTATAGAGCTTGAATGCTTTTTTCACCACAATCCGGTTCACAGGAGTATTTTGGAAACAGCTTAGGACAATGAAGGTGTTAACTTCTGTGCTCCTACACGTATTGGAGGTACACGCTGGCTTTCCCCATACTCAACGAGCTGTAACAGGTGCTATCAAGCTGTTTGCAGTCCTACAGAATATTACATTTGAAGCTGGCAATGAAAGTGATAAATCAATTTAGAGAAGAATCCAATCATTTCTCAGTAACCTGAAACAAGTTCGATTTTTGCACTTCTTTTGTGACATTCTCTCAGTTTTATCTACTCTGTCTTTACTTTTCCAGAAGGAAACACTGACAATAGGCGAAGTTCACAATATACTCGAAGTCTCCATAGCAGCTATAAAACGATTTGAAGGTGCACAAGGTTTTCAGCTGAGAATAATGAAGATGCCAACTTCTATTTAAAATAGTACTGGTATGAGAGCTGACAGTAGGAAACATGTGGTATGTGTACTAGTAAACTGCATGGAAAGTAGTAGACTAGGTGACAACTACAATCACAGCAAGGAATTGTTCAAAGCTGCTGAGAGATCTCTAATTTCAATTCATGGCCTGAGACGTTGAATGGAGATGCTACATTTGGAGACACTAAAGTAATTTCATTAATAAGTAGTTTTTTACTTATTCTTTCAAGAAATGGCTTCAAGATTGAAATGATAGAGACAGAATGGTCATACATCAAAAGAACTGTCTATAAAGAAAATAGGCCTGTCACAAAAGCAAGTTGGGGTGCTGTGAATCAAAAACACAAAGCTAAATACCCTAATATTCTTGACCTTGTTGATCTCCTGCTGTTTCTGCCAGCTCATAAAGCAGACTGTGAACGTAGTTTCTCACTAATGAAATCAACAAAATCAGATTGGCGAAATTGGCTTGAGGATAACGTCCTGTTATCACCTATGCGGATTCAAATAAAGTCACCAAGTGTCTGCAATTATGACCCAGATGATGCTATCAAGCTCTGGTTGCACAGCAGTCAAAGGAAACGCCGTCCATTTCAGGCACCATATGCGAACGGGTAAATGGATGTTTGCCCCAGTGAAAGTGGTAGTGATGAAGATTGAAGAGTGAAGAGGAAAAACTGAAATCACAGTGTGTTCTAGTGTGTAATATATTGCACTTGGTTTGCAGCATCAATGTTTTGTATATTAATCATTACTAGTATGTCAACAATATACAAAACTGCGTATTTTTAATTTTTTTTTAGTTGTATTTTAAAAATCTGGACAAGTAAAAAGTGTTACGGGTAAGCTTGAAGAAATGAGAACCTGTCCGTCAGACAGGCGCTAAAATTCCTTAAAATCGACCCCTGAACATAACAGTAACATGATCATAACAGAAATAAAACTGTTGGGAATGGCAACCAGCTATAGTAGCCTAATTACTGGACAGAAGTTACCAGTCCTTCAATGCTTGCCATTGGATTCATAGTTTGTTTACAAAGATTGTTTTCTTCACCAACAGAACAGTTGTGGCAGAAAGTATAAGCTATAGCAGCTGGAGCATGGGAGTTGTGACTGGGAGTGGCCACGAAACAACAACCTACAGTGGTGCAGTGCCGCTGTGAGGGACCGAAGGAGGGGGAAGAGATCATACTGCATTGTGAGGATGCTCATTTATTTTTCTATGGTGGCAGAGCGACAACTGTCATACTAGCATGCACCAGTGCATGGCACAAGTCTCGTTAAGCATGGTGGCAGACAATAGTGCTGTTTGGACTACCTTTCTAATGTAAAACACATGGTGTGTAGCAGTCCAACAGTTCTTCCTAGGGGGTGCAACAGGGACAGAGGTTATGAAGGATAATGCCGCTGCCCAAAGAGCATCACTTTTGTTTTTAAAAACCACAAAGCTTATCAAAATACTGTACAATAAACTTATCAACTATTAAAAAAAATCTAACTACACTAATGTTAATGAAAAGCTGTACAGCTTCCTGCTATTCTATCCATTTACGATCTCATTCCACACACATCTGCAAAATGGTGAGTGGTTACAGAGATTTGGGTGGCTCTTAACAGCAAGGTCTTGAGAGCCAATGTGGGCAACTGAGGTGAGAATAGAACAGTACCGGAATGAAAGGGTGGGGTAAAGGAGAGATCCCCGAGAAAACCCGCCAACCCGCAGCATCATCCGACACAATTCCCAGATGCGAAAATCCCGGAGCAACCTGGCCGGGGATTGAACCTGGTTACCCTTGGTGAGAGGCAGGCATGCTAACCGCTCAGTCACTGTATCCCTCAAAATGGTGAGAAAACATTTCAAAGTAAGAGTAGTTTAGTAAAACTAAAAGTGAAGATAGCAGATAAAAAACTCACCAATGCACATGCTGTGAGGCAAGCCAACTGCCATCAAGTACTGTAAAGGGATGGTGATGACTATGAAAAAGATGAAGAGTGTCCACACCTTGGACAGTACATGCCTTGGAAGAAACACCAAGACACACAACCAGATACCATACACGAACGCATACAAGTCCAAGCGCACTGCCATCAGGATTGCTATAATTGAAAAACAAATCTGGAAAAAACATCAACACTTCATGTAACCTTTAGGTTATAGGGATTTGATAAAACTTAGTTGTACAGTAAAACATCTTTCCAACTTTTTGTTTGACAGTTTAAAAATACTACAATTATGTTTGATTAATTCTTCTGTAAGAGGAGCTAATTCTTAAAAACCCAAATTGCAAGTGAAGGTGGTAATGTGCAGTGCTAAGTGTGAGTAAATGTCAGCCATTGGTCATTTCTCTAGAAATGCTACATCACACATGTGTAACACAGAATCATCACATTTTGAGAAGTAAAAAAATATGTTTGCATTTACGTAACAACATCTGTATGTGGCAAGGATCAAATCACTTATGTTAAGTTAATAACACAAGACACCATGATGTCTGGGCTGTTTATTAGATGTGGAGGGAGTTCCTGGGATGGTGGTGAGAGTCTCCACCTTACCTTGTTATCAGACTATGGGGTTTGACTGGTGGATTGTCCAGTCACATGACTCAGTGAACACGTGTTAATTGGCGGTCATGCAGTCGGCGACCCGCGGATCCCTCTGCAGGTTTGCGGTGCTTGTAGACATACATGGTGCACGTAATCCAGTATGCTTACCTGATTTTATCCATTAGGTTGGTGAAGCTGTAAGCCACCTCACATGCTTTTATGTACTTGTTTTGTGCTGCAAGAGGGTGGTGCAGTGCCCTAAATACCCAGAGAGAGTTAAAACAAATAAAATGCTAAGTGGGCTGAAAATATTTACTTGATTATAGGTTGTACACGCGCCCTTATGCTAACACATGCCAAATGATGCGGACTTGGCACTCAGTCGGCCAATGACCAATGCTGCGAAAAAGACCTAGGCCATGAATATTAAGTTGAAGTACACATGACGCGTTAAGCCCTGGTTAAACTACAGGGTGACAGAAGATAAACCTCTCAGCACGAAAAAAAAGAGAAAATGTTCTGGTGAGCCTGCATCAAAAATGTGTAGAAAATAAACTGAGATCTCTAATGACTAAACAAAATGATAGAGAGTAAAATTATATGGCAGAAATACACACATGAGATACAGTAAAAATTTGTTAATTATAAGTTGATTAATTCAAAATAATATATAATTCAAAGTGTTTATTCACCCCCAAATGGAAGAACAGGATTTTATAAGCTTTTAAGTTTGGTTAATTCAAAATTTGCCTTTTATGTAATTCGAAGTTGGATATCATTCAAAAGTGTATGTGAAATTCAGATTAATTAATCAAAGCTATAATAATTATGATAGTAAACATGCATCACCTACACTGTCGCGGGTGCGCACATGGTAAACGAGCAATGGGTGGCGACTTGGCAATCAGCTGAAGCAACCACTGCCACAGTGAGAAGAGGTGTGGAAGAGAGCTTAGAGCTGTGTTGGCCGTCAGTCCTAAGGATGGAGGGAGGGAAGAAGGTTGGTGCAGTATACGCGTGGCTTGATGAGGGAGAGTGGAAAGGAGGGTAGCGGTGTGGACGTGTCTGGAGGATGGGAGGAGGAAGGGAGCAAAGTGGCCGGCATGCCTAATGGGAGAGATGACGGACAGTTGGTAGAAGGTGAAGGTAGTCTGTAGTCCGAGGGAGGGGAGCAAAGACAAAGAAGAAGGGAGCGACCTTGCTGGCCGGCCAGGCAGCGTAGGATTGAGAACTGGCAACAGCACTGTCACCCCCAAACCCATAAAAAATACCCACCACCTTGCAGGGCTCCATAGCTATAACCATTCCCCCTTTTCAGTCACCTGGATTTTAAAAAAATTTCGGCAGGCATGAAAGCATAGAGCATCCTGGTTTCAACTTTATCAACATTTGCCCGAAGTGCATTCATAGTAGAGGGAGCGCGAGGATACTAGCTACCAAGGCTGCAGTTTTTAATTAATTTTTTTTTTCGGCCTAGCAATTAAAGGCAACAATTACAACACCTATATTTTACTGCATGTGAGCATATAATTAATGACAAAATTCAACAAACTTATGTTTTGGGTTGTTTCCTTCAAATTTTTGCCTTTTTTTAACCAAAAATTTTATGGTTCCCCAAAAGAGGGTGTTGACTTCCAGAGGGTAGTTATTCCCGGGGTGGTAGTTGTGTTTACTTTTGAAAGGCAATATGTGAATTTCTTTAACATACTTAAATAAACATTTTTTTTAAATTTGATAATTTGAAATTATGTAATTAGAAGTCGAAAAATTAGGTCCTGAGCACTCTGAATTAACGAGGTTTTACTGTATAGCCAACTCTAATTAAAAGTTAATTATGTCTGTGAATGTAACATCATGGGGTACGTCACCACACTAAAGAATTGCCATGGAGCGCGAGCATCCGGAGTAAACTCATACACTGTAACAGTGATCATTTACACACCATCCTTCATACCACTCATTCATACCACACAAATGACTATGACTACAAAGTTCAATTAGCAGAGTTCTTAAAAAAAAAAGTATGCATTCGCAAAAATTGCGAAAATATTACCAATCCCCTAATATCTCTTGGAATATTATCCCCCAAATTTGTGAGAAATCACGAAACAGCATTTACATTTTTAGTGTCTTAATATATTGATGCTGGCTAAGAGCCAGCCACAGTCAGTGAATAACGGCACTCGCCACTAGTGGTACACATGGGTAAGCACGTGTTCACACACCGCTAAAGGTTACGGACTTTCCCAAAAAATGTGATATAAGTTGTTTCAGTGTACTATATATTTATTTTGCAGGATAAAAATGTTTGTAAAGCATAACATTTCTTTTTGAGGGTTTTATATGAAATTGCTATTTGAAATTTAAAGTGCACATGGCGCTGAAAAGAAAGACAATAGTATTCAGGCGAGAACACCTTCAAAAGATAATTAAGAGTAAACAAAAAATCCTAATTACATTTCTGTATGTTTACCTGTTTTAAAATTCTTTTGGTGCCTTTTCAATATGCCGTATTATTATTTTCACTCAGAGTGCATAGCACTTCCGCTTGTGTGAACCCTGTACACAGCCATGGTAGGTCCACGCGACCCCTGTCTTTTGGCAGTCGTTCTAGGAGAGCTGGCGAGGTAAGATGCTGTCACGTACGCACTTCATCTTTTTGCACTGATGTAGGTTTCAATAACATGTTTTAGTATACCAGTTAACCTTTGCCTTGCATATGTTTGCCAGACATCCCCAGTATAATACTATCTGCGTCACCTAATAATTTGCAGCCTTTTCAGAGATACTAACGAGATGAGAGGAAGATGTGTCGGAGAGACTATGCGGCCCGGCTTCTTGTACATCAGATGTTATCCGCCCATGCTTAGGGCTTTTCAATGTAATTTCTGCTTGATTGCAATGCGCAATATTAAGGGTAATATGTCTGTATAATTATTTGAGTGTTTTGTAATGTTAACTTGTTTTGCAACCACATCGCCCAAGGCCACGTGGTCAGAGACCACCAAGTCCATATCTACACAATCACCACACTCTGTGGGCTAATTGTTGTTTCATCTTGTGCACCAAAATTTATCTTTGGGTTTCATGTATTATTTTCAATAAGGGTTCTTGTATTTTACGTGTTTGATGCGTTTTATTCCTGACCACGCGGTCATCAGATGTATTTGTATTTCCTGCCATCCGGCGTCCTAAGGGCTATTGTATGCTCGTTTCTAACAGATATAAATTCGTAATACAGATTCAATTATCACAGATAATTCCTGCTGGAATTTTCAGAGAAATTATGTTTTCAAACCCACACACGTGGTCCGCTACGAGGCCTATCCAGCGGCATCCGTGCCATCTAAAGCTATGTTCACACCTTTGTGTGTTTATTTTTCTTGCTCATGTCGTGCTCCACCTTCATCAAGTGTTATTTGTGTATTTTGTATGACGCTATTATTTTGCACTAACGCGCTATGTGTATGACCATTGCCACACACCACGTGGTTCGGGGATGAGTCCTGACGAGTAGACGTTAGCTCCAGAAGTAGTTGCACGTGTTCATCTCCTACTCCCTGTCCTTTCTCTGGGCAAACCTGCAGTCCATCCTATCGTCTGTAGGCCCCTTGCTCTGTAGAGGCTGTGTTTTCAGACACCGTGGAGCATCATCCAGTTGGAGTGCACAAGCTTAGTAACGAGCTTGGGAGAATCACCCACTGAAAATGGCTAGACACGCTTGAGACGTAAATCATAAATCATATTTTGCCACGACGTGTACTTTGATAAATAAACATGCCTTCTCAGTGCAAAAGTTGAATGTCTTTCAGTAGAGTAAGTTACTCAGCCCAACCTAAGTGGTTTGTATTGCAGTGTTACGTGTAATAGTTGTTTCATAAGTACGCATGGGTGAGACGAACACACGGAACCCACAGCATTCCTGAGATCCCTGAGTCTCAAAGTGCGGTGTGTAGAGATCTCAGCTGGCCCCCATCTACCACAGGTAAAAGTGTACTGTAATTGTCTCCGTGTCTCACATGACGGCGTCAATATAGAAGGGCTACTCTTTCCTTTTGGTATAATATGCCCATAAATTCACACGTACAAAAATAGCATGGTTACAAAAATTCCTGAAAACAGGCTTAGTAAGCATTAATACAAACAGCCCAAAAAGCAGGCTTTAAAATGGGATTACAAAATACTGAGTATTTGGTTACATTATGGGCTCGCAAAAGCAAACAATCTAGCCCATGAATAAATTGCACAATTAAAACATTAGCTGAATGTAAAACACACTTATCTTTTCAACAAATTCCTTGTGATAATTAAATATTTGCCTATTTTGACACATGGCGCATTCCAGTATTATTACTAGGGATGGGCCGATACAGACACCGATTAACCGGCCGATACCACGACCATCAGAATATGTGGCATTAGAACATTATTTGCAGATTATTATTCACCGGTTAGCAACACTAATTTATTTAACACAATGTGAAATAAACCAGTTTGCTACATCTCGTAAATAATTAATTTACCATCTCCATCAATCAGATATCCTGTATGAAACACAAAATATATTCATAACAATTGTTTTTTTGATGATTTGTTCCCGTTTACATTCTACTGTACTTCCTGCTGGTACATTAGCCAAAGATTGTGTACATCATTCGTTTTTGGACACTATGTGAATGCAAAACAATGTGGATAATCAATAACTGGTGCTATCGATATTATTGATGATATCCCGCAAATGTTTTTTGTTAAAATTTCTTACATTTTTACTGCATTCGTAGGTTATTGAGAATGCAAACTGTATTCTTATTCTTCTTATGCATTTACGGGACTCGTAGGTTGGCAACAACGAAAACGAATTACACACTCTTATGACATAATTCAACTATTTATGGTGGTGTTTGTTAATGTAAGTGAAAGGCCGTGGCAGTATTTTGATGGATGTAGTTCTTATTGGAAACTGTTGACTGTGGATTTGGTTAGAATGTTAAAGGTCTGAATAAGACTCAGCAAGTAATAATTGGCCAAAATTGTAGCAAATAAATCAGTTGTTATTTTTTTTAACCAAGGGATTGAGAATGGCTCGGTCGACAAAGGAATACTAAGCAAAAATATAAATAAAAACAATTTTGCTCATTTTCAAGTGAATATTTAATGTTAAATTGATTTCAATAAGTTATTTTTAATGATATCTTTTGGCTGTTGGTTTAAACAAACATGCATTTTGTGGTTATGTATGATATTTCTCAGATTTAAAATTAAAGTCCGCATCAGATTGCGTGAATTTTTGAAGGTTGTCTTTAATGAACTCAGTTTATAATGAATGCTTTATTGTCTGGAAACAGTTTTTGCTTGACTGTTAAGTCACTTATCTGCCCAGTTAAACTATCTTATTTACTATTAAAATTAACATTGTATTTCATTTCTATGCTGTAGACACCTAATACTAATTGCTTAGAGTGTTCACAAAACTGAAGAATTAAATTTAAGAAATAAAAAAGTATTTCCAAATAATGGGAATTGGAAATTAAGAATGTGCTCATCAAAACTGGTACCAGCATCACTGTAATTGGTGGCATAGGAAGCTGAGAATCAGTATCAGTGGTATCAGCCCATCCTTAATTACATATCACTACACGACTACAACCCATCATGCTAACGTATTTATACGTAAACCAAAGAAGAGTAAACCAGGGACAAGCAACCACAAGAGGAACAGTTACAGACACGTGGAATTGTAACAGTGTTCTACTACTAATGTATGTGTAAGTAACCTGAAGAAGGATCAAACCCAGCATTATAATTCGTGAATGCTTACAGGATCTCTCCCAGCCTAGTGAGAGATTCCTGACATGTGAATTAATTATATTCCCACCGATCAAGAAACACACAAGCTTGCCCGACTTGCTATGAACAAGGGATGACACAAAAGGCCAAACTGTCACGAAGGGCACAAACATCTGATAGGAACCACCCCACCTGCTATGAAGCACCCAGAATCTGCAAAGAGGCGCCCCAAACGAAGGAAGCTGAGCGTCAGGGTTTCACCCCTGTCACGCAGGCATCATTAGCCTGAGGCCGAGAGCACTATAAAAGAGGGTGCGTGGCCGAAGATAGGAGTTATTCTTTCTCCAGCAGCTCACTTCATCAGCTCGTGTGCTGGGGCTCTCGACTATTGACCAGCTCTCCAGAGGCTTCAGCAACGCCAACTAGCAACTCTAGAAGCTGCCACCACCACCTACCAGAAGCTCCAACAGCTTCTACCACCACCAGCATCTACCAGACGATCTTCCAATAGTAAGCCTGCTGACACCAACACCACACCTTCCGTTGCCATTTCTCCTGGTTCGACAACCGCCTCTACTTGCTAGTAATGGCCCCTTTTTAAAGTCTCTTCTAGACATCCCCAGGCTAGAGTAGTGGCAACTGACTTGTTTTTATAGCTGTCAAAGCCATTTGCCATCTTGGTTAGTTTAGGAGTAGGTCTACTTCACTATTAATGTAGGTTACTGCCTTTCATACTCTGCATGGCTAGGAGATAGTACGTGTCACCGTATTTATTAATATGTAATAAATACGTATTGTTCCTATTCCGAGAGTGTTTATGTTTAGAGGTAATTCCTATCCTATCACTCGAAACTATATTCTCGTGCGGAGTGAGCAGGAGACCGTGTGTCATCCAACTTTACGAACAATAAAGTAGGACTGCAGATTACACTCAGGAATCTCTATGAGTAAAAAAAACAAACATACTTTCGACGGCCACCCATTCTATACACTCAGGTGTATAGAAAGGTAGAGCCCTGACCACTATGTACTAATCCAATAGGGGTGAAACAGTCAGGCCCAGGTTGTACTGCTTCCGCAGCGCCGACGGTGATGGAAGGAGTATTTTCCTACACCTTAGGGCCTGACCCCTATTGTGATCACACCCCAGCAGTGGTTGGAAGATGGCCCACACAATGGACTGCTCTAGGTTCGTGTGCCAGAGGTGCATGACTGATTATAACACACGGTTCAAACCATCAAATACTGCGAAAGTGCACCTAACTAGGGTTGTGTCACCTGCTTACGCTGATTGGGGTATAATTAAGAATCAACTAGACCTCTATACCTTTTAGGAAAGGGGAAGGAACAAAAGGCAGCACTCGTTGCTGCCCAGTGAGTGTGTACCTCTGAACCTTCTGCACTTAGCAGAGTAGCCCACGGGACAGAGCTGAACCGCCCAAAGACTGGAGAGGCCTTCCTAGTCAGTCCTTCCCCTTACTTTCTTTCCAGTACACACCAGACGCGCCAACAATTATCACCCCGTCGTCCGTACCATGGTAACTGGAACTGAAGCCAGGTAAGGGATAGCCAACCCGTTTTTTGGGGGCAAATAGTCAGCGGAGTGGAACCAGAAGTACTGTACAATCCTGTACAGTAATCCAGCATCTAACACCTCAACAGAGGCAGCCGGCAGCAGCTGACCAACAAAATCTTCAGAGCTAGAGAATCAGGTACCCGTACACCCTGGTAAGTCTAGTATACCAAGAAGAGCTAGTGTTCTGGTCAGGCATATTTTTGTACCCTCTACACCCGTTTTGTACATTTTGTACCGTCGTCAACCAACATGACCTGTGTTAGTTTCTAGCCAGAGGCTTAGTCACAATTAACAGTTTCAGTTATAGTTAGAGAACACTTGAACTAGAGCAAACAAACCATGTTGATCGTGTTATAGTAGTCTTCCACTAAGCGACATGTGTCAGTTATAAAATTATATTAAAAACATGGCAGGAATTGCCTTCTGCCAGTCTGACTATTACATGATGACGTCCCTATCCTGTCTCTTCTTCCAGGGTGAAAACAACCCTTTTATAGTCCATTAAATGTGCAGTAGAGTGTGGAGGAACATCCTAGATGGTTTTCTGGAAGTTAAAAGTTTAGTAAATTCAAATTCTTGATGATGTATAGCGAAGCGTCACACCGTTGCTACATGCCAGCCACACACATTGGAAGGAGGGAGTGCCTGGTGAAGTGTGGGGTGAGAGGCAGCCAGCGCCATGTACCGGTCAGTCTTTGCTGTCAGCCACGCCACGCAGACGTGCTGACACCGGCTGTGATGAAACTGGTGACCATGTCAAACGGGTCAGCGATTAGGTAAGCTCTCCAGCTCCCTCGCCGATAAACCCATGTACGACGTAGTTCTTAACAAAGTAGTAAATAAAGTTGAATGTACTGTGATTTCAGCACCGTTACAGAATGGAATATAAAGAAACTAAGGCCAGGTTACGCATTCTGCTGAAAAAGAGAAGATATATTTACTTGAAATACTTGAATAAAAGAAATAATTAGAATCAATAAAATGATGTGTGATGTCAGATGACTGATGGCGATGTCATGGCCGGGCATGGTTTGGGTTGTGTTGGTCATGAACACTGGGTTAACACTAGCTGACCTCTTTACTGACTGACCAGGGCTCAGCCAGTATTATACAATACTATTGTGGCCTATTGGCTTGGCACAAAATATACTAATGGCGTAACAGTTCGGTGTGAAGGGTGGCGTACAGCCAGGTGTTTACCTTGGTTGGCGCTAGCCCGGAGTGGCTGATGACCCAGTTGCCATGACTGCTGGTGGTGGTTGTAACTGGAGTCTTGACCTTGTGTGCTGGCGGTGTGGGCGGCTGTTGGTGATGATGTGATGAGCCCCGGGTGGGCTGCTGCTCTGGTTACCCCTGAACCAAGGGCTGGCGATCCTGAGTGGCACGTGCCTGTCCTGACGGAATGCCGTCACAATCAGGTGTGGAAGTCCTTCAGTCTTGATAGGGGCTACAAATAAGGAGTGGGAGAGAGTTGGGAGGTGATGCCTCTCCAGATGGTGAGCGGCGTGAGCTTGTTCCCGTGAGGTTGAGCCACAGAGTGCAGTTGGGGCTGGGGTACAGCTCCCGTTGGCTTTGGAAGCATCGGTTGACTTCCTTTCTTGCCACTTAGTACCACTCCTCTGGGTGTAAGGCATAAAGTAGGTACAACTACCGACCTCGTAAGAGGGAAGCAGGCAATGGTAGTCCCTAGCTAGGTGTAGAGGCCGAGCAGACACAGAGTCGTAACCATATACTCCAACCGCCGAAACAGCAGCGTAGTGGTCAGAGAGGTGGGTTTACTGTAAGCATTAGACAATGATAGTGGGTGTGGATCCAAAGGTGGTCAGATCTCCAGGACCAGACTAACACTCCCTCCGGCAATAGTTCAGCACGGTGGACGGAGTGCAGGCTGGGCTGACTGACTAGTCGTCTTGTGGATTGGGTTGCTAGTGGTTGTGGCTCTACCTTACTGTACACCAGGTGCACAGGATGGGTGGCCATCGACTCTTGTGTTTTTCTGAAGTACGTTTGCCCAGTTATGGGTGCCCGCAGTCTCATACTTCACTCTGGCGGGCTGGTGTCTACAGAGAAATAAAACAGTCACCCTCAGAAATAAGTACACAGAGGTTCGATAAAAGCACATATTTATTCAGTGAGTAATAAACACGGTGGCTCTTACTACCTCCTAACTAAGAGCTGACTTGAAGTAACCTACATAGTACCCGGTGAAGGGGACGTGGGTCTAACCTAAACAAGGTATGTGCGGCTAGGTAGTTTAAAAAAAATTGGGATTTTATTTTTAGGTTTGAGAATACACATACGACGAACGTAACTCAGATCCTTACTTGTACATCTGTGGTCCCTCATAAGGAGGACAATCTGTGAAGTGTTAACTATGTTGTTCACTGTGTAAACCTTAGTAGAGGAGAGTATCTCTTAATAGTTGTCTCTCTCACACAGAAATACATACAACTTTTGATGAAATGACATTTTCGTTTTATGTTGGAAATTATTATAGAAAATATAACAAACAAAATTACATGTACAGGACATATGGGCGCCAAGAGTAAATACCTAATAATAAGACATACGACTCTCAATATACAAAATCAACACTTCCAATTAGATTATCCCACAAGACATCAACCTTTTTATTTATTAGACCCCAATTAATATTCTACACCTACTAAAGAAAAGAACAAAGTAATTATGTTAATTTAATGACAATTTAAGAAGGAGATTGAACATATGAATAATAGAGGAAAAGAAAAATTAAAATGCTGCTCACTTTGAATTGGTATCAGGATTTCAAAAACAAATATTAAATACTCTCTGCAACCTTCGTTAGAACATGCGATTAAAAGAATATATAGGTAACAAAATTATTTCAAACTGAGAAAATAGTTTACATATTTGGTGTCAGTCTTTGGTATTAATCAATTTTAAAGCAGCTGTTATCACTGTTAAGAAATTATTCAAAGTTGCCAGCTAGCCCTTGATTACATAAACTTTTAAACTGGGATTTCTGGGAAACAGGAACGAAGTACGATATAAAGTTTCTTACAGTTCCCCTAAAGATATATAAATGAGTGGAGTTCCCCTTATAAGACTGCATTAAAGACAGCTCCAGATTGAATCACTCCAACAATACATCTCGACACATCATTTTACCAAGCTCTTCTCATGACGTAAAATAAAATCTTCAAAATGCTGGAAAATACTATTAACATTCAGCCTGAAAGACTGCAAAACATTTTTTCTCTAAATGCAGCAATAATTATTCGAGAAATTCCAAAATTTCCTTTTCTTGATTATTATTTTTGACTTTCAGAATTTTTTTCATGTTACCCCACAGTACCTCAAACAAAAGTAACATAAATGCAAAGAGAATTTTTGAATAGGAAATGTTAGACAGAATGGAAGGATGATCTAATCTAACATAGTTTTCACACACATATGTACATAACATTCAATTGAAATGCCAACAATAATAATTTAAACTTTAAATGCTAACATATTAATCAGAAAATTCCTTGCATCCTGTAATATTCTGAAATATTACAGTAGCTATTACAACTATGATCGTTATCTCAATGCCGGTTGTCCAGGAGGGACGTCGAGGGCCACTACTATACGGCGCAGTGCGGTTGTCGTTACCAAAAGGGTAGGCAAGACAAAGGGGCATTGAAGACTTCTTCACGGGTTGCTGGTGAACAGCTTCTGGAAGGTCTGGAGGATGTTGATAGACAGCCGAGAGCCCCAGCACACAAGGAAGTGGACCGAGTTGCTGGAGTTATAGAACAACTACAATTGCCGTTTCTTAACTGCAGAAGGGCATATATACTGCCTACCCGCCTTCATCTGTCTGTGGGGTGCAGGTGGTAATTATCTCTGCCTCTCGGCAGAGCTGCATTGTAGTGCCATCCCTCAGTCTGCTGTGGAAGTGTACAGCTCTGGAATGAGGTCTTGGCCGCTTGGTCAGAGGCTCATTCATACTTTGGGGGTGTTGGCGTGACGTTTGACGTGGAGCTAAAAATACAAGCTGACGTGTCCGTGGGTGTCCCTAAAACAACAAGGGGTGTGTCTTGTAGTAGGCATACGCAACATTCTGTTCTGGGTTAAAACACCATCTGGGCACGTTCAGGTGAGGCAAATTCATGATGTAGAAATGTCACTCCCAAGAAAGCTGGCTGGCATCTGTAGCGCTTCACTTCTGTGTATTGGGCTCGGGGTTGCTACGTGAGTAACTTTTACCATTTGGAGAATCACTGTCTCTCTCTAGTTTGAGCAGCTGGCCAGGCAAGAAACCGGCTAATGGCTTCCACTTCTCTGGGGAGGATAATTATTGTGCATTAATGGAGCAATGTCGGGTGTATGCACGTGCCCTTTAATATTACATAATATTGTGCTGCACACAGAAGTCAGCTAAGAGCTGTGATTGTTTATACATAAATCATTTTACAGATATCAACCTGAGAAAAAGACTAAGAACAAGCGGCACAAAAAAAATTTAGTACTGACGCGTGACGTAATTTTCAACATTATTTAATCGACTAATACTCATCAGTGCACATCATTCCGCCGTACTATTCCCCAGAGTTTCGTTGGTACCACCCTCTACACGATGCTGAACTTGTACAGTTTATCCACGGGACAAGACACAACACACCACATCTGAAAAGTTGTACAGTTCACCGGCCGAGCCACCGAGACTATGCATCCAGATCATCCAAGTACTAAACCGCACCGCCGGATGGTACCACAAGTAAGATCTCAAGCAGCTCTGGATCCAGCGCACAGAGTACCAAGAGCTGCCCCCCTCGACATACTAAAAACCAATGGCTAGCCAGGAAGCTGGGGCCCAGCCCTTGGAAAGCATCTGTTCTCTTCGTTCACCATGCTCCTGATGTCAAAGCCCGTCCTCTACATTCGTCTTCACCGCACTCCTGGTGTCAAAGGAACACACTTGGTCTTCACCACATTCCTGGTGTCAAAAGAACCATCAGCTCCTTTCTTAGTCTTCACCGTGTTCCTGGTGTGAAAGACCCTCCTCTACATTCGTCTTCACCGCACTCCTGGTGTCAAAGTAACCATCAGCTCCTTTCTTAGTCTTCACCGTGGTCCTGGTGTGAAAGACCCTCCTCTACATTCGTCTTCACCGGACTCCTGGTGTCAAAGGAACCATCAGCTCCTTTCTTAGTCTTCACCGTGTTCCTGGTGTGAAAGACCCTCCTCTACATTTGTCTTCACCGGACTCCTGGTGTCAAAGTAACCATCAGCTCCTTTCTTAGTCTTCACCGTGTTCCTGGTGTGAAAGACCCTCCTCTACATTCGTCTTCACCGCACTACTGGTGTCAAAGGAACCATCAGTAACTCTCATGGTATTGAGCACATTCCTTGTGTCAAAGGAACCATCAGATCATCTCTCGGTCTTCACCGCATTCCTTGTGTCAAAGGAACCATCAGATCATCTCTTGGTCTCCACCACATTCCTGGTGTCAAAGGAACCATCAGATCCTCTCATGGTATTCCCGTGCTCCTGGTGCCAAAGACCCTCCTCTACATTTGTCTTCACCGGACTCCTGGTGTCAAAGTAACCATCAGCTCCTTTCTTAGTCTTCACCGTGCTCCTGGTGCCAAAGACCCTCCTCTACATTCGTCTTCACCGCACGACTGGTGTCAAAGGAACCATCAGCTTTTCACTTGGTCTTCACCGGACTCCTGGTGTCAAAGTAACCATCAGCTCCTATCTTAGTCTTCACCGTGGTCCTGGTGTGAAAGACCCTCCTCTACATTTGTCTTCACCGCATTCCTGGTGTCAAAGTAACCATCAGCTCCTTTCTTAGTCTTCACCGTGTTCCTGGTGTGAAAGACCCTCCTCTACATTCGTCTTCACCGCACTACTGGTGTCAAAGGAACCATCAGTAACTCTCATGGTATTGAGCACATTCCTGGTGTCAAAGGAACCATCAGGTCATCTATTGGTCTGCACCACATTCCTGGTGTCAAAGGAACCATCAGATCATCTCTTGGTCATCACCGCATTCCTTGTGTCAAAGGAACCATCAGATCATTTCTTGGTCTCCACCGCATTACTGGTGTCAAAGGAACCATCAGATCATCTCTCGGTCTTCACCACATTCCTGGTGACAAAGGAACCATCAGCTCTTCTCTTGGTATTCCCGTGCTCCTGGTGCCAAAGACCCTCCTCTACATTCGTCTTCACCGCACGACTGGTGTCAAAGGAACCATCAGCTTTTCACTTGGTCTTCACCGGACTCCTGGTGTCAAAGTAACCATCAGCTCCTATCTTAGTCTTCACCGTGGTCCTGGTGTGAAAGATCTCCTCTACATTTGTCTTCACCGCATTCCTGGTGTCAAAGTAACCATCAGATCATTTCTTGGTCTCCACCGCATTCCTGGTGTCAAAGGAACCATCAGATCATCTCTCGGTCTTCACCGCATTCCTTGTGTCAAAGGAACCATCAGATCATCTCTTGGTCTCCACCACATTCCTGGTGTCAAAGGAACCATCAGATCCTCTCATGGTATTCCCGTGCTCCTGGTGCCAAAGACCCTCCTCTACATTTGTCTTCACCGCACTCCTGGTGTCAAAGTAACCATCAGCTCCTTTCTTAGTCTTCACCGTGTTCCTGGTGTGAAAGACCCTCCTCTGCATTCGTCTTCACCGCACTACTGGTGTCAAAGGAACCATCAGTAACTCTCATGGTATTGAGCACATTCCTTGTGTCAAAGGAACCATCAGATCATTTCTTGGTCTCCACCACATTCCTGGTGTCAAAGGAACCATCAGATCATCTCTATGTCTTCACCGCATTCCTTGTGTCAAAGGAACCATCAGATCATCTCTTGGTCTTCAGCACATTCCTGGTGTCAAAGGAACCATCGGATCATCACTTGGTCTCCACCGCATTCCTTGTGTCAAAGGAACCTTCAGATCATCTCTTGGTCTCCACCACATTCCTGGTGTCAAAGGAACCATCAGATCATCTCATGGTCTTCACCGCATTCCTGGTGTCATAGGAACCATCAGATCATTTCTTGGTCTTCAGCACATTCCTTGTGTCACAGGAACCATCAGATCATCTCTTGGTCTTCACCGTGCTCCTGGTACCGAAGACCCTCCTCTACGTTCGTCTTCACTGCACTCCAGGGGCCTATTAATATATGTACGTAACATTTGCACCTTGCGCAATGCAACACAAATAAAACTCTGCTGCACTTGCACCCAGAACCATGGGTGCAATTAAATACATTAAACGCAAGTGGGCGGAGCTCTTTTGGCCACACATTTTCACTCCAACTATCTGAACTACAGTGGCCAATGAAATAATTAGATACAAAGTCTTCACGGCCGCATGGGTACATAAGTTTAAAAGAATATTACATCCATTACTGTGTTTTAAAGTGGCTTTGAATAATGTTTTAATCGCGTTAAAATTTGTTGATATTTTGAAGTAGTTACAACCTAAACAAAAATTGGTGAGTGTTATGTTTACACTGAGACGTTTGGATGTGGAGAGCTGCTTATTTCACTAACTGATGAAGTGTGATGTGTGGATATTAATATGTGAATAACTACATATTTTTCGCAGACAAGAAATTAATATTTTAATGATGTAACATATCAGCTATCCATGAGATTGTGTATTTGATGTTATTTACGTTAAAGAAGAGACATGATATATATTTCACGCCGTCGGGTGAGACATGAGACAAACTGTGAGACAATAACTTACTGTAGGTGGGCACTAGCGGTGTTTCCCAGTCACTGCACTATTGAGACACAGGGTTCTCAGAGATACTGTAGGTTCTGTGTGCAAGTCTCACCCAAACGTATTTACGAAACACTTTGCATTACTAAACATCATTACTAAACATGTAAAAAACCATGGGGAGGGTGGCTGTCATTACAAAGAAACACTTGATGCACTGTACTACTTACTTTTATTATATCACTCATACAAGAGAAACGTGCCAGGAGTTTATTTCATGAATTACACATGCACATATTTAGCTAATTCCATTTGGGTGCTCCCCAGTCTGCAATTAATTTAGCACACTCCTAGATGGATGACTTCTCTGTGGTGTTCGAAAACACAATCTTCACAAGGGAAGGTGTCAACAGCCGCTAGGGTGGACTGACGATTTTCCCTGAAGATAGGGGGCAGAGAATAAAGAAATGACTAAAATGAACAAGCTCAACAAACATGTGTGATTATTTGGCATCACAAACGCAGACTCGTCGGGGCTTGTCTTGCCGCAAGTCGTTAGTGAGGTGACGGCCTATACACATAGACGGCTAGGACGGAAATAATATCACCGTACATATTACACAGAATCATACTAATACGCTTCAAAAATTATAGGGCACGACATGAATGGTGACAATAAACACGCAAGCACGTGAAAGAAAAATTAGATGGCACAGATGCTGCTGGGTAAGGGTTGCTGCGGAGCACGTGGTGCAGGTGAAATTTCAGTATTTGTCCGAATAAACGGCAAATTCAGGTCAGACAAATTGATATTTTCGTTGAGAAAACTATCCTTTTGTATATTATATTGGTTTTGTAATTGCAACATGTCGGATGGCAAGAAAATCAGACATTGAATTGACCGCATGGTCAAACATACAAAGCATCAATTACATGAACATTACACAGAACCCTGAAATAAATTATGGTCCACATGATATTACACAAATAAACTTTCAAAGCGCATGGATGGTGCGGACATTGACTTAGCGGCTGTTAACCACGTGGTCGCAAGTGATGTGGGTGTAAAACAATTAAACATGAAGAATACCCTCAAATACATACACAGAATTAAAGCCCTTAAAATTGCATGCAGCAATAATACAGAAATTAAAATGAAAAGCCTTTAGCATAGACGGATGGTACCTGATTCATGTTGCACGAGCTGCATGGCCTCTCCGACCTCTCTCCTCCCTTCTCCTCGTTTATATTTTAAAAAGCCGCAAGGGCTCAAATTATTTAGTCAAGCGGAAGCATAATGCTGGGGAAAATATGTGGCAGAACATACACAAGCAACGGTTAACCGGTATACTAAGAATGAACTATGGTAATCTACATCAGTACAACAAGTTTTGAAGTGCACACGAGACAGTGTCTTACCTCGGCAGACCTACAACGACTGCGCCGAGGCTAGCATCTCATGGACCTACTATTGCTACCTATGGGGTTCACATAAGTGGTAGTGCTATGCACTCCGAGTAAAACTTTTTATATTTGAAAATAAATGTCACAAATATATTTTTAATATTGTTCTACATTTTAGATTTTCCTTAATAATTTTCTGTATTATTTGAATGCGTGAGTGGTGAGCGCTGTCATGGACTTAACGCTGCTGGCTGTTAGTTGGCATCATATTATAAGCGTTAATACAATTTGTGACTCATTTCGGAGTGAAACCGACCTAATAATGTGTTTACTTCTTTTTTTGTTTAGAAAACATGCTATTCTTAATCACTTTTTTTCTCGGTTCATTACAAATTTCCATATGGCTGATATTTTCTCCGCAAATGCAATCGGTGCAGTGCTGAAGTTGAATATTTAGGTTTATGTAAGTTATGTTTGTAGTTATGTTACATTCACAGACTTCTAACAATATTTGTTTTGCATGTCAAACCATAAGCATTTTTATCACCAATCGTTGCCGCACCCTTCAACAATTAATGAATTAAGACTCATTTGTGTTCCAAAACCAATCCCCCTCCAAAATATGAATCGAAAAATTTTAAGCACTTCAATAAAAATTTATTTTCGGAACTGTTTTGATGGAAATAAAAGTGTTTTAACTTAAGTGAAATGTTAGGGAAGAAGCATCCTCAGAAAACATCCTTTCTCCGTTCTACCCACTTCAATTTGTTGCTGAAATAACTCGAATTTAATAATTTATACAATTTGTCACCGACAACAATTAACCTAAACGTATTTTTTGATAATTACTAAACAATAGCCATATTGCTCGTTAGCTACATGTGTCGACTGTGCATGTGCAGCGAGAGCAGTTACACATCCGCCAAGGTATTTGTCTGGGCGCAGATTTCTCAGCATTTTACATTGGTACGCAACGTTTTGTACCTCTGTTATTTCATATTTAATACCATTTTGGTGCAACGCAAGTTCAAATTTTGCAATGCACCCTAGAAACGTGTATTTAATCAGCCGAAGACTCTTACTGTTCTACCAGTCCTCGTCAGTCCTCGTCTAGCCTCATCATAAATTTGAGACACACTTCTGGCCCCATAAGGGAAACACTGTAGCATAGTCAAGTTTAAGTTATTTACATAGCATTTTGCCTGAGGTTGAAGTGGATTGTTGGAATGAGCTTTTCCCACATTGAGACGGAGGCTCTTCTGGAGTTCCTGGTTCTTCTCAGTAAGGTTGGCCTGTGGGTAATATGGAAGTGTCATCCAGATTTCTACTCCCCATGCATTGCATGTTATTTGATATCGGTTGCTGGTGAATTGGGTGCCTGTGGGTACCTCCAGCGAGGAAATATCTCCATTTAATGATTGGGTAGGGGGAACTACTCTAACCAACGGGAAAACTGATCGGTGACCACTAATAAGTACTTGTTGCCCTTGATGCTCCGTGAGTAGGGTCCCATCAGGTCAGATGCCAGGTGTATCCAGGCTGCTTGGAGTCCAAGGGGTTTTACTGTACATAGGGTTACTGGAGTGGATACGCCTTGCCATGACAGCACGCCTGCAGTTGTTGACGTACTGATGTACACCGCAGCTATGTCATGCACTGTCTCCTTGATGCCGGGGTGTCCGGCCTAAGGGTGGTCATCGTGGTGATGGCAGAGGTCTGCTCTCATGTACCTGGGTATTCAGATTTTCCAGGATGCCCTGGGTTATCCGTTCTGGGAACAGACGAGATCCTCCATAGTTCGAACTTCTGGAGTTGGTTCTGGAGGAAACGCTGGATTTCTGGTTCCTGCTGCTGGCGGTGGTAGGTAATCTGGTACCAGCTGAGCTGCAGTTGCAGTACTCGGAAATGTCTTCAGGGCCTTGTTTCTTGGCCGGGGGGGGGGGGGGGGTGTCATTCTCTCCAATTCCTCCTCTTTCTTGGCTCCTCCGTCGAGGTCCGGCTGGCATGATAGGGCATCGGGTAGATAGTTGCTTTTGCCCCCGTAGTGTTACACCTCAAAATATAATTCCGTAAGAAACATCTCCCACTGGCCCAGCTTGGCTTTTGTGTTCTTGGATTTGCGCAACCATTGGAGGGCTTTGCAATCCATTCTGAGTATGAAGTGCCTGCCCTTCACGTAATAGTGGTAATTCCTTACTGCCCAGACTACGACAGGGCACTCCTGCTCATTTATTTCATACCTCTAATCAGTCGCTTGAGTCTAGTGCTTGCATAAGCGATGACTTGCAGCTGGCCTGCGGAGTTCTAGTGGTATAGGATGGACTCCCAGGTTGTTCTGGCAGGCGTCCATTTAGAGTACCAGAGGGTTCTCTCCTTGTGGTCAGTGGAGCTGCAAAATATTCTTGAAGCTGTGCTTCAGGACAAGGATGGCGTTACAGTGTTTTTGTCCCAACCGTCGTATCTCTTTCTCGAGCAGGGGGTGTAGAGGTGCTATCTGTCAAGAGGTGTCTGACATAAAGTCCGTAGCTAGTTACATAATCCTAGGAAACTGTGCAACTGCTTGTTATTCGTAGGCTCCTAGGCTTCCTCGATGGCCTATATGGATGCGGCTTGGGGTTAATTCTCCTCGGGCGTGACTACATGTCACAGGTAGTCAATTGTTTTGCCGAAGTGACTTTTGGACAGTTTGCAAGTTAGGCCATGTACCTCCAGTCGCTCCAGAACTTGTTGAAGGTGGCCGCAGTGTTCTTCTCATGACTTGGAATAGACAATTATGTCGTCCAGATAGGCAAAGCAAAATTGTCCCACAAATCAGGTGAGTACTTCAGCGGACATGACCCTCTGGAAGGTTTCGGGGGCGTTTTTCAGTCCAAACAGCAAAACTCTGAACTGTAAGGTCTCGCCTTCCAACGTGGAAATGCCATGTATTTGTGGCTGTTAGTGTGTACCACGATCTGTCAGTACCCTGACTACATGTCAAGGGTACTCAAGATTACGGCTTCCCCTATATCATGTACTGTGTGGGTCATGTTGATGACTGGCGGTGCCATGGGTTGCGTCACATCGTTCCGATCCTTGAAGTTTATGCAGAAGCATAGTTGGTCATCCTTCTTCAGAACTTAAACTACTCGTGAGTTGTATGGAGAATCTGATGGTTCCACGATCCCCTGTTCCTTCATTTCCTGAACCTACGTCATTATAAGGTGCCGCCTCCGGGCGGACACTCAGTACAGGCGGTTGTACATGGATGTGTCTGTGGTGTCCAGATCAGATCTCATGCCAGATGCTACATGTCTGGCGTAGCAATCCTTCCTGGCTGAAGGTGAAGGCACCCGCATGGTTATACAGTATCAGCTTCAATTTGGCGAACTCTGTTTCGGATAACTGGCTGTTAATTTCTTCAAGGTTGATAGGTGGTAGGATTTCTGCATCAGGGCTGTACTATCAGTTAACTGTTACTCACTGCTTCTGTGATATCTGGTGAAACCAGGAACTCAGTGGGGTTCCTATCTTGGTATGTGCTCACAGTAACGTTGGTGCGACCATCGACCTTGAGGATCTGGTTGTGCTATGCCATGCGTGGATTTGAGGGTGAAGTGATGCCATTTGTTCTGGAGGGGGGAAGGAGAGGGGGCACATGACTTCACACAAAGTTGCCTGTGGCACTGGAATCTAGCAATGCTAGTGTATTCTTTGCCTGTTTATTTCCGCTTCAATGTGGGGTGCTTCACATGGTTCACTCTCCTCGTTCAATCTCTGGAGGAGGAAAAGCACTAGATTCTCAGTGGTGGAGGTCCTCTTTGCACCCCGGCAGCGGAGTTCCCACTTGGTTGGGTTCCTTACCTTCCGCTTGGCGCAGTGGATGGTCATACGACCTTGTTGTTCTCCCTTCCTCCGCTCACCCCAGCCCAAGTGGAAGTGCCATTCTGGGTAGAACCAACACTTAGGGAGAATAGTTGGTGAGGGGAGGGTGCGGGGGAGGATTTCCCTTTCGTTTGGGCTGTTTCTCTTGTTCGTATTCTTACAGACATGTGGCTTGTACAGCAGGACCTGTGCCTTGTAATTACACTCAATTTCCCTGGCTCTTTCAAGGGTTCTTCAATTGAACGCAGCTTTTTTCGGGGAAGATCCGGCGGTACATATGAACCTTATGGCCAATGAAAATTTCTGCCTATTCCTCAGCGTAGTGTCTCCTGCTATGGAACTCAATGGTCAAATGAGCCAGTACCTCCTCGCCCGAGGAGTGGAGAGGTGGGTACAACAAGTTGCTCCCACTCAGTTATAAACTCCCCAGATCTACTCCACCATTATAAGGCTTTCCCTTTCAACAGTTTCTGGGTTCGCATACAAAATAAGGAGAAAATTGACCCCAAGCAGGACTTTCTATAGCACCAACATTCCACTGGATAGGAAACTGCAGCTAGGTGGTATCCTACTGGTCGTCCAGTCCATTGCATGCAGTGCCCAGACAATACTAACAAAATAGCGCACCAAACAACACCAACCACTGTTGTGTGCACTAGAAACACGAATGGGAAAGGTGAAATGCTTTAAACACAACATGGTATAAGTTACCAAATGACACTTGACATTTTGCGTAACTTTGTACCATTAAGAATAACTTTATTTCACATATTTTCATTTAAAATGAAGGTTTCAAGGCACCAGCTTTGATTTACACTTCACTTCGTAGTTAAAATATTTCTTTACAAAGAACAATATAATATGAAGGTATCTTCGAGCTTTACTTTGAAATATAATAAGGCAGATGGAATGAAGCTGTCCTGGCCAGTACAGTGTTACGCTAGATGACTGTAATTAGCAAATTACAATATATTATATATGTATGTTTCTATAATATGTAAAAAAATTACACTTTAATACATATGTATTTTGGTAGCTATATCTTTATGTGTATCTTAAAATCTGTGTCAAAAGCTACAAAGTTTTAGCTGACTAGCAAATTACCTATGTACATTCAATAATTTTCCAAAAACTTCTGAAAATTACAAGATTATTGTTAAAAAATGGTGCATGTGAAAATTATCATAATTATATGTGTATTAAAAATTATTTTCACATTTTGAAACAGTACTTCACAATACAAATTGACCTGAGAAACTTCTGAAAATTCAGAACCATTTTCTTAACATAAAGTTGAAACAACATACAGTAGTATGAACCACCAGCAAATTTTGTGTGTTGAATATGCCACAGAATAAACAATGTAAAACAACTGTACTTCAAGATTATACGTACAAATGTATTATGGTTAGGTTGAGGTTAACCAGTAAGATAGAAATATTGGACCTACCTCAACACCAAACTTATAAAATCCATAGTTGAATATGAATTTGATGAAGTTGCCAAGACTTTTATCTGCATTCTGGCGATTTACTTCTGGGAACATAACAGTAGGCAGCTGGTACCTCTGTCCTGTTAGGAATTGCCTGTAGGCAAGTATGTAGGTTAGGCAGTATGTAGCAGTTGCCAGAACAGTGAAAATCAAATGAAGGCCTGAAACAAGAAGTAGCAACTAGCACAGGGAAAACACTTAATCCATTTAAAGAAATAAAATAAAACTGCCAAAGTGTGAAACGTACCAAGGTAACCTTTGATGAGCTGTGAATATGGTATTTTGTCGGTTATTTTGTAAAAACCAAACCACTTTGCATCATTCAGTAGAATACCAGGGAAGACATCAAATCCCTCAGAATCCTGCATAACATTTCAGGTATACAATATTATCAGAACGATGACCATAGTTTTGCATTACACAGCTTTAAATAAAGAATAAAAATAAATATTAAATTCTAAACATTTCAGACACACACGCACACACAGTAAAAACTCTCTTAGATTTTGAAGCGACTGAAATATTTCCGCTAGTAACTAAGAAAACTTCTTAACTGGGACAAATTAATTTGGTGTTTATATACCACATAAAAAATTATGCAAAATTGAACAAGTCTATTAAGCAGGAAATATTTTAAAAAAGGGAAGTTATTAAGAGGTTTTACTATATACTTAATACTCACATTTGAATAGCAGCTTACAAGTTTCACATAACCACACATGTCACCAGAAAGGGTTAAAAGGTCTCGAGTAAATTCACATGACCAAAAAAATAGACAAACAAAAGCATACCCTTGCTCAGGCATGTTGGTTGTTCTGGGGACCACAACAGCCAAGAACAACTTGGCAAACCTTCAAGAAACGAGACCAGACTGAAGCACTGGCTATATCAACATAACAATAGGCATCACAAACTGCTAGAGGAAACAGGCCATGTATTGTAAATAAAGATAAACTGACATTTTACAGTTGACTATCGATATATCGTTATTCAGTAGACTGCCAAAAAATGTAAATACATGCAGGATTTTAGTACTTGAGGTTTCTTAAATGCACATCAATAAGATTCAAAATGCTCCTCTTGGGTAATATGTGGTTAGGGCGCTGACTGCCCTCTTGGACCTTACGAGGTGGAGGGGAGTCAAACCCCAGGGTGAATCGGAGTGTAAGCTATCCCTTCCGGGCAGCCTTATGCTTCGTACAAGGGACGTCAATAATCTGGATGCCAGCTGTACCAATAAGGGTGAAAAAGTTCAATCGGATACGAGGTGTTAATAAGTATGGTGGTGAGTGATCTGGCTTACACTGACAGGGTTTATCCTCCACTGCCTCATTGGCTGTCGAGCGAGGATGAAGTTGGTTATGGATTGTTCCGGCTATGTGTGGGGAACTGCCTTGAGAGGAATTTGACCCTGATAGTTCTTTCTGGAAGCCAACATTATGGTGCAGAAGTTGGGGAGTGCTTCTGTTCTTGGGTGTTGAACCCGAAGAATGCTGCCAGATATTAAACTCACGATACTGGATCGACTAGAGGGGTCCTGTGCATCAATATTGGAGTTTGATGCGTGTAAGGGTTGGTTGGACGGGAGTTTCCTCAGAGTCGGATTCTACGTCCGGTTCACACCAACCCAGCAAGTGCTTTAACAGGGTTTCGTGGTCAGGAGGTAATATTATATTATAGTCAATAGGGTCATTCTCGGATTCACTAGTGACCAGTGTACTTGGGTGTAAGTCATCAATTATCTGATTTAATAAAGCTTGTTTCGATGTGGCGCGCCTCTCACATCACCTCTGACGGCTTCTGGTACCTCCATGCTGTTTGAGCATTGAACAGTGAAATACAACAAATAAATATAAGGCTGTCAACAGGGGTTGTGTACGAGCAGTCCTGGGCGGGGCAAAATCTGCAGTCACTCCCGCGGAACTGCCGTTCACAAGGGCAACCCAAGTAACAAAACCTTGTGCCTGGTATCGGTGGCGGGTGCCCTGAAATCTCAGGTGTTAGGGACTTTATTAGGCCTTGTATCTTGATGGATACAAACTACTACACAGCCAGATAAAGATGCGAGGTTAATTAGAATTATTGCACAATTAAATGAACACACAACACTGCAATTAAATACTGAATTAATAAAGCAATAAAAATGACACAGGATGTATAATTGAAATTACGGTAGTCGACACACAAGGGAGTTAAGTCTGAAACTTAATATTTTATTACGTTTATATCACACTGTAGCAAGAATCGGCTAATGTAGTACACTGTAAAAACTAGGTAAAGAAATATTAAAGCTCAGTAAAATATCTAGATCTCAATCAACAGACGAAGGTGATCCTGGGAAGAATTAATCTAATAACATTAATTCCTACAAAAATTTCTAATTAATAATAAAACCAATGTACACTATTAACAGCGTGAAACTGAGGGGCTCTATCCAGGGGGATGTAAATCGCGCAATGGCCTGTTACTGCGGGAGTCATGATAAGTTGACTGAGATAAGGTACAGTCGGTACATGTCAGGGATTTACCAAACGTGGAGAGCTGTCCCTGGGCAGTCAGTTGAAGGAAGCCTTGTCCAAGCTGCGGCTGGAGTGCTGGCAGTCTTCTGCAAGCTGCTGGCTGGAGGTAGTGGTTCGAGCCCTGCCTCGGGCTGCTGAAGTGAAGAAGATTGAACCCTGGGCGGGCTGCAGAGGAGAGATAGAAAGCCTTTCGCAGACTGTAGGAGAGCTCGCGAACCTTAAGGCCAGGGAGCCCGGCATCTCTGCTGGACCACAGTGCTGCACTTCTATTTAAACTAAAATCGTCCTGTGTCAGCGATTGTCAGGGGGCGGGGGTAGCGTAGCCTTCCAACACAGAGGCTGGTTTATCTGCTGCAGGAGAGCTGCTCAATTTCTTATCTCCCCTGGTGGAAGCGATGACATTTTCATGCACCCCGGACTGAGTCAGGTGGGCCGTGACGTCAGGTCACAGAGGCACTGCTATCTTGAGGGTTGTTTGGAACTTCTTGGCCAGGCATAGTAGCGTAGTATTTTTTAAATAATTTATATTATTTCTTTGTTGGGGTTGCTCTGGCTCATTCCCTTTTGATTGGTTGTGGAAGAACATAATTTAAGACGTGAAGTTCATTTACCTAGTTCACTCATCAATGTGTAGTTCACTCATCAATGTATGAAGTCTTTTTAATATTATTATTTCCAAGTCTCAGCAGCCAACGAATTTGATTTCGTCCCACGCTTGGCACACTCAGATGGGGCAAAGTCGGCCATAGAGTCCTCATCTCGGTAGCGCAGCCGGCTGGCATGCGTCAATCGGCCACCCCCCGAAGCGACGAAGCACCATCTGTCGAAATCACAATTGCTTCGGGTGGTTGAGGTGGCTGCCGCACTTGTATAACTCTTGGTTGCTCCTCTAAACTAGCGCCTATTCTGCATGTGCTGCCTGAACGGGAGTTGAGCGCGCCCATATCTGGGCCATGAGACATCTGTTTTCTATCAACCCTTTCCTCTCTCAGTTGCATAGCGGTGGGGTGCCTACGCGGTGCCTTCTTCTTCATGTCGCAGCTGGAATCTTCTCGTCTTGTCGCTTACCAAGGGGAGGAATAGCTTTGGAAGGAAAGTGCGGGAATATGTCGTCTGGTATCGAACCTACTGCCTTCCTAGTTCGAGGGTAGATACAAGAAATTATAGTTTGAACTTGTTTACATTTTGGTTGCATATAAAAGCAAAAAATTTCTTTTAAAATTTTACTTATTATTTCTTACTGGTCTGTCCTCGAGAATAAAAAGAAATCTAAATGGGAGTTTACCTGAAAAGGGCGTAACAATGCACAACATCTCACAAGTTTTAAGTCCCTATCTCCGGGTTGCTAATGAGGTAGTACATATACTAAATACATATGACACATACACTGAATGCATACATAATTCTGGAGGCATCTTGATGTACACTACCTTGGCATATACATTCTGCATTTGCTTGCAATAAAGTTTTTAGATTAGGTGAGACATTTGGTAAAAGTAATTTTATGGTTACTTGTTACACATTTTCAATTTATGCAAAACACATTTTGCATTCAACTGACATACTTCTCTTATGATTACACATGACTCACTTTCACTTATGGACACAGGAGTAATCTTAACCTACGTTTCACAACATATTCTGACACTTGCATAGATTACACTTTCTTAAGGTTACGTTTGTACTAATGTACTTCTTGCACAAGACACAATTAATATTTTCCCTTAGTATAGAGGGAGGTTATGTACAACTTCTGCTCTCGGCAGGGGCGGTATAGGCAGTAGGCTCGTGCCTCCGTACACGTAACACTATGTACCTCAATCACGTTCAGCGTACAGGGATTTGGTAATTGACGGCATGCGGCCATAATTAACTTTCCAACATTTTTATGCGTTCCTGTCAGGATTGCGCATATGACTTGAAATGAACAACTTCTCTTAAACTATGCTCTTACTTAGCGTCTATAAAATCTCTCATTTCCCTTATAGCGGGAGCATATAATATTAACACAACAATGTTTTTCACAAAATTTACGTAGAGATTACTTACAAGGTTATTCTTAATTTCTAGGTTACAAGTTGTTTTGATCGTACGTGAGTTAAATCTACTATTTACAATGACACCGTCGGGTGAGATACGAGACGAACAATGACATAAATTAGTAACTGATGATATGGGCGCCAGCGGTGCTTTCCAATCACCGCACTGTTGAGACTCAGGGTTCTCAGGGCTGCTGTGGGTTCTGTGTGTCCGTCTCACCCGAGTGTACTTATGATACACTTTCCAATACTAAACTTTGACTAAACATTTAACACTTAAAAAACACATGTGACTAGGACACTGTCACTACAAATAAAGGAGTGGAACACTGCGAGACTTGCTTTTATTGATACCATTCGTACAAATAACGTGCCAAGCAATTTAATGACGAAACTCAATTGTGTCTAGCTAATTCCATTTGGGTGCTCCCCAGCCTGCAATTAGTCTAGCGCACGCCTATATGAATGATTTCACCATGGTGCTTGAAAACACAATCTTCACAAGGGAAGGGAGTTGACAGCCGCTAGGGTGGACTTACAATTTTTCCCTGACAATAGGGCACGGAGAATTACAAGATGATTCAAGAGATGATACATAAACATTTGTGATTATTCGGCATGATTAGCGCAGACTTGTTGGGGCTCGCCATCCAGCACATGCTTAGTGTAGTTATACACATAGCCGGCTAGGACGGAAATAATATCATCGTACACAAATTACAAAATGACATAAATATCAATGCAACACGATGGAGCATGAGCTGAGTAGTCACAATAAACACGCACATGCGTGAAAGCAAGTTTAGATGACGCGGATGCCGCTGGATAAAGTTCGTAACGGACCACGTAGTGCAGATGAAATTGCAATATTTCTTCATAGAGATGGCAAATTAAACTCAGACAAATTGTTATTTCTGATGGGAAAATTATTCCCTTTACAACTAAACCATTTACAAGCTTGTAGCATGCCCGATGGTGGAAAAAGCAAACATGAAATTGACCGCGTGGTCATACACAAAAAGCATCAATTTACGTGAATATTACATGGAACCCTGAAAAAAATTGACATAGAACCCTGAATAAAATTATGGCACACATGATTTTACACAAATAAGCCCTTAAAACACATTGATGGTGCAGATACATACTTGTTGATATCTGACAGCGTGGTCATATGTGATCTGGCCGTAAAATGATCACACATGAAAAATTCCCTTAAATACATACATGAAATTAAAGCCCTTAAAATTGCATGCAGCAATAATATAGAAATAACAGTGTATTATCTCGGCAGCTCTCCTTGACAGACTGTCCAGAGACAAGCATTGCACGGACCTACCATGGCTGCCAACGGGGTTCACATAAGCAGAAGTGCTATGCACGCGAGTAAAATATTTTATTAATGAAAACTAAAAGGCACTTTAGAAATTAAAATTTGAATTGACATTATACATATTAATTTGTAATTTCTCATCTTCTTTGAATGACTTTTATTACAACATTCTGGCCAGAGTAGAACTGTTCTTAATCTCCACGCAGCATACGGTTTGAATTTATAACCAAATATTTTCCAATATTGACAAACACTCATTTTAAAACACTTTAAGACATTTTAGAATCTGAAAAATAAAGACGACATATTTTACACAGCAAATAATATTCCGTTAGAGGAAAGTTCAAATTGGAGCCTCCTTGCGCACGTGCATGTACACCTGTCAGGTGCGTGGTGAGCGCCGTCATGGGCTTTAGCGCCGCTGGCTATTAGCCGGCCTCACCACATGTGTGTGTAGCATTGCGCAGCTTGTTACTGCACCATCCATGCCGCGCTATAGGGCGCACTGATGTTGAGTAAGTGACTTGAACTGCTGCTCTACCTGCGATTACCTTGGTCACCTTTCCCCTTCCGTTTTCCTGCCTACCTCTTAGCAGTCCCCTCCCCTTCCTGCTTATGCGCGAGTAACTGTGTTCTGATTGGTCGTTGTAATTTCAGTCTAGACTGGCTTTGCTTTCAAGCAAAGCTCGTCCACTTTTACTTTGGTCAGCTCAGTGAAAATACCCCTCTGGTATTACCAGCTCCTAGGTCCGTTATGGACTCTGTTCTACAACCATAACTTTGCTCAAGATAACAAGCCGAAATGTATGCAACAATGCACGATGAGTCGCATGATGAAGTGGGTTCATGGCATGTTGCAACAATTTTCTGGTAAATCGAGTTAGGGTTTTATGTGAGCGCTATATTAGTTATATTCTAATTCTGTTTGGCCTTTCATTGCTGTTTTCAAAATTAAGTTTGGATTACTTGTAGTATGTGGTGCCTATACTTCCTTTTCATTATGTTGCTTTTCCTGATTAAGTAAATTTTAAGCTATTAGCTGCAGGTCGCCTGAAAATTTCATGGTGTTAAATTGGGACCGCATCAACTTGCGCTATTTTGAGAGTTATGAATAACCCATCTGTTAGCGCATTTCCATTTGAGATCGTCAGTGCTTGAATTGCTTATTAAGTTTTAATTTGTCTTTTCAAATATTTTGTGTACATCTTGTTTTTAGGTCAGATGGGCTTTGGATAGGCTATTACATCCCATCTGACAGAAAATTTGTGTAATGTATTCGAAGTTTGGCTGTTTAATATTCTAAGCATCCAATTTTTCCTTTTAAATGAATCAAATTTTCTTAGTGGTGCTTGAGAGTGAAGATTC
Source organism: Dryococelus australis (assembly GCA_029891345.1). Lineage (NCBI taxonomy): Eukaryota > Metazoa > Arthropoda > Insecta > Phasmatodea > Phasmatidae > Dryococelus > Dryococelus australis. The sequence continues at coordinate 2,828,404 of CM057006.1, read as the reverse complement.
TTTCTTATTGTAATTTTATTTATTCTAGTTCAAAGGCAACAAAAATTTTAATGTACTCCATTTCAAATAATTATTAATGTAAAAAAATTATGATTATCAGTATTCTTGTAAAATCAAAGTTGTGAACAAAGTTGAAAGAACAGGGAACGGAAATAAAAAATATTTTGTAACTGATATTGTCTACGCTCTTGTGTTTTTGTCACAAGAGTAAACTACGCAGTACTATGCTAATTTAATTGTTTGTTCTTTTTCATACACGTCATCATGGCTGAGGGTACTTCCTTCATCTATACTCCCAACAAAGCAGCTTTAACTGCTTTTATGGAGTATCACCGGGTTTCATTCCTGCCCAAGGCCAACATGGACCAGCTTCGCGAGTTAGCTGTAACCTTCTGGCGAAACATAATCCAGGAGACGGGGAAGACCACCAAGAGACTGGCGCCGGTGAGTCAGATTTCTCTACAGTCCTGCACATCAAAAATCTTTTTCCAGGCTATACACAGTATTTCACTTTTAAACCTGAACGAGCCATGGGTGGTGTTAAACTTTTTTATAGCTGTAGCGAAGGTCGTTGATTTACACATCTGCAATGACATCACCCCGTTGTGCACCTTGGCGCTCAAATATCAAGGTCATGCACAGCAGTTAAAAAAGAAATAAAATTTAGCAAATGCAGTGTAAAAAATTTTCGTGATTAAGTTTTGGCTCATGTTTTTATTTCATGTGTGAGACGTGTGTGAGTGCGATTTAATTTAATGCTTTCAGCGCCCTGAGGAAACACTAAGTGAATTTATTGACTCGATTATGGCATATCAAAGAGCCCTAGGACTTAATTTGCTGGAATGGGATGTTGCAAAACTTGTGCTTGAAAATGTTACTCCCCAGGTTCGAGCTGCGTGCACATTAACTGCTGTTTCACATGATATGGAGGAATTAAGAAACTGGGCAGTAGAAATTGAAAGCTGTTTAGCAGCTGAGAGAGCATATACAGCCGTTAATTCTCATAAACAAAGTCCGGTGTTGCCGCGAGCCGTGAGTGGCAGTGCCAGTGTTTCGCCGGCTATAACTTTAAATCGTAACCAGGAAAACGCTGTGCAGAAAAATGAAGTAGTTCTTAGTGTAGCCCGTGATTGAAATAGTAATGTACGTTGTGGAAACTGTTGCAGATGTGGTCAAGTGAGCTGTGAATATACCAAACCCCATGTGCCTCGGAATGAAAGGAAATGCTTTTTATGCAGAGGCATGGGTCACGTTCATCTTTCTTGTCCTAGGTCGGGAAACGACTGACAGCAGGGAAGGGGTGCGGTGTTTCCAGTTACCGGTCGTGATCAATAAAATATCAGCCTACTACTTGTACAGTTTAGGTCACTTGTGGCGGTCACCTGTACTTTACACTTATTGACACGTGTGTTACACACTGCGTGGTTCGCTGGCAATTTGTTTCAAATTAATAAAGTTGAATGTTATTTTTAAGGCTTGTGTGCACCGTGTTCAGGAACTGAAGTTATGTATTGCAAGTGGGGAAATAATCTTGGCTGTTTATTATGTTGTGAAACTACATATCAAAAGAGACAGTTTCTCATGGATTTTTGAATTTTGGGTACTTCCAGTTTTAAATCACAGTATGATTTTGGGTCTGGAATTTCTTGGCCAGACAAGAGCCTTAATTGATTTTCAGGATTTCATTTTGTCTTTTGGGTTTGCGCCTAGAATTAAAATTTGTTTGTATGCTGGGAATGAGGTTCGCTTTAATCTTGTGAGTGCTAATCAGTCTGAAAATGCCGCAGACTCTCCGAAAAAATTTAAAAGTACCGTAGCCCAACTTAAGCGCGAATATAGTGATGTAATTACCCCTAGGATAGGGAAGTTTGAGTTGCTGCTGTACACATTCGCTGTTGTAGATGATGTGCCGGTACGAGACCATCATTTCAGATGTCCACCCCCTAAGTTTAAGAGGGAAATAATAGACAAATTATTGCAGGCCAGAGTCATAATTCCATCCACGTCCAGTTATTGTTCCCCTGGTTTTTTAGTTCAAAAGAAAGATAGTGATAAATACAGGCTGGTTGTGAACCATAATTTAGTTAACCGTAAAATTCATAAGCACCCTTTCCCATTAACAACAGTTGACTGTGCTTTACAACATATGGGATGTGCCTAAATATATTCCGTCATGAAATTTTCACCAGTGTCTTTTAGATCCCGCATGTCGCAAATATACCACTTTTAGCACTCATTGGGATCAGTTTGAATTCACAAGGATACCAATGGGTGCAAATTTCAGTAGCCAGGCCGTATCCAGAGTGCTGGATTATGTACTTTCCAATTTCAAATATAGTTTTGTGTTCAGTTACGTAGACAACGTAATTGTGTATAGTGAGAATATGAGTGACCATCTGGAACATTTACAAAAAGTATTGCAATGGTTTAGGGAGGTCGGTCTTACAGTAAATCCGGATAAAGTCACCCTAGCTGCTAACAAGGTTAAATTCTTAAGGTATGTCATTTCTGAGGGTAAATTGTTACTGGACCCCGAGTGGATTGCCGCTATTGTTAACTTTCCCCGTCCCCGCACTCTTAAAGAGGTACAAAGATTTTTAGGGATGATGGGCTATTACTTGCAATTTATTGAACATTACTTGGAGATTGCAGCTCCTCTTAACAATCTTAAAAAAAAAAACAGAGTAGAATTTGTTTGGGACCGCGAGCAAGAGCTGGCCTTAAATATTTTGAAAGAAAAACTTAGTTCATCGCCGGTATTAATCTTACCGGAATTTAAAAAACGATTTGTGGTCCAGGTGGACGCTTCGTCACTTGCTCTGAGTGCGGTCTTGGGTCAATGGTGGGATGGCCATGTTGCGCCAATAGCATTCGCGAGTAGGTCTTTACTCAAATTCAATCAGAACAAGCCCTTGGAACATACGAAAAGGAGATGCTTGCATGACTTTTCCGGTTAGAAAAATTTGCCCCCTACATAGAACATGATGTGTGACCTATTTACTGATAATCGGGCCCTCAAATGGGTGTTGTCCCATTCCCATCAGCTGGGAAAACTGGGCAGATGGGTATTGCCCTTGTCGAGATTTCGTTTTAAGGTCCACCATGTAAGGAGCGTGGATAATCTGGTAGCAGACGCATTATTGCTTATGTTCGACGAAACAGAATTTGAACATATTCCCGTGACCCTCCAGCTTCTCTCGGGTTAATTCTGGCTTTCCAGAGTTTTTTGTCCAGCTTCGTGACATACAAAATTCGGATGCACGGTGTCAACAGGTGAAACAAAAAGGACGGATTGTATTATTTTTCCGGGAAATTTAAGACCTATGATATGAAAATATTTTCATGACTCTTTGTATGGTTGAACGTTTTAACAAAAACATTAAGGTTTGTCTTACTATCTTTCATAACCGGAACCACACTGAATGGGATCGTGATATGGAGCTTATTAATGTCGGGTTTAGTGCGGCGATACACTATTCTACTGGCTCACCTCCCTCTCTTCCTTTCCTGACACATCCTTTACTTAATGTTTGGAACCTTCCTTTGCCATCTACCTTGGATTCTAGTTCGCTGGACCGACTCCTCTATGGGGTTGCTAGCCGCCTTAATGACCTGAAATGTGAAGAGGTTGTGCGTCTTGATAAAGGTCAAATAGATCCTCCCTTTTCTGTCAGCGATTAAGTACTTTACATAAATCATATCCTGGCCGAGAGTGGGAAGGAGCTTAGTTAGAAATTCATCCCTAATATCATTGGGCCGTATAAAATTTCTGAATATTTAGCATCTAACACTGTAATTTTAAGTTTTGTGGGGACTTCACGTGAGTTTCGTAAAGATCACGTCAGTCACCTCAAGATGTATTTATCTAGATCTTAATAATTGAATCTGGTTTGTTTTAAATTTTTAAAATTTATTTTTTGGTACATTACCTAAATTTTCCAACCCTTTTATGGTATGAAATAATTAAATTGTAATATTGATTCTAAAGATAATTAAAATTGTGATTTTCTGATACCAGAAGTAACAAATTTTGTAATTTTAGAGGTTTAATTGTGTTAATTTGGTATCTTGGTCTAATCTCACGTATGTAATACTCTTCCCTTTTCCCCTTCCTTATTTAGTTTTGATATTCTTAATCTTACCCGACCCTTTGTTTTGATTTGATTAAAATCCCTTGGGCGTTGTGCTATGTTTGAGCGCATGAAGAGGTTCATTTGAGACTGCCTTGTATCCACCGTGCCTGATGGCTGCTGATGTTGCAATCCTCTACACACCTCTGTTTGGTTGGTTGCGTTGTACGGGCGTTGGATGCATGCTCCTACTTCTACACCCCTTGCCTCTTCGTCAACGTACTCTCCCGGCAGAGCTCACTCTGAATTGGTACCGCTTGAGAAGATTTGCACCGTGAAAGTGTCTCTCAAAAAAATTGAGAGTTGTGAACAGACATTGACTTCAAGATATTTGTTGAATATTTCCACGCTACTAAGTGCGTTGTTGATCTACTTCTGATTCTAAACTTTCCAGCCCGCTTAAGGGGTTTGAAGTTACATTAAAGTTTTCCTCCATAAAATTATTTTTTCTAGCAAGCTAGGGGCCAATTCAATTTGATAAAAAAATAATTCCTTTTACTACTGCTACTTTACGTGTGCCCATTACTAGGAGGTTAAGTTACGTTAATTGGGTCACTTTCCTTTTTCTGTCTGGCCTCTGTTCCACTCAACGAATGTATTTAGAATCCTCAACCTTGCAAAAAAAAACCTTTTACACAACTATTACAGGGGTAATATAAATTTTCTCTCTTGAGGAACTGATGTAGCACTTTTCTTCCAGCACTTCCAACTTTTAGGCTAGGATTTTGCGTTATGAGAATGTCACCTAGCCGAACCTATTAATCTAGCTTAATTGCCATCACAGGCATTTTCACCTTAAGGTTCAGGCATCGTAACACTATCACTGCCTTACTAATTTAACTACAGGGGAATAACATGTAGACAAGTGCGCTAGTCTGTTACTGGTTGCTGCCAGGTACTCACTCTGTCGAGGCTGTAGAAGACGTGGATGGCTGTGGTGGGCATTGACGTTTGGCGTGGCAATGCCTAGGAGGCCGTCTTCGTTTCTGCAGCTCTGCGGCAGGCCAGCAAAATTATGTAGGTGCCTGCCATGGCATCTCTCGATAGCGCCCAGGCACATGACATGTGTGCCTGGTGCGTAGGGTGACCATACGTGACGTGGGCCCAGTGATGGATGGTGGCATGGGACCAGCGTCCTGGGTTCGGGCACATGCGGTTGTCACGTGTCCGCTGGGCTCGTCTCCTTCTTGGTACGTGCTCTTTCTGGGAGTCACGGGTCTCTCTGCCTCACCACGTGATCTCTGCTTCTCGGAGTTGGACAGCCGCGGAGCAGGTGAAATGTACTCAAACTGCACTCGCGGTAGCATCTCTCGGCGGTGGAGTTTTACTTCCGGAGGCCGTATCGCTCATGGGCGACTGGCCACTCGCACTTATTACTTTCGCTGTTGTCATGTCTTCACTCTCTCTGAGGTAATACAGCATCACTCTCTCACTCTCCAGCCAGTGCCGATGGTCTGAACGGGTTGGTAACCAGGTTGACCAGCGGGTCTGTAGATGGTGATGAGGACCGAGTTGACTCTTCACCTTTAGCTCGTCCACTCGTACCATTCTTGCCGGGGACGGGGAAGGAAGGGTTAAGATAGCAGAGGTTGCATCCTATAGTCCCTATCCTGGATATGCTCCGCTGACTAAGGGGGAGGTGTGGCCAGGACTTACTCTGGCGGGGGTGGAAATGATGCCACGTCCAGTTCATCGTCCGGCGAGGGCACTCCCTTAGTCGTAGAGAGGAAGGCCAGGGAGACTCCCGCAATGTGTGCGGTTATGGTCTCAATGAAATTCTGGCTTTCAACCACCAGTGGAGGAGCAAGAAGGGGGACGAAAGGGCTAAGTCGCCTAACCTCGGATTTCTCTTACTGACAATGGTTTCCAACGCACTTGCCATCTGGGCTGTGGATTGGAGTTTCTTTCTCCTGTGAACATAAGGGTTTCCTTGTCACGTCCCTGTGGGGCGTCCCGCTAAGGGGGGCAATGGAGTAGCAAGGAGGGCACGTGCTGCTGCACCGTCTCTACCTTTTTGTCGCAACCACGGGTTGTGGGAGCTGCTGACAAAATGTGTTCATCCGGAGGGCATTCCACCACTACCTCATACATGACAGGTTTTCTCCTGCCCTGGGGTGACTTTAAAAACAGCTTTTCAACAGGAATCGTGAGCGGTGGTAAATTTCTAAAAATCCTCTATGAGGCTACTCCACGGGTTTTGATACCTTTGTGCAATGCCCGACAGAGGTTCGAGATCCCGTGGGCTGGGTGGCTCGAAATTTGGGGCAGGTTGTACCGGGGGCATGTATAACGGAGTCTTGCAGGGGCTCCACCTCTAATTGGGAGTTGATGTGGCCAGGTGTGCCGGGGACACGAGGTCAATATTACCCCACTGTCGAGTCCTAAGGCACCTGACTCAGGCCTGTGTGGGAGTTCTAGACCTCGCTGTTTGGGAAAAGGGTTCGGGGTCGACTTGCAGGCGTAGCAGACGAACCGGAGCAGGGGAAGGGGTAGCCCGAATGAAGTCACCTTTCAAATTTACTATCATACCCCTGTAACCACTTAATGTGGTAAGATGCTGTCTGTAGTCGACCACACATTGTAGCTCTCTCAACCAGGGCTGTCCCAATATAATTTGTTCTCCCAGGCAGGGGGCCACTAGGAAGGGTCTTTACATGATGCCCGTGTACCCATAAGTTGAGGGTAACTTCCCCAGACAAACGCAAGTGAGCCTTATCGTGGGCCATTATGGCCATTAGGTTGGTAGGTGTCACGCTGGCTCTTTGGTGCCGCATGAGTAATGCACCATTGATAAAGTTGCGGTCTGCGGTGGTGTCCAATACCACTGTAACAGCTGTATTGCCCAGTTGGTCACATTAATGGGGCTCATCTGTGTAAGGAGGGGAGATATTCATCATTTGCAAACGGGCCACGGCTTTGTTAGGACAGATCCGCATTTGTGGAGGGCGGGGAGGTGGTGAAGCAGTTGGCGCCCATGTGTCTGGTTTCTCTTTCTCTTCCCCTCTCCTGCCATGCGAGGCAAGCTCCAGAGGAGAGCCGTCCTTGGCAGTCCTGGCTAGAGGAGGGAGTTATGAGAGGAGGTGGAGGCGTGCGCGGCCTTCAGGCCCCCGGTGGAGGGGAGGGATTCTCTGTTCTGGAGCTTGCCGGGCCTCACATTCCCTGCGTTAACGCCATGGCACTGACAATCCTGGGTTCCTCGTTTCACCACCCAGCGAACTTGTTTCATTGAATGTACGGGACGTGTTAAAGAGAGGCACACACTGCGCCCTACACAGAACACTGGAGGATAGTGGACAGAGAAATACAAATCAAACCACCTGGTAACTGTGCGCTATGGCGAACATATGTGCCAAAGGAGAAAAGGGAATGTGTACTTAAGTATGTATACGACAGTTTGGAGTACCCGGGATTTGAGCAAACACAAGGAAACGTGCAGAAATTTTTTCACTGGCCAGGGACTCAGGGAGATATAAAGAAGCATGTACAAAGCTGTATCACGTGTAACACCCGTAAGCAGCGTAGAACAGATGGCGATGCTCCAAAGCAACCGGGGCTGCCAACCGAGCCATTCAAAACAGTAGCAATTAACATCGTGGGCCCATACCTGCATACCAAAACTGGCAAAAGATTCCTTATTGTTGCCACGTATTTGTTTACCTGTTGGACGGAGGTATTTCCCGTCAGTAATGTTAGTGCGCACACGGTCACACAGGTGATGCAAAATGAGTTCTTTCCGAAATGGGGACATCCCGAGTATTTGCTAACTGATAATGGCACGCAATTTGTAGTGCAAAAGTGGAGAGAATACTGTACCAGGTGGGAAACAGAACACCGTACCAAACCAGCATACCACCCCAGGGCTAACCCAACCGTACAACGTAACCAAGATGGCAAAATCCAGTTACGCGTCCGGTTAGGAGAAGATCATACTACGTGGGCAGAGTTGATCTCGGAGGTAATATTTTGCCTAAGGAACAGAGTAAATGCGGCAACGGGGAAGACACCCACTGAAATGGTACAAAGTCGCGAACTCCGTGCCCCCCCAAAGCACCCCGTGAAAACCCGCCAATACCATCTGAGCAGATTGTAGAACACCAAGCACAAATCCACAAGGAAGCAAGGGCAAATCAAATAAGTTATTGTAAAGTGTGGGTACCGGAGAGCAAAATGCAACCACCCGAACTTGTACCCGGAATGTATGTTTACGTGAAAGAGAACCCGCTATTGGCCTGGATGACAAAATACTGTGCTGGGCTGGCACCTAGATGGACAGGGCAAGTAAGAGTTGTAGAGAAGATAGTGAGTTCCACATATTTATTGAAGTTGGGACCAAGATGTGACACAAAACGGCACCGTGACAACCTGTGTACAGCCCAACCACCTGTAAGGAAGAGAGGCAAGGAGACGACGTTATGCCCAGTACCTCTGCGAGAACGGAGCAGTATACCAGGGAGTACAGAGGGAAGTGTCAACATGTGCACTACTGTAAACAATAATACTAACATGGAAACACCCTGCCAAAGTAATGAACTGTCATTTAGGGGTTTTGCACCAACAGAACACTCAACACCTAATAGCAAGGAAGTAGGAAGGAGGAGTAGTAGCGAAACATCATTTCTGGGTTTTTCTGTTAATGCCTGTAATGACACAATGAATCAGAGTGATTTTAAGGGGTTTCCAAGTGTACACAAAGAAAGTGGTAACACAAGTGCACACGTAAATGTAAACACAACCAGTGCCAGTGAAATAAGTTTTAAGGGGTTTCCCAAGGGCATGGCTGAATTTGGTTGTAACAATAGTGAAAAGGTAAATTTTCATACCACAAGTGAAGGCAGGGGCAAGTCACCACCATACCTACCCACAATGTTGTTCCTTTCTACACCCCCACCCCCCCGCAAATGCCGCAGAAACCGAAGACCTCCGAGACTATGTTCTCTTGGCCCTCAAATGGCAACCAGCCAGGCAATGTTGTGTTGTTTGCACCATCTTGGCCTTCAAGGGAGGAATTGTTTGAAGCCAGCTAACAGCCAGCAGCGCTAGAGACCATGACGGTGCTCACCATGCAAGTGTCATGTGTACATGCACGTGCACAAAGACGCCAATATTTTTTAACTTTCACATAAATATTTTTTTGCAGTGTAAAATGTGTCTCGTATTTTTATTTTCAGGGTTTGATATGTCTTACAGTGTTTTAAAATGTTTGTTGTTATTTAAAAAAATTGTTTGGTTATGAAATTCAAAATGTGTGCTGCACGGAGATTAAGATCACTAATTTTCCGGCGTGAACGCCGTCATGAAGACACACTGAGATAATACAGAAAATTCCCAAGGAAATTATAAAATGTAAAACAATATTTGATTTATTTGTGCCACTTTTATTTCAATAATAATATATTTTGCTGTACGTGCATAGCACTTCCGCTTATGTGAACCCCATAGGCAGCCATGGTAGTTCCATGCGACTCTTGCCTCTGGACAGTCTGTCGAGGAAAGCTGGTGAGGTAAGACACTGTCAAGTACGCACTACAACTTCTTATTCACTGATGTAGATTTCAATAGCACTTTTATTATACCGGTTAAAATTTGCTTATATACGTTTTACAAGACATTTCCCCAGCATTATGCTTCCGCTTAACTAATTTATTTCGCCCTTGTGGAATTTTCAACTTAATCAAGGAAAAGGAGGAGAAACATGTCGGAGAAGTCACGCGACCCGCGAATCTTGAATAAAGCGCTATACGCTACAGCTTAAGGCGTTTAATTGTAATTTCTGTATTATTGCTGCGTGCAATTTTAAGGGCTTTAACTCTATGTATTTATTTAAGGGTAATTTTCATGTTTGAATATTTTACAGCAACATTACGTATAACCACATGGCTAACCGACGTCAAGTTTAGGTCTACGCCATCATTGCGTTTTGAGAGCTTGTTTATGTAATATTGTGTGTGCAAACTTTTTATTAAGGGTCCTATGTTAAATTTTTTGAGGGTTCCGTGTAATTTTAACGTAAATGGATGCTTTTGTGTTCGACCAAGCGGTCGCTTTAATGTTTGCTTTTTCTGCCATCAGGTATACTACACGTCTATAACCACTGTAATCGCAAAGAGAATAATTTTCTCTACCAGAATAATATTTTGTTGTAATTTAATTTGCCGTTTTCACAAAGAAATATTGCAATCCCACCTGCACCACACGGTCCGATACGAACTTTATCCAGCGGCATCCGCGCCACATAAACTTGTTTTCACACATGTGTGTGTTTATTTTCATTACTCATCTCATGCCCCATCATCTTTTATGGGTCTTTGTGTAATTGACGTAATTTTGTAATTTGTGTAGAGTGATATTACTTCCGTCCTAGCCAGCTCTATTTATAGGCCGTCACCACACTACCCACGTGTTGGCGGGCAAGCCCAGACGAGTTTGCGTTAGTGATGCCAAGTAATCACACATGTTAATGTATCATCAAGTGTTTCTTTTTATATTTTGCAGTGTCCTGTCTTCAGGGAAAAAATCGTCAGTCCACCTTAGCGGCTGTCGACTCTCTTCCCTCATGAAGATTGTGTTTTGATACACCGCTGTGAGATCATCCATCCAGGCGTGTGCTAGATTAACTGCGGGCTGGGGAACACCCACCGGAATTGGCTAGTCATGACCGAGAGTATCATAATTTCATCGGCATATTGATCTGTACGAGCAATAATAATAAAGCAAGCAACAGTAACCTACCTCTTTTATTCAGTAGTGACAGTGTCCTAGCCACATATATTTTATCAAATGATTATTTTCAAAGTGATGTTTAGTCAAAGTTTAGTATTGCTTACGTGCTTGTAAGTACGCACAGGTGAGATGGACATACAGAACCCACAGCATCCCTGAAAACAATGAGTCTGAACAGTGCAGTGATTGGGAAGCACCGCTGGCACCCATATTACCAGTAAGTATTTGTGTCATCATTCGTCTCGTGTCACCCGACGGAATCAAAAGCAGTCTGCCTGTTGACTATAAGACTGGCTTGGGATGTCACTCCTAAAATTTTGATGCGTGGGACAGGTAAAATTGGCAGTTGAATACCATAGTTTTCCAAATCAATGATGAAATCTTTGTTTACACAGCTAATTTCTGCCCCACTGTCCAGAGAATTGGTACATTCATACCTGCTACTTTTAATATTACCCCTGGGCACAAGGCAGCAGCTGTATTTTGTAGCTCATTGACTGGTTCACTGTACAGAAAATCTCGCTCTGGTTTATCTAGCAACACTGTGACTACTTACAAAATTTTTCTTGATTTTTTACTAATATTGTCAAAATCTATCTTAAACAGTTTTTATACTGCCCCCTTTTCTCAATCATTTGGGATCAGCGCTCGGAGACTAACATAGCCGGTGAAAGTAAGCTTGCTTGCTGTGATTTCTTTGGTTATTTGCATTCTCATATACTGTACTTCTGATTGCATGTACACTTGCATCTGTGTGGGCGGCTGCTGTACGTTAGTGGGCGGTGGTGGGTCGGATGGTGATGAGGGTGATGGTGACATGTTATTTTCCGCATCTCCCAGTGACCCACGGTGCCTGCGCCTTCCCCTCCAAGGTTGCTCTCCATGTCCGCCCATGCTCGCCTTCATCATCACTCATATGTCGTCTGTTTGAATGTTTGTGTTTCATCCTAAAGTTTCTGTTTCTGGAATGCTCATAATCCTAATTTAATATATTGACTTGCAGGACACCTGTGTTTCCAGAGCGCTGTGGTTGGTGGGTTTGCATTGTAGCATCGTTATGATGTGGCGGGTATAGTTGGTATAATGTTAATGGCATAGCACAGTCTTTGTATGCTTGTTATCTTTATTACTGGCTGCCTGCTTGCATAGCTCTGTCAATTTGCTGAAACTTTAGGAATTGGTAGCGGAAATCAGACAGGTTGTTGTAAGTTAATCCAGAAGCATATATTTGATACTGATAGTGCAACTGTGCAATAATTATTTCTACCAATTCAGAGTCTTCCATAGCGGCTGTTAAATGTCTAATATGCAACAGAAAGGTTCTTCTAGTGATAATGATCTCCTTAGTTTCAATTTCTCAGCATGTAACTGCACTCACAATATCCCTTGTATCTTGGGATTCCAGAAATGCTTTAAAAATAACTTCTGAAATTTCATAATACTGTGTATGTTGTTTTGTGAATTCCCACCAGTATAGGGTTGATGTCAAACTGAAATCAATGCAGGCGGCTGTTCTCGTTCATCAAGTCTAAACAGTTGAGAGTAATCGATCAATTTTGTTTAGAATGACACTGGATTCTCATGAGGCAGGCCCGAGAATTGTGATGCACTATCCAACCAAGGTCTGGCAATATTAGGGGAAACATAGCCAGTATATGATATAGCAGTTATGATTGGCTGTGGTGAGTTGTTTTCACCGCACGTATGTTCACACTCAGTCATGTGTTCAGGTGCGACACATGTATGTTCTTTCACAGAACTACTCTCCTCCCCTCTTTGTACATTGTCCGTGTGGCAATCTATATCTCTCAGCTGTAACTCTAGTTCACATTTTAGTTTTTGCTAATGTGAAGCCTTTTCAACATCTTTAAACCCGACTTTCTAAGTGATAATTGAGAGAATTTAAGCATGTTTCAATTTGTTTCAAAACAGAATGACTGGGTGTGAGAGTGCGTGCTCTCTCTTCTGCTTCTGAAATACTCACTTCTACATTAGCTAGTTGTACAGACATTCCTGTGCACTTAGTTTCTACTTCCCTTTGTATCTCTAATGTGGAACTTTCAAAACAAGCGGTGAAGTCTCGCTGTAACTGCGTGATTGTAAGTGCAATATGATATTTTTGTTTTTCGAGTTCCGCCTGTGTTTCCGACGCACATGTCCGGCAGGATTTCTCTATGCTTTTAGCTGCCTCACCTAGTACAGATTTTAATTCTAATGCGGCATAATAGTTCTTCCTTAAGTTCAACTTGTAGTCCTGTCTTTAACTCATTCTTAATATTTAACAGCATAGTTTGCTGTTTTGCTAAAATGTCCTTTAACTCCGTGAAGCATTCTGTGTTAGTTAACTGCATTGCTTCACTTCTCACTTTTATTTCTGCTTTGTTCGCTTCTATTTCTGTGTTGCTCACTTTTAGTCTATGCATGCTCCTACATCATCGCCCATGAGTTTGGTCATAAGCTCTATTACTGCTACCATATTATGAGTGGGTGTGAGTGCGACATTGTTATGTGCATGTGACATAACTGTGTTTGCCATTAAATAATGGTTATTCTGTTCATCACTGTGTAGACTTTGCTTGTATCAAGTACTACTTTCTCTATGGAGACAGTTGATTCTGTTCCATTTCATTCACGTACCGCTTCGGTCAAGACTCCGAAACTTTTATTACTCCTCAAAAAGGACGGCCATCGTGTATTTAAAGGATCCATCACAACTGTTGCCAATTTACTAAATTCAAATTTTTGGAAAACTCTAAGATATCTCTACGGCACCATACTCCAGGCAGCCAAAAATTATGTAGGGTGAAATTACATTGGTGTTCTGTGTGTGTGAAAATTAAATTGTGTTTGCTGAAGGAATGTTTTGTGATGTAAGATATTCTTTTAGCGATAACAATACTTGAGACCATACAAAAAAATATAACGAAAACACCACACTACTAGTATTATTGAAAAATGAGTAGCAACGGACATCACTTTATGTTGATTTTATTTTCAAAACAAATATAGATAAACAAGTAAATTAACATAGATATGCTGCGAATATAAAGCATTTTAATTGGGTTCAATGACCTCTCATGTAATATTCAAGTCCTTTATTTTGCATTGGTGTAACTAAGCTAATAAAGCAACAAAAGTATAAACCAAATGGTTACTGGGATGATATGAGAGTCATAAGGTTTCCAAAAAAAATAATTAAATAATTAAAATGTGTCTGTTGCAAAATAAAAGTTCAGTTCAAGGTTACCATACAATTTACTGCAGATAGGACAATCCATATAACGGTGAGGCAGCATTTATATCACCTGGTCTGATGGAGATAATATTCTTTTGGCATCGTAGAGATCACTTCTTAATGTGAATATAAAAAACTGTCCACTCATTAATGCCACTTCCTAATAGTTCATCAGAAAATTTATTTCTCAGTACTAGCAAAAACTTAATTCTACAAACATTCTTTCCACAGATTAATCAGACAATAACAATATATTACAATCTTAGCATATCAAAGAAAACTGTATTTTGCAAAACCAAATTCTATCAAAGAGGACGAAAAATTAAACTACTAACTTAAAATTCAGACTCTTTGCACGGAGCATAAATAAACTTACTGTAATAAAAAGGCATCAAGAAATTTAAGAGGTGGTTACTTAAATACACATCACAATCTTTGGGCTGAAAACGTCAATGAAAATATTATACCCAAATTATTATAAGCGTAGAAATGTTTAAATTCAAAACAAATAAATCTAAAAGTCACTTGCTTATTAAATTAACATAAGATTTTCAAATGTAATGTTACGATTACTACACACAATATTTCAGAACCTATCTAGAATGTATTTGTGTTATTTTTGTTTATAAAAACCTCTATATCCTTGGTACATGGGTATCACTCACTTACACCTATGCCTATGCACACAAGTTTAATATCTTATAATGTATACAGAAATATTAATAATTTCATACAAATTATATGGTAAATGCTACATTTCTGGTGCTTTAGTAATTTAATGCAAAGTTTGGAACACTGTGGATTTTTATACATATATTCACAAATAGACAAGACAGTTATGAAACCTGAAGGATTACTTTAAGATTTACCTTAAGATTTAGTCCATTATGAGGATAGATTAAGCTGTTATGACATTAAAACAATTATGTACACATTACCAAACAGACGACATTGTATAAGTTGTGGTCAAAGTAGTCCATCTGGTAGATCATCCTGGCCATCATAAGGATGGACACCCCCACTGCGACTATGTGTATCGCGAGCATGTGATAGAGCCGGCCACACAGGAGAGCCAGTACGACCACTATGAGGAGCACAAAGTGGGGTGGGCACACCTGCCACAATATACATACTAATGCTGAGAAAAGGTACAAAGCTCTTTGTTACAAAACTAGTCATACCAATACTAAGTATAACTATTGAGTGACACCACCAATGGGTTGCTTGGCTGGATGTTTTGCTAAAGAAGTCTGTATTTTCCTCACCCGGGATGTTACCCGAGATGTACTGAGATCAAGAAGTACAGTAATGATGATTATGATGATGATGTCTGTAAGGGCACCAGCTACTAATCAGTTTAATGGCTCAGATTAGCACGAGACACTTTCAGGACCTGATCAGCAGCCAAGTGAAACCCTGCACTCTGGCATGAAACGCGGATGGATGCTGTATTCTGGATGACAAGACGCCACAAAATGACACTTAAAACTATATAAGGGATAACCTCGAGAATACTAAGAGGGTTGTAATACTTATTATTCTTAAGCATGCTGTGATGCGGCTATTGGGACATGATGCACCCTGATTGTCATGCCATGCTGGAATACGTTAATGAGCACTGCACCGACTCTAGGGGTCGGCATGGATACCAATCACACACTGATAGTATGTGCAGGGCTGCTGCGCTTACCCGGTCAGGGTGCACAGCCCATTGATGCACTGCTGGTGTTCTGTGATGCCTTGGTGCAGGGCTGCTGCACGGAGAGTGTGTCAACAGGGGCTCAAAAGGTATAGGAGGCACGGACGACATCATCAGTTTTTACTACCATAATAAATCTTTTGTTTAAAAACTCTTTTACATTTGATTTAATAGCTGTCCAAGTTGACATTAAGTACCTACAATAGTAGGAACCTGTTTTTAAGTCACAATTCTTTCTGAATAGCAGGTAAAAAAAAACATTTTATTGATCTAACCATGTAGCAGGCACTGTGAACTTCACAAATTTAATAGGTCTAACAAGTTAAGAAGCAGCATCCCATTCAAAGATGTAAAATTAATTTTTAAAATGTAAAGTGAAAGTCATTCTCAAATAATACAGTCAATTGAATTTATATGTGAACAGATAACCTTATATCATCTACAAGTGCATAATCATACGGATGGCTCCCGGACTTGAAACTGGGGCAAAACACTACGCGCGCTCTCTCTCTCTCTCTCTCTCTCTCTCTCCTCTCTCTCTCTCTCTCTCTCTCTCTCTCTCTCTCTCTCTCTCTCTCTCTCTCTCTCTCTCTCTCTCTCTCTCTCTCTCTCTCTCTCTCTCTCTCTCTCTCTCTCTCTCTCTCTCTCTCTCTCTCTCTCTCTCTCTCTCTCTCTCTCTCTCTCTCTCTCTCTATATATATATATATATATATATATATATATATATATATATATATATATATATAAATGTATGTGTATATATATATATATATATATATATATATATATATATATATATATATATATATATATATATATATATAGACACACACACATTAGTTGCAGGAGAGGGGATTTGGAAGTGCTTCTGCTTCGACAATCCCGGGGCGAAGAACTGCCTCCTACTATGCATCCCAACCCAGTTACCCTCCCCCCAGGGACTGACACATATATAATGATACATGCCTGCCCCAGTGTGTGTACGTGTACGGATATTACTCACGATAGCCGTACGGAACCGTGTGTATACCATCGGCAAGTATCTTTCGTTTATCATCCATCCACGAGAGAGCTATTTTATTAGTACACTGTGTATAAACGTTGTGATGGTGCGATGGAATACTGTTGACCTGCGCCCTCACTTCCCGCTGTTCCACTAAGATGCTCCTATAGTCGTGGAATGTGATTTTATTTTTCACGACGCACATCTTTACCCCTTTAGCTCACTTCACGACCTTATAGCTGCATTTGTACATGTACATCCCTTATCTCTGCATTTGTATGCGTACATCTTAACCCTCAACACGACAAACTCCATCATATCGTTACCTCCGCACTCATCCTTGAATTTACCAGTCACATTGGCGTTGACGGGAGAGTAGCAGGGATGAGTGGGGAGGTAGGCGCTAGTGTCAAATTCGTCCATGAGTCCAATTCTTGAGATATTGCTATTTAATTACACTGCGAGTTCTGTTGAAATCTCACATTGGTTTCCAATCTGCAATTCTTGAGTTAGAGCAGTTTTGAAATTAAATAATTACATTTAGAAGTTTTTATAATAATCTTTCTATCCCGACACACTGCACTCATGACTTATATTTAATAATTTTAAATGGCTACTACATTTTTTAACATTCAGTGTTTTAGGGTATTTTATTTTAATGTTTAATATATGTTGTTCTCATTAAAGGGAGTTTGATATTGGACTTCCTCCTTTCATACAAGATGTTACTCTCAATACAACCCCCTCACATGTATTTCTGCAAGATGTTTTTTAATGCAGAGGTCTTTTCTTTTATAATGGTGTGTGTTTGGTAAGAGCTTTGACAGGACTGCTCTGTGCACTATGTCTCCACACACAACTAGGAGCTGTATCTGCAAGAAGTAAATCACAGTTTTAATTTAAATTTTTAAAAATTTTTGTTATTGTAAAAATATTAAAACTATTTTAGGGTGCTTCTGGTTTTTTATACGCTCAATGAATTGTCATTCAATTTGTGCTTGGAAAGTGTGTTGGTTCGTATGATATTTTGTAATGGCTGATTATTTCCAAAATATGGTACAATGTGACTAAATTTCAGTAAACAACGATAATTCTCTCAAAATTGTTAAAAAGTGACCAAAAATCAATGCACTTTACAAACCAAGTAGGCTGAAAGAAATTCATAAGAAACATTATTGAAACTGTTTACTTAGTAGTATTAAAAAAAAAAATACTATACTTACATCTTCAATACACAAAGCACCAATTGACAAAATTGTGACTTTGTCCCCATAAAGATACAAAAATCTCCACATCAGTTCAACAGCTATGGGAAAGTAATACCTCACAGTCATCAGCACTTCAGATAACCATTCAGTGAAGGTCCCTGGAAGATAAGAGTGAATTACTTTTTGACAACACTGCCTGTATAGCTCTTATTGTAAGAACTGTATATCTCCATTCATAGTTATATCAATGCTTACTTTAGGTACAACCTATTAACTTTTTACTTTTACCATCATCTCTAATGACCTCGCTCACTTACCTACCTTTAATTTTACCATGGTCAGTGAGAGCAAAGAGTAGTATCAGAGAAATAGCAAGTACATACAGCATACTTTAGTGTTTGTATAATTATCTGTCTTACCTTTGTGGTTTCCCTGTTTATGTAATACTTATATGGTAATGTTATATCAGAAGAGTGAGACAATATGCATCAGTCTTGAGTGGGTTATGTTGACACTGATGTTTTACGTGTGAGAAGACAAGGTGGCACATTTCTTTTTGAGCTATCACAGATTAAAAGCATTTTTAATAATGTTGGTATTATTAAAAATGATAATAAGATGCCCTAGGATTTCACAAACTGCACGTGGAGTGACTGCCATACCAAGGAAACCTTCATCACTTGTCAAACTGACTATATACCTAATTATGAAATATTGTCAGTATAACTGAGAGTCTTTTTACATCCTCAAACCCTTAAGGATGCTGCCAACCAACCCAGCAGCCACAGAGTATAAATGGGCAATGTTGAAATTCCTTCTCAGTGCAACAATTTTAAAGATACAGTATGTATACCATTTCAAACAAAAAAACATTTCTTAATGAATATTGGCACATTAAAGACTATTGCCAATTATTATAATTAATATTTTTTCAGAGGTTGGATGTACTCTGATTTTGGCCCCAATCCCAACTAGAATTTAACATAAAATATTTTTGAACCATACTATAATTCATAAAAACTTAAAATATAAAATGTCTTACCCACACATATATGTTCAAGGATAAAAAAATGTAGAAGCACCTTAACAATAGATTGACATGTAGCATAAAATCTCACATACAATCTGCACATAATAAACATGTACAACCAAATTCAACTCGAATTGTTTAAACATACACAGTTCAGTAATTTTTTGTGTTGCATCCTATGTTTCCTTATTTTTCTATGTCTCAGAGTTGAAGTAAGTTTGTTTCAAAGTTCATTAATAATGCCAATTTGTGGCAAATTTTTTAACTGAACAAAAACGTGTGTAAACTGTTTTAACTGAACTAGAACCAATCTTACACATGGCAATCAATTTCAAAACAAACTGAACATAGTAAGCTTAAATTTTGGGTTTGACTCAAAATTTGAATGTTCAATCAATCTCATAATTTTTTCTAAACTTAACATTAAAATTTACTTGATACAAAAAAAATTATAAATAAATATAATTTTTGAAACCTGTCGCAAATACCAATCTGTATCTAATTATTATGTATATACTAAACATAATTCTAACTTCAAGTAAAAATTACTCCTTATACAAACTGAAAATATAGTGTTCCTTGTGAGCTACAATAACTATTAAGAGAGACAAACATCCTTGAAAACTAGGAATCAGTTGAGATATTTCAAATTACTTTATTTCCAAAAAAATGAATATAATTAATTTGTCATAAAGTATGAAATTTCTGAATTATCAAAAAAATGTAAGAGCCGAGAGTTTCAAAGATGTGTATGATAGTAGTAAGAAGCTGTGGACACTGGTGAGGGGCGAGATGTGCCAGATAAACCATGGCTCATGGTTGTGGAGAGTGCCAGCTCATCTACACACAGGTGAGCATGTAGACTGGTAGCAAGTCAACAGTCATGTGGCGATACCCTCACAAGAACACATTTCATTAAAGCGTGAGAAAGTTCAGTTTAATAGTCAATGCACTCATGCACGTAGTTACCCAAGTTACTAACATTTGAAATGATTCACAAGATAAGAGCCATCAAATGAATAAATTGGTACAAGCGACGCTACACTCACTACACAACATATTAACGCCATCGGGTGAGACACGAGACGGACAATGACACAAATACTTATTGGCAATTTGGGCACCAGCAGTGCTTCCCAACCACCGCACTATTGAGACTCAGGGTTCTCAGGGATGCTGTGGGTTCTGTGTGTCCGTCTCACCCGTGCGTACTTACAAATACGTAAGCAATACTAAACTTTTTACTAAACATGACTTGAAATAAACATGTAATAAAATATACGTGGCTAGGATACTGTCACTACTGAATAAAATATAAAAGTTCACAGTAGACTTGTTTTTATTGTCATTATGCATACACATCAACGTGACAATGAAATGATTATCCCGGTCATGACTAGCCAATTCCATTTGGGTGCTCCCCATCCTGCAATTAGTCTAGCGCACGCCTTGATGGATGATCTCACCGAGGTGCGTGTCGGCCCTCTTCACAAGGGAAGAGGGCTGAAAACCGCTAGGGTGTACTAACGGTTTTTCCCTGAAGACAGGACACTGTGAATTACACATGAAACCCTTAATACATATTAACACATGTGATTACTCGGCATCACTAACCCAAACTCGTCGGGGCTCGCCCTCCAGCACGTGGGTAGTGTGGTGACGGCCTATACACAGAGCCGGCTAGGACGGGAATAATAGCACCATACACTAATTACACAATTACCTGAATGATACATGAAACAAGATAAGACATGAGATGAACATTCACAATAATCACACATGTGTGAAAACAAGCTTAGATGGTGCAGATGCCGCTGGATGAAGTTCGTAGCGGACCACGTGGTGCCGGAGAAATTGCAATATTTATGCGTGGAAACAGCAAACTAAATTCAGGCAAAAGGTTATCCTTGCTGAGAAAATTGTTCTCTTTACAACTACAGTGGTTGCAGGCGTGTATCATGCCTGATGGCGGTAAAATCAAACATTACTGTGACCACGTGGTCAAGTACAAAAAGCATCAATTAACGTGAAAAATACAATGAACCCTGAATAAAATTACAATGTTACATAAATTATCTCACAAACGCAACGATCGCGTATACAAAGATTTGGCATCGGTCGGCCATGTGGTTATACGTGATGTTGCCGTAAAATATTCAAACACTAAAAATTACCCTCAAATAAATACATAAAAATAAAGCTCTTAATATTGCTCGTAGGAATAACGCAGAAGTTAGAACGAAATGCCATAAACATAGGCGGATGACACCAGATTCAAATTGCATGGGTCGCGTGACCTCTCTGACGTGTCTCTTTTTTTTCTTCGATTAAGTTAAAAATGCCACAAGGGCACAAGAAATTAATAAAGCAGAAGCATAATGCTGGGGAAAATGTCTGGCAAAAACGTATGCATGCAAAGGTTAACCAGTAAATTAAATTAACTATAGAAATCAAAATCAGTGAACAAAAGTTGTAGTGCGTACATGACAGTGTCTTAACTCGCCAACTGTCCTCGACAGACTGTCCAGATACAAGCGTCGCACGGACCTATCATGGCCACCTACGGGGTTCACATAAGCGGAAGTGCTATACAAGCAGAGTAAAATATTTAATTAATGAAAATAAAATGGCACAAATAAAATTAAATATTGTTTTACATTTCAATAATTTTCTTATGAATTTTGATATTATTTTAGTGTCTCTTTATGATGGTGTTCATGCTGTAACATTAATGTTAAGTTTTCTTAATCTTGGTGCTGTGGGCTCTTTGGATTTTATAAACCAAAAAATTTTAAATTAGTACAAACATTTTAAAACATTTTAAGACATATTAAACACTGCAAATACAATATAACACATTTTACAATGAAAATAATATTTACATGAAAGTTAAAAATTATTGGCCTCTTTGCGCATGTGCGTGGTGAGCGCCATCATGGGCTCTAACGCCGCTGGCTGTTAGCTGGCGTCAATATCAACTGTAATCTGAAGCGGACATTGCAATTGGGCCTACCATCGGCCGAAGCGACAAAAATAATCTTAAGCACATGGTACAGAATAATGGTATTGAAAATCTCCAGGGTCACGAGTCTGACGGAGATGAGAGTACGAGCGCAGGAGGAGCAAACAAGAGGAAAGATTCAAGTAGTTACGCACTTTAACTATTGCAGCTACAATATTGAACAAAGACTAAATACTCCCGCCATGTGGCACACGTACACTTCCTAGGTCTGTAGGGATCAAACTCGAGATGGCGCCAGAGATCTCCCGCCAAAACAGAGAGATAAAATTTTAAAAAGTACATTTTATAAAAGGTACACAAGAAATTACTGAAAAATACATGAGAGATACTAGAACGAATTACAGAAGATTTCCGACAAGTCATATGTGTTAATTAGAGTCTCAGAGTCTTTATATGTATTTCTATCGGAAAAAGATAATCAACAAAACGTACTGAAATGGGCCAGCAAGGCATGTAGAGACGATACATTAAATTAACATAACATTTAAGGATTACGTGAGCACTTCAAAACAGGTATTTTAAATTATGAAAATAATTTAATATACTGTGGAAGCCTGGAATACTGCAGATTTGGTTAAACAGCGGGGCATTTAATGTCCCCTGGCCTGAATAAATACGTGGAAAGTAGGTGGTCGTGAGTAGGGGACGTTGAAAGAGGGGGCAGAGGGAGCGGGCACGCGTTCTCCCTCCTTTCAGCGCCGAAATCTATATTACTGATTCATTACAGTCAACATTGTATGTTTTTTGGTATTTAGTATCATTGGCATGGTCAATGTCTTTGACGGAAGAATTCCTAGTGGTCCTTTATTTATGAGACCCTATTACACCTGTTCTGCTGTTTGGTTGCAAACATGCCAAAATAATAAATGTTATTGTAGCAACCCTTTTATCTTATATGGGCGTTGAATCAGTGCCAGGGATGGCACTGCCACATTCCAAGCCGTATATCATACTTGCAAGTGTCCTGTTGTCACGCATTTACTGACATTTACACAAGTTAACATGAAATGTGAGATTGTTGTATAGAGTAACACATTAAAGTAATTACAATTATTCGCTGCCAAAGTCTTAACTAAAGTAAATTAAAATACGCTGGAATATTGTTGTAAAAGGGATGCCAACTTCTGTAGCCCATTCAGTATAAAACTGGCTTGCAATGCAAGGGTCTCTGGGTTCAGATTCTTGGTAAGGTAGGGACTAAGTCATTTGAAAGCCTAATTAAACTCCTACAAGTTATAGCACTACGTAATCATTACAATAATGTTGTAGACACTTTAATTATAATGTATATATAGCATCTATATTGGTAGGTATTCCAATTTCTGGAAAAAAAAATTCCGAAATTAGAGGTGGGCCTCGAAATTCGTGCTTCTAGTCATTTAGAGGCCTCTAATTAATCACCTATGTGATATAGCACTACATAATAATTATAATTATGATGTACACACTTTGATTTTAATGTGTATAGAGAGACGCATTTGTATGCTCAAAATGCAACCAGAATAATTTTCCGAAGAGCACCGTAATTTTGTCCAACAGGATTCCAATGATTTTTACAGAAAATATTGCAAATTCACCTGCAAGCGTGACCCACTAAGAACGTCATCCAGTGCCATCCGCATCATCTAAGAATACTTCCACGCACCTGCAGATTTATTGTGCCTATTCATGTTGTGCCCCATGTTTTGTAAATCTGATATTTATGTAATTTGTACAATGGTATTACTTTCATCCTAGCCTGCTAAGTGTATAGACCGTCACCACACATCACGTCGTTAGGAGATGTGTCCCAACGTGTATGCGTTAGTGACGTAGGTAATCACATGTATTAGTGTTCGTGTCCATACTTTGTGTCCCATCTCCACGTGATTTTGTAGTCCATCACAGTGGCTGTAGACCAGTGGCGGCTACTGAGGTAGGGCTGCAGGCCGCAGCCCTCCTAATCCTGCTCAAACAAAAAAAAAGGTTTCCTGGAACTTGACAAAGCTACGAAAACTACATGTTTTGTAAGCACACTTTTGCACTCCACTCTTTTGCAGTTGTTAAACACATTTCTTAACAATGCTTGTATTTATTTTGAATATTTTTTTATTTATAGATATCGTTCAAACTCACATGAGCTTCAAATATAGTGTGTAATACTCTGAATAAGTTTGTTGTTAATTAATAATGAGCTATGAGCATAGGTCAGAAGCAAGGTTGAATTGTTGTTAATGCTGTGTTGTGTAAACTTGTAAATAATTGTTAATTCGGCGAGTGACATTTTAAACCTTAATACGGCAAAGATTTTCAATTATGAGAATAAACTAGAGCTACAGAATCTGGGAACAGCAAGACCACAGTTAAATATAATTCAACAACAAATCCAAGGAAGTAAATGGCTCATATACGAGAAAATTCAATATAAGTACATACAATTTCGCGGACTGGCTATGCGGGTGTGAAGTTGAAAATGTGTTGTTTTTTTGCTAATGAAACCTAATGATCTTGCTTGGACTGTCAATAGGGTAGAAGATTTAAAACATTTGGGAGACAAAGTTAAAAGACATAAATCATGTTCGCAACATATAAAAAAATGCCATAAAATTTTCATTGCTTGGTAACATTGCCAGTAAGATAGCACGTACAGGTTGACGAATGTATTTTTTTTACAAAAATATTAAGATATGCCACTTTCATCCTCTAATTTAAATTTGACATTAATTTTGTATATACTGTAGGTTATGTAAATTAGTATTTGGTTTTAAAAATGTTTGTTTTAGTATATTTAAGTTATTATCATCATTAGTATGGCAGAATTGGTATTATTATGTTATCTCTCGTCGTCTCGTGTAATGTGCCACACCATGTAGGTACTGGTTGGAAGGCATATAACATAAACAAACTTAAAATAAATACATACCTATGGTAGTGATTAGATCTGAACCAGCGGCCACAGTATGTTGACTGTTACAAATCGGGCGAAGATACATTTTCTACATACAACCACACTAATTATTTGTATTTAGCTACATAAGCTACACTTACTTAAGCCTGTCGTACGCAATATATTTATCACTGTGCCTATTTAAAAAATTATATTTGTAATAATATGAGTTAGGATCGCTACAGCTCTTCCAGTTTCAAATGTCACCAGCCACCACTGCTGTAGACCTCTTACCCTGTGGAGATTGTGCTCTCACGCACCACGGAGGAATCATCCATCACGGAGAGCGCTAGTTGAATCAGGAGCTGGGGAAATGACCCTCTGGAGTTAGCTAGACACGTCTGGGGTTAATCGTAATTCAGTTTGGCACAAAGTGTATTGCATGGTGAATAAAAGCAAAATATTTCAGTGTAAACTTATATTTTTCTATAGCGTTGAAACCCAGCAAACTCAGTGTTTTTCATAAATGGTAAGTGTTTGTAAAGACGGTCTCGTGAGATGGACATACAAAATCCAAAGTGCAGTATCTGGGAAACACCGCTGGCGCCCATCAACCAGTAAGTAATTAGTGTCTTCGTTAGCCTCGTGTCTCACCTGACGGCATCAGGTAATATGTATTAAAGATGTTTTGATGTGTTTTATTATTGATAATACAAAGTAAGGTAAGTGCCGTGTGCGAGTGATGCACAGCGATTAGTATATAAGAGGGTTAATGTCATTGTTTTTGCAGTATGTTGACATTCACGTCTTGTGTAAACAAAAGACACCATGTGCCATTTTTCATGTATCAACTGCACTAGTGGGCAGAACCAAACGTATTTTCCATATTTTAAATCCCACACATGGAAAATTATGTAAATGTGCATTTGTTATTTAGTTATTATTTTCACGTTGCCAAAAATAACCTTACTGGTTAACCAGGCCAGGCCCCAGCGGCCAACCCATAATGGCATGTCACCGAACTTGTCCGTTTACTTTACAACAGCATGGTGATTTTGTTAATTTGTATTTTTAAGTGTTTTATTGCACAAGAATGCAGTATAAACGAAGAGACATTCATAAACTTCACACACAAATGAATGTGGAACAGAGCATGTAGAATAAGAGCCACATGCGATCAATGAAAACACGAATATTTTAGGTTAAGGAGTAAGGACGAAGGACAGCCAGGACTACCAGGTCAGTGGTTTGTAATTTCACGGTTTAATGTCTTGTATTTTATATTATTCTTTTTGTATGTCTTACATGCAAATCACTGAGTGATAATATCATTCACATGGCATCATTCCCATTATTTATCATCTTTTCTTACTGTCATTTTTTTTCATTGGATTAAGCGGGAAGGGTGCGCTTGGCGGCAGCCCTTCCGCGCCGCCATCTTTAGTAGTCTGATGGTACTTGTGTGGGGCAGACGACCGTGTCGGCCTGCCCGGGCCCATCACCATTTTTTATCAATCATTTAGTTGCAATAGTTGAAACTTTGATCTGGAACCGGAGTTTCTTTTCGCATTCGCCCGGGGAGTGAGCTGCTCCACAGTCTGACCCGTTTTGTACAATCCGGACGTTAACTTCACCGTAATTTACCATGTAGGCTTTGCTCCTTTTTTGTACAGCAACCGTACCCTCCTGCATAATGGAGGATTTGTACTTTCAGTGCCTCTTACGAGGGTTAGTAAAATTAATGCGTGGATAAATAAGATTGTCCAACTTTTATTCCTAGGGACACGTCTCGTCTCCATAAACGTGGGTTTTACCGTAAGTGTAACCAAGGCATGTGATGGCTAAAACAATCCCTCTGGAGTGAATAGCGTTCGAGGGGATGCCTACAATCCGTACTACTCTAGACATGATTGGATTTAGCTCTACTAGACCTCCAGCATCAATTGGAGTCTTTTGTGCAGACGGCGGAACATTGGGATCCGCCACACCGGCCATCGACCACACGACCCCTGCTGCAGTCCCGTGTTCACCAACTAGTGAACTGGCACCCTGTCTTAGCAATACCTGCATCTAAGTTCCAATCCCCATAACCTTACTATCCCCCCTAATATTCCAGACCACCTAAACCTAAACACTTCAAAAGACATTATATTATAACTATAATTTAATATTACAAGAATTTGGTTTTTGGGCACGTGGCATGGTGGATGCCGGAACTGCCAATATCATTTACTTTACAAGTTAACAGAACTATAGGAAATTAAAAGATGCCCTTTAAAAACCAAACAAATATGACACTAACACTGGAAAAATATATCATTAGTTATGAGCGTCTCAAGTTCATGTTTAGTATCAAAATGGAACTCACGTGGGTTTGCACTCTTTGGTTTATTATGCCTCACTTAGAGGGAGCAAGAAGGAGATAACACTTTCCCTTACATAAATTAGACTCTGCTTTCAGGGCCATAAATTATTTTAGCACTGTAAACACACTGGGCTGAGTTTAGTCTTCGTGTTCCGGGTCAAACGGGTCGTGACCCGGTGCACCTATCCATTGCTGCATGAATGACAATGGTGATCCAAACACGAGGTGCATAAAATGCACGGCTGGTGCACAAGCGGAGCATCAGCAGGCTACATCCCAAGAGAGACAGTGAGAGCGACATCATTATGTTGGTACAAGCGTGTTTTCTTCTGGGGAAAACAAGAATTTGGCTTTTCTCAGAGTGCTCCTATATACATAACAAAAACAAATATATATACATATAACCTTAGGCCTAAGTGACAAGAACTGTAAATAACAAGATTGTAATATTTTCCTCAATAGGGAGTAAAATCAATGAACCCTAACTGGCCATTAGGGGCAGATACGCATGACATCAAAAGAAATATATTCTCAATTGAAAAGTACTATATACAGAGTTGCCACTGCTCTCAAGGCAGGAATACAATTGTCAAAGTCTCAACAGTAATAATACTGTGCATAATTGTTGAAGTATTTGCAAGCAAATTAATATTACAGTTACTGTAACTGTGAGAGGCCTGGAGCGTATTACTGTAAGGTATACTATGTTAAGTAGTAAATAAAGACCCATAAGCCTAAGTAACAAGTACTCGTTAACACACATAATGCCAGGAGGCATGCAAATTTAACCCTCAAATATAGATATATGTAAGTAGAGACCTTTGGTTAAGGTTATACGAACGTGATATCAGCCCTAAGGAAGGGACATTACTCGACGTACTTTTCATTAGAGAAAGTTTAAGGTAATAAATCCACACTGTAACCAGGAGGGTTACCTCATTCCTCACTATAAAATATGTCACTTACACTGAAATCCTTGTAAAATTGTAAGAGCAGTTTGAACTGCAATAACCTTAATATAGTCATAGTAATGCATCAAGTGCAAAATATGACGCCGGTTAAAAAGACAGTGACCATCAGCCCATGACAGTGCTCGCCAATTAAACACACATAGTGGTATTACATGTTTAATAAGAGAACAGCCCTGACTTCCCGTGCTGTAATAATCAGTGTTTTGTCTAAGTTATTTATTTTTCAAGAGTCAAGTTTTGTACAAATGTCATTTTAATGTAAGGGTTATGTCTGTGTTTTAAGTTTTTAGTTTGAAATGTGCGCTGAAAAATTACAAGACAGTAATTCACATAAAGATGCCTTTAAAAGACAAATTTAAAGTTAACAGAAAAATGCTAATTTAAATGGTATATGTAATATTGTTTACTATTGCTTTTGTGCCATTGCATTTAATAATTTAATATTTTATGAGGCGTGCATAGCATTTCCACTCATGTGAACCCCATAGGCAGCCATGTTAAGGGCAGCACGAGCATTCCTCGTTACAGTTGTCGGAGTGGTGTTTTAGTGGTTAAGACGCAGTCCGTACGCACTCACATTTTTATGGCAATGATGTTGGTTACCATAGTTTTCATTAGCATACCAATTGACCTTTGCCCTCGTACGTATTGTTAATTTGTCCCCTACATAACACTAGTCCACATAACCTAATAATTTGCAGCCCTTGTTGACTTTTGTTACTATAAACAACGAGAGAATGTGTGTTCCGACCACGAGGCCACCCGGACGTATGAGACTGTACCTGATACCATCTAGTTATGTGATGAGTGAATTTATGTAACTGCAGATTAATTCTGATGTGAAATATTAAGGGCAAGATTTATTTATGGAGATTTAAAGTATTTTATTAATGTTAATGTGTTTGGCAGCAATTTCATGTTCAGCCACATGGTCGTGTACCATTAGGCCCGTAACTCTGTAATTACCACATTTTAAGAGCTATTTATGCTCGTCTCTGCTATGATGTTGTTTCTCCAGTATTCTATGGGAATATTTATGAAGAGATCTGCAACTTTTGTTTTGACCACTCAGTCTGCCGATCATCATCCAGCCGCAGTGCCATTCAAGAATAGCTTCACACAGTTGTGTGTTTATTTACCAGTGTCATGTTGTGCCCACTTTTCATCTCTTTCATTGTCCTAAATGTTTTGTCTCGTAATGTGATGTCCTGCACTAGCCCGCTCCGTCCCGACGAGTTTCGGTTAGCTGCGGTGGGATCTCTTCCAAGTTGCAATGTGTTATTTGTCAAGGGTATTTTGTATGGTGATTATTTATCGATACTAGTTTGCGCTTTATGTTTAGACTGTCACCCCATGAGTCCCGACGGGTGGTAATAGTTGAGGGTAAAGCCTATAGTGTATCATTGATTTGTTACGGTTATGTATTCTTTTGTTATTATGTTGTGTGTATTTCATCCCCATGTCCTGCCTCTGGATGAACTCTGCAGTCCATCATAGTGGCTGTAGGACCCTTAACTAGAAGAAGCTGTCTCTTCTGACACCGCGGGGAAATCATCCTATAGGAGTGGTGTCACTAGGTTATGTGCAGACGGATCACTCGCCAGAACTAGCTACACACGCCCGAAGTAATCACTAAATAATATAGGCACACAATGTATGTTGGTACAATAAACCCCCCTTTCACCAGTGCAAATTGTGATTATTTACGTAGTGTAAGTAACCAGCCCAGTTATAACCTCTCAGTATAGTACGACAATGTTTAGTATTGGCAAAGTGTTTGTAAGTACGCTCGGGTGAGACAGACGCACCGAACCCACAGCATTCCTGAGAACCCTGAGTCTCAACAGTGCGGCAACTGGGAAACACCGCTGGCGCCCTCGTCAGTAAATAATTTGTGTCTCATTCATCTCGTGTCACACCCAACAGCATCAAATACATATAGCTGAAGTTTTGTAATAGTCAAAAACTGTAGGCCTAAATACAATTACTGTAATATTAACTATAATGCCAGAAGGCATAACACTTTAAAACACAAAATGACTGGAAATATAACTGAAGATTTGCTGGTCAATAAGACTCATATAAAATTCAACTAAAATCAAATATCTTACATACATGCTAAAACACCATGCAGAGTGGAATGAATATACTGAAAACACATTTTAATAAACCCAGGTACAAATGGGACACAGAGCCTGTCTGAGATATAGGAAAATGTAAAAGTAATCTGAGTTGAAGAACTATGTATCAGGTAATAATTCTTATTCTTCTGTTTACATTGTGAAAGCCTCCTAGGCATTATTTGAAAACCACTTGAAAATCGTGGAATTAATATACTAACAGCACACACAAGGTAGAATGCGAATGCTGCATTAAAATAAAACTAAATATAACTGAATAGCACTGATGTTGCACAAAAACACATAGGCCTGCTAGGAGGCTTGCAAAATAAACTTATAAAATTAACCTTAAGTGCAGACCTTTGGGTCTAAGTTTTAAATACTCTGAAGATATAAGCAAAATACAGCTGTAGAAGTCAGCTGAGACATCATGTAAAGAGGGAATTTAAAATAAAATATATGGCAGTAAAAAGTTACATGATAACATAAGTGAATACAAATCATAGATCTGATAAAAATAAACAAGGTGTTACACACTAGTATTCAGGTGATTGTTTACATTCGGGTGCATCTGAAGAAAAATAAAGCGCCCCCCACCACCTGTATGTGGCATGACCCTGGCTGGCAGTTGCCATGACAACGCTCAGAGCAAGCGCAGAGCGACTCCGCCTGGCCGCAGTGCTGCCAACCTCGGTAGGCAGCATGAAAAGTATTGCAGCAGTGCTGCATGGATGGTGAGATGCGAGAAGTGCAGTTGGCAGACCTTTTATACCCTCCAGAAGGCCCGCCGACGTGCGGTAGTGAGTATGATGTAGGATGACATGAGGCTCATTGCTGGTATTGCTTTTCGGGTGTCTGAAACTTAGAAGTACAGTATGAGAAAAATATTCCCTGACATATTAAATAACCAAGTGGAAGTTACTGAGTATTTACGAAGTGTAATATAGGGCATATCAAAGTTCTGAGTGATTCTGAATTTAAAAAGAAGCGAGCTGTCTTTTGAAACGATTTAGTGACGCTATACAAAATAAAATCTGTGGTCTTTCTCCAGCCATGATGGACTGTGTTTTCAAATTTGTTAAGAAACTTAAAACTTGAATAGCTTTGATAATAGTTGCAAAATAAGTTCACATAATAAATTAAAATTATTTGAATTAAAAAATAAGTAGGCTTGCCTTAAACCTTATGGAGATGTAGAATATTTATCATTCCTATTACCACATTTTATTTGTTAACTACCCTCTGTGTGCACGTCATTAGAGACTTAAAATATTACGTGACATGAAATAATTATTATTACTATCAAATAAATTCATTATAAATAATTAAACATAAAGGAACTGCTTGCAATGAAATATAAAACAATGGCTGTGCACATGGATATATAGATTATACAAACATGGGAAAGCTGAGAAAATGAGGGGGGGTTCACATTCACTGGTAACATGGGATAACATACTGAATTCTTACACTCTAACAAATGAATACACTACGAAACAAGGAAAACCGCACTCATGGCTTACCCTCACGGAGGTCAGAAATGGCCAGTGCACTCGTGTAACACTGCCAAAGCAAACATTACTGTGTCGCAAGTAAAATGAACCCCACAGTAAAAAAATCCACACACCCCTGCTGCCTGAAGCTCCTTCAAGGCCAGTAGGGCAAAATGGGTAACCACGTCTCACGCAAAATGAAGGGGGTTAAAGGGGATAACATCTGGGGTAAGTTTCCATTCTGCTGGGGCTAAAACAGTTAGCCGCAGTGATCCATTTAATTTCAGGGTTCATTCCAACCTTGTTCATGTTGTAATCAAGGGTAGCATGCCATTGAGTTGAATGGAGGGACGGGGGAATGAATTGAACTTAGAAATATAACTTATACTTACTTATGAAATACAACTAAAGGTTGGGGGGAAGGGAGTTATACATGAGCTGAGGCCCAGGCGCGTCACACCGCGCCATGTTGTAACTGGGTTGCATGACTCCGCATGAAAATGCTGAATGTGCAGCGCACTGCCGGCACAGCAATTCCTGACATGTGGGTCGCATTGCTCCGCACAAACAATGAAGTTCTGAACGGTCTGAAAGTACATAGCGGGAATGATGTACCATAATGAAGGAATAAACTCTTAATAAACCTGCTTATTCTTACGCACTCATGAACTTATAATTCGATGATACCAATATAATATTTTATGTCACGACACTAAATACATTTACTTGTTAAACTTTGCCTTGGTAAAATTTTCTATCGGCAACACGGTCAATTTATATGAAGTGTCATTGGAATAAAAACGTGTATAAATACTTATCACTGAGAACTGACTCTTACAAAGAAATTAACACTGAACTGTATTAACTTTCCATATGGGAACTAAATTACGACCGACACACACAGAGGTATTTTCACATAAATTAAGGTATCTGGAATACTTATTGATTAAGCTTATACGAAAATTAATCTATGACGATTATTTGATATTCACAAATACAAGGATTTAACTGAAAATGTAATGAAAATTTGCTATGGAGTTCTAAATCTTATATGTAAATTAATCTATGATGACTATTTGATATTTATAAATACAAGGATTTAACTGTAAACATAATGAAAATTTGCTATGGTGTTTAAAATTATTATTACTGAAGACCTTAATTTAACGAGATTTCAACTCATAAACCATAATGGCAATAGCAAGTGGCACAATGTAATCATTGTTGAAATCTGATAAGAATGAAGAGCAAGTTAGTACATTAAATAATTCTGTTGCTACAGGAATCGGAAACTAAGTTGAAATGAACGTGAATGAAATATTATATATCACTGCGTAATTTAGCGTGGGTGGATGGTGTGGTAATGGGGTAGTCCTGTTCGGTGGTAGGAAATGACATGCCAAATGATTCGTTGCGAATTTGGCTAGTGGAGGGAGTTTCTGTGGTGTGTAGTCGTTACCGTGCATGTGGTGTAAACTTAAGGTTAATCCAAACTACACGAAAGAAGAACTAAACGCGCTCCGATAGCACACAACACAAAGGAGTGGTTTAAGCCAACAGAAGAACAGGATGTTCTGCATGCATTATAAGTGATAAATACATATTACTCTAACTACGTAAAATAAAGCACCTTTGAAGGGAGTAGGTGGGCGAAAAATGGGCCGGCAAGGCATGCTACACAAGCGCTGACTCGTGCTCGTGGTAACTGACCTACGATACGCTCGCTTACTGCACGGGAGTAGAACTGCTGCCATCGTGGGTGAGTGGGGCTGTCTATTACAGACAGGGGAAGGTGGCTTACTCTTATTGCAATCAAACAGGTGGAGCTTGGCTGCAAAGAGGTGGGAATAAGATCCTAGCCTCCACCAGTGCAACACTTGCCCTTCCTCCTGAGTCTACTGTCCTCTTATCTCTGCAATCCCTACTCAACTCTTATTAATTACCTTGACTTGTAAGAGAAGATAAGGGGTGTCACGGGGGGCGTGCTCACACGGTAGCTAAATGAGGAAGATAGATTATAAAAACATATAATTTAATATGACAGACTTTAAGTATAAATACACAATACATTTAATCTTAACAACAAGAAAGATACAATTACATTATTTAAGTATTACAGAAACAGTAGTCAAACAATGTCACAACATTACTGCAGCTAATTCCCTATCCTTGCCGTTAATATTAATACAAAGGGGGAAAGGGACAGTGGTTCATTACGGGAATGGCTCCCTACCGCAAATGTGACTATGCTCAATCTGAGTCTGTAGAATCTCGTTGGTCTCAGAGCTCCTCTGGGCCTATGGTTTTCTGTTGTCGTCTGCTACAGCCTCAATATCTCACTGACTAGTATACTGCATCAAATCATGGTGCTGGCTGGGGGGTATGGGGGTACTGTCATGCGGGGATGCTTTTATATCTGGGCCAACTGGGGTATGTTTATTAAACAACTGTGCCCACCTGCCAGCTATACCCCGCAGGACCTTAAGCGGTGTAGCGCCACCAGGTTGTAGCTACAATGTCCATGGTTCAACACGTAACAGGGGGAAAAAACGAGTCTGCTTTCCATTCCTCAACAGGGGAGATGTGTCTTGTGTCCTTGTGCCCTACTCCAAGAGACGGGGTCTCAAGGACAAGATAAATTTGACCCTACTTGCTTCTGGGTGCTAGCACGAATACTCCCCGATTTTGGTGGCGTTCATCGCCAGTCTCCCACCCAGAGAGCTAGCACAAGCACTTTGACACTTATAGGATCCTGTGATGCCGGGAATACCAAAGCACCTTTTCAACAACCCGATACAAACAGGACCATCAGAGCTACCCCACTGGATTACGGAGCTAGTCCGCTTCTCATCAGCTCCATAGCCACCTGTCGTATTCTTCAGGGTTCCCGACGCCCTGCAAACAGTCTACACATCTCAACCACCTAAGAACACAAAGCAGCCAAAAGTATGAACTATTGTTGCACTGTTGTTTCCAGTAGTCCGTCACCCAGGTATCCAAAGCCAGTTATACCTCTGGAATGCCCCATCGTGTTGAAAGCTGCAGACTTTGTGCCCTACTGACAGCCAACCCAGTCTATTCTGTATAATGGGAAAATCCCAGCAGCCCGACACAATCTGAATCCACCATCCACCCAGGAGCACTTGTCTTAGCTCTTCAACAAAAAGACTCCTTTTTGCCACAACAACTAGGAAACTACTTGCAGACTAGTGGTCTTGCATCAATAAGGGTAGAGAGCTTTTTCTGTCACCCAATGTGGGCCCTTGACTGCCATAGTAGTGACTAGACAGCGTGAACAAACTAACCACGCTCACATCGAACAGCACAGGGCGCCAGAAACCGCTAATACTTCAGGAAAACCTTGTACGAATGAAAAACACCCTGTGGCGCCCAAAAAAGACAGAATGTCTCAATCAGAAACAGGTGACATTGCCTTCGCAGAGGCCAACTCGGCTGCACCTGAGCTCAGCCGCTGTCTGCAACCTGGATGCCCTGGAACATGCATCCAAAGCATACAGTACGTGCACTGCCACGTGTGGCACCATTATTCCTGCCTAGGATTGACAGATGAACCCAGGAATACAGAAGGGTTAAAATACACATGTGAAACCCGCAGGAATCACCAAGATGCCTACAGTGCTGGATTATGTGTGCTGGACGCAGGCTCCACACAGTTAGGTGCATCCTTTGTAGCAATCCATTTCATCCCGTCTGCATTGGCTGGCCAGACGAGCAAATAAACCAGCGAGGACTTGTATACCAATGTGAGGTATGCAAGCGTGCTGCCGAGTACTGACCCACAAACCCAGGCCATTCGCATTGTGTAGCTATATGCAGAGCCTAGACAAAATGCAACTGCCCAAATTCACAGGCCGCCTCCACGAAGATTCCATCACCTTTATCGAAGACTGTAAGTATGAGCTGCGAATGCACGGCATTCCGGAAAAAACAATGGGTCAGCCACACCCAAGCCAAGCTTCAAGGAGAATCTCTAGAGTGGGTGAGCATATACAGGGAATTCGTGGTGGATTGGAAACAACTGAGTACTAGCCTTGCCTAACGTTTCACGGGAGAGGAAGTACAGATATTTGCCAGACACAAAGCTCAGATGTATCGATGCATCTTTCCGGACGGAGATGAAGATAGCTGTATACATCAGGTTACTCGCCTGATCCTTCCACGTCTCCGCAATGTATTGTTGGTATCCCGACCTATGACCTTAGACTAGGTCATTGAGTAAGCACGTGAAGCTGAGAAAAACTTCCCCAGACGCAAGCCTTGCCAACATAAGGCTTCCTAACAAGCCACAAAGACCCACTGTACCTTGGAACCAGGTTGCACTGACTTAATGGACCCACAACCAAGGAGTACAAAGGGAAACCGATGCCTATTGGTAGTCACCGAACTGTTCTCACGGTGGACCGACGTCTTCCCACTTCCAAGCCAAGAGACACGTCATCAAGCCAAGAGACACGTCATTTGTCCTCCAATTCAAGCACCAGGTCTTACCACATTGGGGCGACCCCCAAAGCATACTTACAGATAATGGGACCCAGTTTTCTAGCCAGCAATGGCTGACCGCATGCCAGGGATGGGAGGTTGAGAAGTGGACGCCGCCACCATACCATCCCTAGGCAAATCCAACTGAACGGCGGGATCAGGAACTAAAGAAGTGCCTACATCTCAGTCTGGACAAAGACCAACACCATTGGTATCGCCAATTACCCCACATTTCATTTGCTCTGCATAGACGTACCAAAAAGGCAATAGACTCCAGCCCCAGCCAACTCCTGCTTGGGTACACCTTACGACGACCAGGTGAGTGGCAGTGGGAGCACACGCCTAAAGAGATGCCATGGCCGGAAGCCCTGCATTAAGCTGTCCAAGACCGCTTTGAACAAGCAAAACTACGTCAGGAGGAGTACACTGCCCAGAAGTACCACCCCCCCCCCCCCGGGAGTCTTAGCTTTTCAGATAGGAGAAACTGTCCTAATCAGAAGTCACTCTTTAAGCTGCGGAATTAGCTAATTCCAGATGGCCAAGGCCAGATGCATCGTACCCCAATTTTCTGCCCCAGCAATAATCCAGGTGCCCCAAGCACCGCTGCACTCAGCCACATCTGACGAGAATGAAACCACTAAGCCAGCAACCAACCCCGACGATCGACCAATATCACCAGCAACTAGCAAGGACAGTAGGCCACAGCCAGCACTGAGTGCCTACTCGCCTCCACTAAGGTTGGATTTCCCGCGCCCTGAAACCCAAGAACATTGGAACAGACCGTACTGTCCACCCCATCATCATTCTGCCAGAAGTTCACCAGGTGTCCGGGATGATGGACTCCGAGCACAACAGAGGTTTCCTAGAGAAGCCCAGTGGATAGAGACCCACGACGGAAACAGCCAACACCTACCACTGGCACCACAAGAGTTTCTGCTAACAGCTTCCTCAAACCAGAGGCTTCCCTCAACCCGTCGGCATGACAAGCTACCTCAATCTTCAAGATTCCCTCAGGATGCTTTAGCAGTGAACCTGTGAAGATGGGCATCACCACAGAGCATCACTGGAAGCACCAGTCTTCTTCAGAGAAGGCTACATTTGGAACTGTCACCTTGACCGAGGCGATATCCAAGGCCCCAAGCAGCTCACCCCAGCACCAGTCAGTACGGATCATGTGGCATCCCTGGCCACACAATCTCAACTCAATGCAAAGGCGGCCAGTTTTACCTACAAGGCGCTGCCTAGTATCAAGGCCGGTGTCCTTACCCCACGGCAGGGTATATACAGGAACCACCCGAGGTTAACTCCTCCGGGTTTTTCATTAAACCTTTTCTGTTATTAACCTTGTGTGTGAAAACTTGTACTGTGCTCTGTCCTCTTCCAATAGACCAGCAGATGCTAATGACGAGTATCCGGTCCCCAAATGAGAGCATGAGGGTGGATCTACCGGAACCCCAGAGGCTGTTCCTGTTCCGGTCACAGTGGAGGTAGCAGAGATCGCAGAGCCCGACGTCGCAGAACCTCACCAAGGACATGAGCGAGCTTCAGAGACGTCAGCACCAGACCAGTTAGACCTGGCACGCATAGATCAAGGCCATGATAATGTCGCAGCCCATGTTACAACAACGGCAGATGACGTGGCTCAGCAGCAGCCCGCCTCCCAGCTGATCCGGGTACGTGATGTGGAATGCTGCCCGATCGCAGCACGCTAGACGCCGACTGTGCCCACTCCTGGGGCGAATTACATGCCTAACCTGTCAAGGGCACACTAATCGGCACAGCAGGCCAACAATGATGACACAGAAGCGTCAAATTGCAGAATACAACCACCCTGAGCCTGCAGAAGTCACATTCTGCCTGGACAGTACCGTGAAACTACATGGCGGGCACCTCCCAAGTACCAGTGGCCACAACAACCTGATACCCCTCTTAGGAAATGAGGGCGTCCCAGTAAACAGAGCCAGCTGATACTCCAATAAATGCCTAACCCCTGTGGGCAAAAGCAGCTTGTCTATGCTGCTAGTATAAAAGACGGTGCAAAGACCTTTAGCAGGAA
Organism: Dryococelus australis; assembly: GCA_029891345.1. Lineage (NCBI taxonomy): Eukaryota > Metazoa > Arthropoda > Insecta > Phasmatodea > Phasmatidae > Dryococelus > Dryococelus australis. The sequence goes on along the minus strand of CM057006.1, from coordinate 2,789,986 downwards.
GCAGATGGCACCACTCCTACCACGAAGCAGACAGCACCGCCCCTAGCAGGAAGCGGATGACCAGTGATTGTCTAAGTACGTCGAAACACAGTGACGACGATTAGCGAAAGTGCATCGTAAATACCACAAAAAGGTGACAAAAAGCAGATAGGAGGGTGTGTTGCACAAATTTTTCGAACTTTAAAGCTAACACACCTAGTGATGTTAAGTTTGCGAATAAACCTGTCTTGTGTAATGATTATTTGTAAAACTTTGTAAAACTTTGTAAAACTTCCTATTTTATTTTTCAAAGTGGTGAAAAAGAGTAAGATCATGTGCAAAATAAAATAGGAACATTTAAACCCACTTTCAATAGGTCTCTGTTAAACCAGTCAGGGACTGTACAGAAGAAAAGCTGCATAAAGAGAAACGACAATTTGGTTATTGTAAAAATCATTTAAAGAGTTATGTGTTCTTTTTCTCCTTCTAATACTATCACTACTTGATGTAGTGGTGATGCACTGGCATTTCTTTTTGAAAGGAACCCCTCCATTTCACTCTACAACAACTCCGTAATTGTGAAATAAGTGTGGAAAGATTGAGTTGAAAGAAAGACACATGAAACAATGCTGTGCGACACCAGGCACAGTAATACGTCCGTGTAGACGGCCACAGTGAAGCATTAGGTTAATACAGAGGTAAGTGTAAAAACATATGAAAGAACTCTCGCCATGATAATCTGTAGAAGGATAATTCCAACACCTTGTTTTTAGCGAGCAGATCATGTGTTTGCATGTTTACTGTCACATTTGTTTTATTCGTTTAACGTAGCTATGAATGCTCACCATAATAAAAGAGGCCTGTGGCACTACACAAAAGCAGTGTAATCTGAGTAGATAGGACAAGTTTCACAAAATAAAATACGACGGTACGCCAGCTGGCACAAGGCTGAGATGCACTGTGATTTCCCTCTTTTATTCCTTCCCTTTTTTCGGATGGCGAGAGTGAGATAGGCTAGCGCCTGAGTGAAACAGAGTATGTCTACTATCGAAGCGGTATGCCAGGGTTAAAGTAGGAAGGCTTAACATTCACCTCCCCATTAGCTGTTCTCACAGGTAAGCCAAGTTGAGTCATGAGGACAGCGCTTAACAGAAGTGCAACTGGGAGAAAAGAAACTTGCCATTGAGCAGATCGCCCTGCATTCACTTAAGGGAATTTCCTTTTTGACCCACTGGCATCCTTGATTCAGTGAGCCGAGAATGAGTAGTTAACATTCTGGTTCGGGGATACTTGGCATCCGCCCCTTGCTGCACAGCGGGGTAGTCTAATGGGATACCAACCATCCTACAGGATATCTGAGGGCAAAAAAGACATAGCGCTCTGCTGTTAGAGCTATGGGTTAGAGTAGAGAAGTTATCAAGTGAGCAGTGTGTTCATGGCGGCGGCAGGTGGAGGGGTGGTGGTGGGAGGATTACCTCACCATGCTGGTACATGTTGGTGACACGTTGCGCGCATGGCAAATGTCTGTTTGTAAAGTAATTAATTAAATTTTACAGCAAAGAAAACGTGTAATTTTGAGAGAGAAATGAATAAATAAGGCAATTACAATTTATTTCTTTACTGTCTTAAATAATTAATCATTCAAAACTATGTCCTCTGATTTTCCCTGTCATGAGTTACACTGCATTCGGCTCGGTGCTTATTAAATAACAAAACGTTTCGAATAGGCCCTTACATTTTATCAGTTTACTCAAAAGAAGAATATCTATTTAACTAAATTAATATAAATCCTCTGATCACCCGCAAGAAGTTACAGAAAACGAACTTCATGCTTATAACCGTACGGGAAAAAAGACCTTGAATAACAACAGAAAACATCTTTGCAAATATTAATTCCTCGTTAAAACGTTTTGCGTAACATTTTCAGGCAAAAACATTTGCTTTGAAATATTAGTGATGAGAGGAGCAACTATTTTGAGCAATCAATAATCTTGATAACACTTCTATGTTGGCCAGGCGCACATTTTCTCTGCAGCCAGCATGTGAACACAAGAGCACGCGACTGGGAAAGAGAAAGAGAGAGAGAGAGAGAGAGGATACTACGTCACCACGCTGGTTGCTAGGTAACCACTTCCCCTCTCGACTGGCGTGTAAAGGGAAGTAGCATGCCAGACTTGCCTCACACATACACATCGCACCATGCCTCAGACAGACGAGTTAATGTTGGGAAGACAGACAAAGTGCCTCACAGCAGTGATAAATAGTGGTGCGCGTGATGTATTTCACATCCAGACCTGTAAAGGTGAAGTGCATTTCTCATCAGTACCTCGCTACCAGGTTTGCTGCAAGCAGGTTTCTTGTGACTTCGGTAAATGTCCTCAAAAGTGTAGTTATCTACGTAACCTGCCCTGCACAGTGTGTTTAGGTAATAAATGTCACAATATTTTTGCACAAGGACAACACAAGTGAGAATAGTGAGATGCATAACTGTAACCTACAACAAAGTTGCATATGTATCAAAGAATATTGTAATATTTTTTCAAAGGCATGAACGACTGTATTTGAGTAACTGAATTAAAACATATATCTATGTATAAAATTGTGTTATATTTTAGTTTACCTTGTCAGAATAAAAGGCACAGAAGTAAAATTAATTTAATTAAAAGGTATTGTATAAAGTACTATTGTACTATTATATAATTAAATAAAAATGTGTTTTAAAATTTAACTTAAAATTTTTAATAAAAAATACAGAACTAATAAATATTCAGTCCTGCATTATGCATGTAGGTATACTGCTAATTGGAAAATAGAATGAAAATATATTCCAATATAGAGGATGCCAACGGCAACACCTATACTTTACAAACATAAACAAATACGATCCCTACCTGGTGGGTAAATCGTGAAAATAAGGTTTCCTAGGAGTTAAAAACAAATGACAAACAAAAAAAACTAAGATGCTTGCATGCGATGGAATGAGAATGGGTGACGACTGCCGACTAAGGCATGTGATTTTCTGATTAAATAACCAATTTTAAAAAACTGGCAAGAGTGGTGGTAGACGGACTTCTGGAAACATAAGTTTTTTTTAAAATAAATTTCTTAATAATAACAATTTTTAAATAACTTTTTTTAACTTTTTTTTTTTAATTTTTAGGAATTTTTTAAACTTTTTTGGCTTCAAGGTCATCAACACCTAACATGGCTGACGAGATGGACACTGGTCGACCAGGCAAGGGCCAGTTGTATCGGGAGCTTAATCGATCCATCTGTCATTGAACCCAGGACCTCATTCATGTAAATTTTTAAACAAATTCTTACAGTAATTTTCTAATTTTTTTTTTTTTTTTAAGTTTTCCGATTTTTTTAAAAATATTTTATAAATATTATTGGGATTTTATAATTTTTGTTTCAAAGTCATTCAAGGTTACGGGCACAGTGTCAATATCAAGATCACGTGTCAAGGTCAAGGTCATCCAGATTCAATATGGTGGTTGGGTGACATCACAACACGGGGGCCGGCGAGTACCTGGCTCCTATCCCCCACTCCTTTCTCCCAACTTCTCTATTTTATTCTACATATGATAATATGGCATATCTTATTTTGTTTGTGAAAAATGATAACATATGAAAGGTTCATAAATTTTAAATCTTAATTCAAGAAAACAGGTCTCAGGAATATAATATTTTTAAATAAAATCGCTAGCAATATAAATTTTTTGAAGGTACATATGTCTCTTAATAAACATTTTATGTTATAAATTTTTGAATTTCATATCTTCACATCCCAAGTTCAGAACAACCCTCTACGAGAATGACAACATGCTGTTATCTTTATACATACCTGCATGAGCACGTGTTCTGGTCTGTTCTGGCAGAGCAGTTTCTGATGCACTTTCTACCGGTGCCTCTGTATTTGTAGCAGTTTCATTTTCAGTTTCATTTACAGCTTCTGTATTTGTTTCTGATTCTGTATATCTACTAGATTTAACCTCTTGTGTTTCTTCTTCAATAGCCCTACAAGATTCCCAAAACACATTTTTTTAGTCCTTGAAGTAAATTACTACAGTGGACTCTCTAGCTACCGTTTTACAGGGGACTATCAAAAAACTTCCATACATCCGGGATTTCAGTAGATGAAGGTTACAACATGTACATCAATAAAATGCAACATCTAGCCTTATCTAATATCATGGGAATTAAAAGAATATTTATTACTGCATTAGTATCACTGTAAATAATACATTAAAAAACATTCCACTTTGATTTGTTAAAATAAATAACGTAACATCATAAAATACTACGTATAATTGATTGTAATCAAATACAGAATTCAAGCCGACCCAAAACTTTCAAACCATCTGAAAATGAAAATAATGACACTAAATACAAGCCAAATTTTGAAGAGAGCGCACTGAGAGGTTATCAACTGGCAGTGTATTCACGGTGGATGAGACGGAGAAAGGGAACCTTCAGCGGCAGGAGGAATGAAACAATGTACCCCTCTGCACCCCAGAAGGAGGGCGCAAGAATGCCATGGTGGTTGCTAGGCAACTAGCTCCCACTCCACCAGCCAGATTACGGGAAGACACTATCTCTGCACGAGTATCACCAAGGACAACCAAAACTTATACAATCCTGGCCACATATCTAAGATAATCTATACTTCATTGGTAATTAATGATATTTCACTTACAAACACAGTGATTTTGGACAGAGATGAATAAATAATGAGATTAAAATTTATCTCTTTACAGTGTTGCCTCATCACTTACCCTTAGTGGGATTTGCTGTTGGAGGGTAAGGCCAGCGTACTTCCCCACCCTGGACGATGGTAAAGCAGTGGTTGTCGCTTAAACAGGGTAATTCCTGGTGCCTGAATTGTTGGCTTTGGTCACATCAATATTTGTGTGTTGAGCTTTGGATGGCGTACAGGCCAGCGATAGTTGAGTGGGTGCCCTGGTTAGAATGTAAACTGGCATGACGTTAAGGGCCCTGAGTACTCTGGCAACATTAGCTCGGACGAAGGTCGGCGTCTTCTTCAGCGGCATAAGTGGCACCTGAGATACTGCTTGTGGTATGTGACAGAGGAGGTTAGAAGTGGAGATTGCTGAGCTGGTGGTTGACTCTCTTTGATGTGCAGTCTCCTCTTTCTTCCAGGAGTATACCTGGTTGTCAACTGGGTCACTTTCCCTTCATATCCCAGCCTGAGCTAAACCTAGCTGGGCAGCTTTGCCCCGCCCAGCACTATAATGAGGCATAAGGTGATGAGGGTAACCAATTACATTGATAGTGGGTGGCTAGTAAGGTGTAGACACAGCCTGATGGAATGAGGGATGCGGAGGTCAAGAGACTTGGCATGCAGAATGTCGCGATCTGACCCAGGTTCCAAGCTGGAGGTTACAGTAGACGGCAAAGGGCTCCCTGGTGCACAGAACATAGTGGTCTGATCCAGGCACTTACTGGAAGGTCGGTAGTCCAAGAAACAACTGCTCTAATAAGGTCCAGAAAGGCAAGCTTCCTAAGTCGCACTTCGGGACAGCTATCAATAGGAGAGAAAAGGAGCAAGGCATCAGCTCGTGGCCAACGCTAGAAGAGTCTTACTAGGACAGGTTATGAAATGGAAAAAGAAAGGACAAGGTGTAGGAATACAAAGTGCTGGGGAGACAACTCAACTAAGACCGATTTATGCCTTCTCAATTGTTGCTCAATTAAAACACACATAAACCAACCTGTACCCTGACTGAGGCGAGAAGGGCTGGTCCTAAGTTGCCAACTGGTATAGTGACCTAGGTCTTGGAAGATGCGGCAGTGCAGGTGCGAGGGCAACTTCAAGACTGCGGTACTTGCATTTGTGATAGCTGAGAGTAAGCTACAAAGTAACTGGAAGCATGGGGGCTTCGGTAAACTGACTGGCAGCACGGCTCTCGACTGAACAGCATATGAAGGCAAAACGTGAAGTCTGGTGACACTGAGCAAATGGACTGGTCTAGAACTGAGGACTGCAGGTCCTATTTATATTTGCCTCACAGGGACAGCACGGGGATTGCAGGGTGTAGAGAGAGAAGCGAAAGAGAGAAGACAGTATCTGAGAGTGGCGGAGACTCCCCCTCACGCACCAGGCACTGATGTAAGCGGCGACGTGAAGCGAAACGGGTTGCAGCGCAGCAGGCAGAAATGGCCAGGCAAACCACCTTGGCTTGAAAGGCACCCTGTGGCATGTACAGCATAACGGCTCTTCTTAGGAAGGGGTCGTAGATGTGGTGAGGCTTGATGAAAGAATGACGTCGCTCGTGGCACGTCAAGTCTTCAAAAATTAATAATTTTGACTCATGACGTCTTTCTAACAATGGTATTATGACTTCGACTCATCAGTAATCAAGCCTTGCCACCTAATTCCAATAGAGTTTTCATTGTTACCACGCAACACGGAACCCAATATTGTACTGTCAGCATGGCTCAAGAATAGACATTCCAGCCCGAGATTGAATTATTCACCGACCGCCGATGCTATGCATCCAAGGCACCCAATACCACAGCATGCTGCTAGATGGCTCTGCTAGTACGATTCGCCGCATCCCCAAGCCGGGTCGTGATGTCACGTCTTGTAGAAGCTACGCCGCAACTACCCTCACTCCAGCACCACCCCTATCCAACTGACTGAAGAGGAAGGACCAGCCAGAGTATAAATAGCTTGCTGACTCTGGACCAGTCTTCATTTCCTCCACCGGAAACCTTGCAGGAGGATCTGACCAGCCTGTCGCTTCCTAGCACTACCTACTCTTCCTTCACTACCTTCTTCAGGGCAGGAGCCATCATTCCAACCTGCTTAGTCTTCACCGCATTCGTGCCGAAGTTCAACCGTTGCCAACATCAGCTACACACCTAGACACTGTAACTCTTCCTGGGCAACACACGCCTAGGAAGTAGCACCAATTTAAGTTATTTTCATAACGCTTGTCTACCCTGCCATTGTTAGCTGAGGACCATGTTGCCTCTACCTGGCTCAGCGTAGGTTAAATTTCCCTATGCTCTTGTTAATGTTAGGAGGTAGAGCCACACCACTGTTTACTTTCTGTTAAACGGAATAAACAGAAGTATTACAAACTCGAGGGTATCCTTTCCTGTAGCCTCTCCCAGTGGACTTCACGCCCTTTTTGTTATCTCCGGAGCCACTGCACTAGGTACTCAAGGCTCTTGAGGCCAGCTTGCCTGCTCAATAGCATACTCTCTCTATCGTGTTTCGACACAGGAGTTAGTGTTCTCTAAGTCTGGGGAGACTGTTCCCTCTTGAGACACTGATCCACATGCAGAGACTGTCAACGACGAGGCCTGACTCTCAGTGCTCACCTCATTTTGATGCCGAGCGCTGAGATAAGGAGACCGCTTCAGTCTGTAGACACTGTACGTGGCAGAACACCCAGCAGGACAACACATCATCTACAGTCACTTCAGGATGTGAGAGTGTTATTCTGGCCAAAAGAAGGTCATAGGTACTGGACACTTGCAGAAGCTTACATTCCTCCTAATCATCATGATCGCCAATTCTCTGCCAAGAATCAAGCCCAGGTGTTACGCCATCTACAGATTCCAGTCACGCCAGAGATTCCTAAGGACCTCTTTACGGACCCCACCCGTTTACGCAAAGACAGGCACCCCTTTCTAGCAGCAAACAACAGTAGACAGGACCAGTCTTTGGGACTCACCAACACCTACTACGGGGGAATTATGCCAGCGAAACCTAACCAGCCGACCAACACAACCTTTGAGCCACTACTCGTAAATCAGCCTATCTCACACTCACACCAGTTAGAATTCACCCAGGTGAAACAGCTGTTTCAGGTTACGCATTGCCCAGGCAGCTCTGAAATGCAAGGTCACTCTCACAAAGCTGGACATGCACCAGTACCACATAGAGACTGAAATAACACCAAACCCCCATCAGAGTGTGCCTGACCTAGCATCCAAACAAAAACTCTATCTTGCTGTAGTGACGTTCTCTTCTACCCCACACATCAATTTAAAACCACATCCTTTGATTTTCCTGTACACTTACACCAATCGCAAGTTATACTGCTACTATTATTACCACCACCACACCACCATAATTCTCCTTGTAAGAACATCCTTTAATGGTGATTGGGAGATAATTGAAGAGTTTTAAGGTTTAGACACATTGAATGGTGTTTTTGGTTTGTTAGGAATATTGTGTAATGTATGTGTGTCTTGTGCAGGGTATTACACAGAAAAATATAACCTGGGTTGTTTAGATAGTTAGGTTATAAATGATTAAGCTTAGTATATTGAGGATAGGTGTACAGGCAGAGCAGGCTTTTCATACTTGCTATGCGCTCAGGTTATGTGATAATGCATTATTAGCCAAAGGTGTGAAATAGGGACTTACTAGATATCAGTTTTTCAGCAGATGCATGTCAATTGAAATAAATTAATATAAATCTTCTAATCTTCCCACAAGAAGTTACTGCAAATGAACTTTCTGCTTGGTGATAAAAGTCGCTCTATGTTCAAAAAATTTTTCGTGAAAAGGGGAGGTCAAGAATACGCTTCTGGGCATATCATTTTACTCGTGAATATGCTTACCATTTAGTTAAATTAATATTTTGTTTGCAAATCATGTTGATTTTTGGCCAGATAAAATTTCACCAACTTTACGGAAAAAACAACCTTTAATCACAAAATAGAATCTTTTTGCAAAAACTAATTCCTTGGTTAAAATGGATTTTGTAACATTTTCAGGCGAAAACATTTGCTTTGAAATACTAATCATGATATATGCAATTACTGTATTTCGTCGTGTATAGGCCACACATTTTTACCAAAAAAGGACTACAAAAAGTGGGGTACGGCTTATATTCGTGATATTGGGGAAAAAAAATTTTACCCCCAAAACATATTTAGAAATTTGTTAACATACTACATTTTAATGTTTTAACTTAGTTTTGAAGGAAGTTGGAAGGAAGAAAGGTAATTGAGGGGGGGGGGGGGGGGGGGTACAGTTGTTAATATAAATTTTCTGTCACAAATGTTTTGTAGGGCAAACTTAAGTAGGAATTTATTATGTTGGTATGGTGATAGTAACCTAACAATATTTACAGGAATACAAAAATTTAGTGCGGCCTACACATGAAATATTAATTATTCCTAATTTTTCATCAAAAACTTCAGGTATGGCCTATACACGCCAAAATACGGTATTTGAATTATGCATAATGTCAATCTAATTTCTGCGATTGGATTACCATAGTATATGGCTGGCTGCGGTGACCAAGTTAGAGGCCAGACTAGCAGAGTATTTGCCACTCTGTAGCGCATTGTATTAGACATGATAACCTTGCATCATTACGCTGACATCACATGATTAGTTTTATTTAATGCTTCATGTACTCTAAGTATGCTTTATTTTTTGCTGTATAACACCAGACCCTCTCGAAGACATGTAAGGGAATGAAGAAAGGTGTGCAGCTGAGAGAAAGTGATGGGAAAGGAGAGAGAGAGAGAAGCAAGCAAGGATGCCATGCTGGTTTCTATAGTCCATTCCCCATTGGAAGCAACTTTCTCGGAGCCCTGCTAAATATATCTACTTGCAGGCCCGTTTCATATCCTTCCGCCAAATGTAAACAAACATTGCCACATGACTGCCATGTAGCATGTCAAAATAAATGTTTACATGCCATTGTGTGTGTACATGTGATCGTATACTTTTGCTACACTTAAATATAAACATTGAAATGTGACTTCCACTTTTATACGTGTCGAATGTGTTGTTTACTGTTTACAGCTTTTCAAAGAATCCTGTCATAGTAGGTCTATTTCAAAAACCATTTTGTAGAATATTCACAGTTTAGGTCTACAACATTATTTAGGTCAGCTTTATGACGTTTCAAAAATGCCTGAATTAACGGTAGTTCTAATGGTTATGTTACATTAACATATATGTTTTCCATGACATAGCACATTACACGTAATGTACATTAATATTTTGCTGCGACTGTGTTTAACACTGTTACAACTGCAGGGTAATTAACTATAGTTTTTAACTTTTTGTTAGTGATATGTGTTGGTTTATTTCTTTAAAAGGACGACCTCAGTTCGAATAACAAAGGAATAGCCAGTCCAAAGAAAAAGCGACATTAAAATCAAGCACGCAACTCATGTCGCTCATTTTTTGTTATAGAAACTTAAAATATAATGGTGAACATGCACACAAATAAGCCTACCGTAACTTTTATTCTGCTCATATTTATATGTATTGCTACTTACTGTGTATTAGGTTTATTGAAATTTATTGGGCTGGGCTTGGTTATTTTGTTGGGATTGGTGGTAAATCACGTTACACGACTGTGTTTCAAACCCCAGGGCAAAGGTACAACTTTGTGATAAATAAACAGACGTGGATGTAAATAAATAACTTCATCATAGAAACAGTTCACATTTAAAACATATAAATAGTGCTAATCAAATATATGAAATCACGCACACACAGGGCCAGTATATCGACCACGATGCACAAATGCATGCCATTTTAGACGCAATGATTAACTAAATACACGTCACAGTATATTTATTACTGCCGTGGAAACACGGATTTATCACAACCTCGTAACTTGCTTAGGTAGGTTTACAAAACACAACGTCTACAAATATGATGTGGTAATTTGAAGTATTTTTCGGAGTAAGTGTAATTTACGCTTCGTTTGGTAAAACAGCAACACGCCATGTCATGGCTCACCATGTCTGTCAACTTCAATTTGTTTCTGCCCCACCATCATATCTAAATATGTATTCAAACATAAAAATCTCTTTTCAGTTGTAAATTACAAATTCAAAAATCATTATTTTGCTGTAATAAGTATGAAATATGCTACAATTGAAAACAGGTACAATTTGACCACGTACTAGCAAAGTGAAACTTCCAGAGTGTGAAAGAGACAAAAACAGAGAGAGAGCGACAAGCCTCGCTCAGCAGACAGTTGCTTCTAAGTTACTCTCGCGTGATAAAATAACACCGTACGCACAATATTTTCCACTGTTATTTTAAACTGTAAAAATGAGATATGTTGCCATCGGGGCTACCTTAATATTTAAATATTTCAATAGGCACCATTTAATTTACAAATAGTATACTAAAAAACCAGGTTAAAATAATATTTTAACTGTGAACTATTTCTTACCGCCCGTTGCCAACACGTCACTGCCCTCGCTGTTGTTAATTCATATTTACAAAGAAATAAATATTACAAGTTATAGAAGATAGTAAGGTAAAGTTTCATTTATTAAATAATACAGTACTCTAAAGTTAACCACAGTGTTGTATATTTGTAGAATACAGGTTATTGAAAAAAACAGGTTAATATGTTATGCCTAGCGTGTTTTTTCAAAGTTTGATTTTCATAAGTCGCTTCCAATCAGGAATTCACTATAGGTAAATGCTTCCCCTTTCTCTTTTAGCATGTCAGGCTCACCACATTGCGAACACTATCATCTTACTCAGGCAGCATAGAAGGATATCTTCACTGAAAAACACTGCCACAATGAAGGTGCATTTAATATTTCACACCCAGTTATTAGACGTTTCCACAAACAACCATCTTAAAAACTGAAGTGTAATACATTCCTGTGCATTTAGGATGCTCACTTCACCCCATTTTTGAGCACGCCTAAAACAGTACTGAAGTGGCAGCACACATGGCTACAGGCAGTCAATAGTTAGAGTTACTACAGACACATGATCCTAGCTTGTACTCTTCACCCAGGCTCACCCAGATTTGTCACGCCAACACCCACCCTGCCGGGAGATTGTACTGTTGACCAAGCCAGCGGCACCAGCAAGTGAAAGTCACGCTAGTGCCATATTGTGTCACTGGAGGGCAGCACCTAATTTACCAGCACCCGCAGAGGAGATAAGGGATGAAAGCATTACTCCAGCATTGCGGGACTCTCAACCCCTGTGAATTAGGCTAACACTCCTGTACCCCACACCGCCGAGCTCTTATCTGAAGTTAGTATACAAGGGCTGGCATGGCCAACGCTCTTACGTCTCTGTTCCTCAAATGCCTTCTTCAGGGCCGGAGGTAGTCATCGGCGTGCATGACCACTGGTACCACCGGAGTTTCTACTGCCTCTCTTGGGGTCGGGATCTCTATCAGTAGGAAAACTCTCCAACCAGAAGCTCACCACCTCTTCAGCAGCCGCTGAAGACACCACCATCTACCACTGTCGCAGATCCCACCAGCAGGATCTGAGACTCAACCACCACCAGAGGTTCCCAAAGACGTTACTTTGTCCCCTACCACCCCCCTCTCCACCACTGGTGACACTCCAATTACCGTTAAGATCACAACGACTTGCCCTCTGGACATCCCTTGTCACACGCCACCCGTCACACCACACGGTGTTAACGTCAATTCTCTTCTGGTAGTTCACCCCCTTAAGTTCCCACAGAACACCCCTAATAGTTCAGATGTTTCAAATACTGTATGTCACAAACTAGTAACGTTTATTTAATTCATTCATTAAACGCTTTACGTTCACTAGCTCTTGCCGAGGTTGCCTTCACCTTGTTAACTGTGTTAAGTTAACCAACTTCCGTTGCAAGTCATAGTATCCTAGAAGGTAGTACGGAGCCACCGTGTTTTTATTACTTCAATAATAAAACACGTGTATTTCAGTCTATTTCTGTAATCTGATTTTCTTGGAAGTATTGGAAATACTGTGTAACCAAACCAGCATGTTTCAAGCTGGTATTAAGCAAATTAAAAGTTAATTACCAATACATAAAGAGGCCGCTTGAGCTCTGCCAAATTGGTAGTCCATCGAAGGAGCCCAAAAATCTTAGGTACACATCTATCACGTGAATTGACCGAACTAGGTTGTTATATAATCCACCACCGCTTCTTTTGGAGCCGGAATGGAGCTGGACATGCCTAGACAGATCAACCCTTTGTGGAACCCTCATCCGCGAATTCAGACAGGAAGAAACTTGAACAATATCAAAGTTCTGCTTGCAAACTCCTTTGGGTTCACACGAAAGGAACAACCCCGGGTGCAGTTCACTGCAAGTCTGAATATTCGACAGAACACGGTAGCGTAGGAGTCACCGGCCTGTCTCCATGAGTCCCTTTGATCCTTCCTTATGCCATACTTCCGGGAAGGAGGGATATGGAGGATATTGAAACGAGCTATACATGCCTCCAAGAGTAATACCACTTGCTTTATCATCTAGCAATACCACCTGTGAAATACCTACCTCATTGTTTCCCCCACTAGAACAACTTAAAGGTTCTCCTCATTCCAACTACTTGAAGCCCTTCAGGCAAGGAAAGGAGCTACCACTAGGACTAGACAATTCTTGGTTGTGTAATCCAGACAGCCCTCTTAAACACCGACAGCTACTCACCAATTCAGAGTACTCCAAAGCATAGCAGCCAGCCAGAACCCTCTACAGCCCCCAACCTGCTGAGCCGCTGAGCCAGCCGCAGAGGAGGAATCCACTTCCTCCCAGTCACCTCAAGGCAAAGTGCCAGGTTGTAAGAAGGATTGTAACCACCATCCCCACCAGACAGCCTACTCAACCAAGTCACGTACCAAGCACTACTTATACCCTCTTCCCTGCTGAGGCCCACAAACACACAGCTGTTGACATTAACAAATCACTCCAGGAACTTTTTGACACACATACGAAAAACAGTTCTTAACCACCGTGGGATGACACAAACAATTCGGGATAATGATGACTGCTACTGTACACACACTCACAGCTGCGGCTGGTATCAAAAATGCTGAGGCTGACTTCAGCTCTATACTAACGGCAAATAACTCTTGTAGCAGCTCAGGAACAATCGACTGCCAGGCTACGATTCCCGAGATGACACGATCTAGCCATCTTATATTCCAAATCCATTTAAAAAATAATTAAATCCCATCCTAAACATGACCAAGGTACAAGACTGAATTTTCCACAAGCTTTACTAGGGATAAAATGAATTATTTACTACTTCCAAAAAAACCAATTAAGGATGCTGTTTAGAAAAATTTATCAAAAAGTATAGTACCAATTAAAAATTCAAACCAACCACGACTACTAAGTTAAGGACAAAAAGACTCTTAGACACTAACACCAAAACAGAAGCAAAATTACTTCAAAATTTATAGCCAAAATCCCAATTAAAAATAAAATTTATTAAATAATTACCAAAAACACCAAACAGAAAGGATTCGCATCTGAACAAATAAAACAAAGGGTAAACATAACCTCAAAATGACAACAAACTGAAACATGTCTAAGATCAATCTGAATAAAAAATAGGAATACTCCAACCTTAGCACTATAATTAAAAATTCCCAAAATCCTATTATAATTACCTAATACATGATAACAAAAATAGGGAATATCCTGAAAAATTAAAAGTATCATAACAAAAAATAAAACCACAAAAAAATCGCGAAAAATATTGTCGTAACATTTTCCCGGGCGTCATAAATTTGTGTCCTCACAAATAACATTTTTCTTTGTTTCGCACAAAATCTTTTGGATTTCATCAATAATTTGATTTCAAAAGGCTCGTTATGTCTTATTTCTACTATAACAACTCTTGACTTTCTGTTAAAAAATTTTAACTTTGACGCCATCGGGTGAGACACGAGACGAACTATGACACAAATACTTACTGGTAATTTGGGCACCAGCGGTGCTTCCCAACCACCGCAATATTGAGACTCAGGGTTCTCAGGGATACTGTGGGTTCTGTGTGTCTGTCTGACACGTGCGTACTTACAAACATGTAGGCAATACTAAACTTTTAATAAAATCTCTGAAATAAACAATTTATAAAACATATGTGGTTAGGACACTGTCATTACTGAATAAAAAATAGAGTTCACTGTAGACTTGTTTTTATTGATATTGTTCATACACATCAACGTGCCAATAAAATGGTTATGTCGGTCATGACTAGTCAATTCCGCATGGGTGCTCCCCAGCCCGAAATTAACCTAGTGCATGCCTAAATGGATGATCTCGCCGAGATGCGTGAAAGCATAGCCTTCACAAGGGAAGAGGGCCGACAGCCGCTAGGGTGAACTGACAGTTTTTCCCTGAAGACAGGACACAGTGAAGTACAAATGAAAACCCTTAATACACATTAACACACGTGATTACTCGGCATCACTAATGTAAACTCATCAGGGCTCGCCCTCCAGCACGTGGCTAGTGTGGTAATGGCCTATACACAGAGCCGGCTAAGATGGGAATAATTGCACCGTACACTAATTACACAATTACATAGACCCTTGAATGATACATGAAATATGATGGGACACGACATGAATATTCACAATAAACACACACGCGTGAAAACAAGCTTATGTGGCACAGGTGCCGCTGGATGAAGTTCGTAGCGGACCACGTGGTGCAGGTGAAATTGCAATATTTCTGAGTGGAAACGGTAAACTAAATTTAGACAAAAGATTATTCCTACTGAGAAAATTATTCTCTTTACTATTGAAGTGGTAACTGGCTTGTAACATGCTTGATGGTGATAAAATCAAACATTAACGTGATCGCATGGTCAAGTACAAAAGAATCAATTTACGTTGAAAGTACATTGAACCCTGAGTAAAATTGACATTGAACCCTGAAGTATATATTGCACATACAATGTTACATAAATAAGCTTTCAAATTGCAACGATGGCGTATACAAAGACTTGGAATTGGTCGGCCACGTGGTTATACGTGAAATTGCCGTAAAATATTCAAATCCGAAAAAATACCCTCAAATATATACATAAAACAAAGCTCATAAAATTGCGTGTAGCAATAATGCAGAAGTAGCAATGAAGCAACACAAACATTGATGGATGGCGCCTGATTCAAGTTGTACAGGTCACGTGACCTCTCTGACATATTTCTCCTCCTTCTCCTTGATTAAGTTAAAAACGCCGCAAGGGCATAAAAAATTAGTAAAGCGGAGGCATAATGCTGGGGAAATTGTTTGTCAAAAACGTATGCAAGCAAAGATTAACCGGTAAAGGAAATTGACTATGGAAAACTACATCGGTGAACAAAAGCTGTAGTGTGCACGTGAGTGTCTTACCTCGCAAGCTCTCCTCGACAGACTTTCCAGATACCAGCGTCGCACGGACCTATCAAGGCCGCCTGCGGGGTTCACATAAGTGGAAGTGCTACGCACGCTGAGTGAAATATTTTATTGAAAATAAAATGGCACAAACTAAATTAGATATTGTTTTACATTTCTATAAATTTGTTAAGCATTTCAATATTATTTTAATTTCTCTTTGTGATGGCGACCATGCCAGAATATTAAGTGTTCTTAATCTCGGCGCCGCAGGCACTTTGAATATTCATAACCAAACAATTACAATTAGTACAAGCACTTTAAAACATTTCAAGACATATTAAACACTGTAAAGATGATATAACACATTTTACCCTGAAATTAACATGTATAGGAAAGTTCAAATTATCGGCCTCTTTGTGCACGTGCAGGACATGACACGTGAGTGCCATCATGGGCTCCAGCCCCGCTGTCCGTTAGCCGGCGTCAACTTTTACAAATAAACTATTTTTATATTGCTACCATGTCTTTCCAAATTTAACTAATGTTTTAAGACTAACACATAAACAGCAAGTTCAACTATTCACATCAAAAAGTTACATCCTTAGTTTCTTCTCGCTTTAAAAAATTATGCTTTCTCCGCCATCATTTCCATTATCATTCTTCACCAGCTACTTATATATACATATGCTTCAACAATTATTTATTTATTCATTCTTTCATTCTTTTTGTTACGTCTTTAACTTAAACTTATTTTTGTTTATGACAACTCAAGAATTACAGAAAATAACATGTACAATGTCTTAAACATTTGAATATTTCACAGACCTATTTCTCAACATTATATTTTTGATAAATTTATTACATAGAAAACTGCTCTGGATGCAGTTCACTGCAAGTCTAAATATTCAACAGAACACAGTAGCGTAGAAGTCACTGGCCCCTTTGATCCTTCCTTATGACATACTGCCGGGAAAGGAGGGATATGGAGAATATTGACAAGCTATACATGCCTCCAAGAGTAATAACACTTGTTTTGTCATGTAGCAATACCGCCTGTGAAATAACTACCCCATTGTTTCCCCCACTAGAATGACTTGAAGGTTCTCCTTATCCCAACTTGGAGCCCTTCAGGCAAGGAAAGGAGCTACCACTAGGACTAGACAATCCAAAAGACTATACAAAAGTGCTGTCATAAACTTAGCTAGCAGGAATTTGCAGCTTGTAGGGGCAAAGTCTTCCTTCACTGCTGCCAGCACCAATTTGAGGCAGATGGAGAGTGATATATCTGAATGGTATCACCAGACTTAGGGATAGCATAGGAAGTATGGGATTGAAAGACAGAGGTTTGTTACCACAGCTACTCCCAACACCATGAACCCCCACTCTGGCTATTGCTCCTGCTGTCCAGAACAACTGAAATGTAGACAATGTATTCTAAGCAGATAGCTCTGGGGTTCAGGTAATCCATAATCTGACTGCCAGGTGTTGTGGGATGCAAGAGTGTGCGATGTCATACACAGCTTGACATCAATATCTGAATAAAGGTTTAACATTGCCAAATTCTTTACAGTTAACAATAAAAAATATAACACACCTCAAATGCATGACATGTGCTGCTCTATTGTATTGTTACAAATGATTACGACTCATCTCTTATGACGCCAGTATACCTACTACACCCAAGTGAGTGTCGAAACCCGCCAACTTGTACACGGACGTTGCGGAGTGCCACAACCCTGGAGGGCACTTCCGAACACGTGGATACTAGGATTGCGCAAGCCAGCGGCACGCTATCACATCCCCCTGCTCTGAGAGCCAAGCCGTCAGTCGCCTCGTGGCACAGTCGAGTGCCACCAAACACGCACAAAGCCAAGAGACAGATGGATGGTAGCTACTCCCACTCCGGCCTTGTGCTAGAGGGACGTGACACATCCCCCCACGGCACCCATAGCACCTGTCCTTTAGACTACAGAAGTCCGTGCGCAGCAAGGCTCGCGAGTTATTTCTTTCTGATCCTCGAGCTCGCTCCACCACTTCTTGTGCTGGGGCCTTCGACGACCTCCAAGTCTTCAGCAGCTTACCAGAGGCTGCTACCATTGCCATCACCAGAGGCTTCTGTAGCAGCAGTGACCAGAGGCTTCATTGATGTCAACTACTACCACTTACCAGAGGTTCTTCATTGCCAATAGCCTTCTTCTACCACGAGCTTCTTATGCTAACATCAAAACCCTTCACTACTTATTCCTTCTTGAACAGTAACCGCCCCTACTTGCTGGTAGGGGCAACTACACTCCCTACTACTAGAGTGGTGGATCCTTTTCTTTAACTGTCTCGTCTAAACATTCCGAAGTTAGTTAACCACGTTACGACTATTCTTATTTAACTGTCGACACCTTATACGTTCTTGATTAGCCTAGAACCAGGTCACCTACACCTGTTCAGCGTACGTTTCTTCCAACATACAATATGATTGGTTAGGAGATAGCACATGTTACTGTATTTATTAGTCTTAATAAATACAGCTTTGTTCTTTTAGCTGAGAGTATACTTTATAGAGAGTCATTCACTACATCTGCTAGGAACCGTATACATTGTGCACTGCCAACCGAGACCGGGCGATTGAATATGAATTAGATCAGGACTAGAGATGTCCATCAGCCATACACACACACCATTCGACAGCCACCTGTTCTAGACCTCCAGGGATAGAACAGCAGAGCCCAAACCACTAGCAACTCATCTAACAAAGGAGAGACAGTATGCTTCTGTTATATACCTACCGGAGCACCTAAGTGCTGGCGGGGGTATTTGCTCAAGTGTTACGGCCTGGCCTTGGTTGCGACCCATACCCAGTAGCACCTCAACAAGTAAACCCATAGTGGGAAACAAAGTAAGTCAGATAATCATCCGCAAGCCACTGGTAAAACACACTATAGAGAACTTTGTACTGAACCGCTAGTCCCGGTGCCCATTCAAGGTTACGGGCCGTAAACACAAACTAAGCCAATAAATCCCTAACGCAGCGTGCTTGGTCTAGCGTAAAACAAAGCTACGATGACCGTACCAGCTACTACTTAACCTAGCATGCGTCATGCATTAAAACCTGGGTTATTTATACTTCAGCCCTTGCTTCCAGTGCAAGTTACAAAACCGTTTATGTACTTCCTAATTTACAGTAAAACTTTTTAGATTTTATAAACTGTAATTGTAAACATTACTTTACAATGATAATGAAAAATGGTCTATAAATAATATTACCTTTTGTTCAATTATTACTTAAATTGATTGAATATAGTAAAACATAGCTTTACTGAATACAAATGCATGAATGCAAAACATTAAGACATGTCGCCCAAGTTGGTGAGTTTGGTTGTAAATGGTTCATAAATGCACCCCAGCTTATTAAAAACTGGAAACTGTTTTATTAGGTATCACAACACAAAAACACTTTTCACTCATGTACAAGATACAGGATTATAAATAACATTAGTTAGTTACCTGAACTCCGCAATCCTCTCAGGGTCTGTGATTACTAGGAACTGGTCGTGATACAGGTGTAGGTAGATGACGGCACAAGTAAGAAAATTGACCACTGGCATTATTTCTTCAATTAGATCTTTAGATGAATCATACTGCTTTAAGCCAACGTCCAGCTGCCTGTGTGGGACACGTCACACTACTCACAACTGCACTAATGTAACCACCACTCAAACTGACATGATGTGCTTTCATATTCAGTCTCTGCTTACTTTAATACACGCACAGCAATTTAGTACACATACTCAACAAGATTTCATTATTTCACTATCATTATACTAACTAAATCAAAACAATAAATAACACTTTATGGCTGTGTACAGATGATATACTTTCCAAATTTTCACTCACATACAGTTGTTCTTTGAAAAAAGTGTGATACAAAAAAATAAATTACGATTTTAATGTCACGGTAATGGGACACCTGATTATACAGAGGAGAAGAGAGAGATTTGGGCGGCTCATAACAACGTCTTGTGAGTTGATGAGGGTGGAACCATGTGAGTGTAGAGAAGCGCCAGAATGCAAGGCCGGGGCGAAATGGGAGATCTACGAGAAAATCCACCAACTAGTGGCATTGCTCAGCACGATTCCATGTGAAAATCCAGGAGCAGCCCCGCTGGGAATTGAACCCAGTTTGTCTATGTGAGAGGCAAGTAATCTAACCACTACACCATCACAGCCCCAATTATGCTGGAGTTTGAAACACTTCAATGCTGAGCAGTGTTAGTAAACTACGAATAATTATTGGCATTGGTCTTAAGGTGCATCCACACTGTACAAACAACATTTGAGAACTTCTCACAAATGATCCCAAGCAGTCCTCCCAGGGTTTCAAACAATCTTTGAATGCTCACAAGCATTCTGCTTGACCATTCATTCAGTGTGGACGCACCTTTAAATTAAAACTGACTCAATTTGCTTGCAGCATGTCAACAATACGTCACAAAACCATTTCGGAAGGGTCGTAAATTTTTCAGTTTTGTTGGCAACCAGAAGTTAACTCTCATGTGATGTTTGGTGCAGATATAAGGTAGATGGAAATAAATAACTTATTCACAGAACTGTACTTACAAGGAAATTGGCAATTTCATGTATTTTTCCCACAAATGGGGAAAGTTGTCGAACTGGAAAGTATATTTGATGATAAGCACCAATAGTGAAAAAAGCGAAATCATAATCCATGATGCACACAACATTCTTCGCCAAAGGTGGTATGTTATCTGAAAAAAAAAAAAAAAAAAAGATCATAAACCATTACATGTGCATATCATTCACAATAATTCAGGATGTACCAGTACAATAATATTAACTTAACAGGTGTTCGTGGAAAGGCGAGACTCAATAAAAATTAACAAAATGCAGTAAGAGCACTCGAATGCAATTCCAATTTATTGTGGTGAGTTTATACCTTGCAGTTTACACGCTGGTACCATGTTCCCTTAAATCTTAAAGGCATTCAATAGTCTTAAAATTATTACCCAAATAATTGACTGTTACATCCCTCTTTTTTTAAACATGAAATTAACGTGATTGTGACACTGGTGAGGGACAAGATGCAAAAGATTCTATACAAACCCTGGCTCATGACTAAAAACTTTATAAATAAATTGTTAAACTCTACTAGGGCGCCAGCTCAACTACGCATGGGTGAGCACGTGGACTGTCTGGCGTGATAGTGGTGGGGTGAGAGGAGATTTTAGTAACAGTTATGTTGAGAGGTTAAGGAATTTTTGGGACTTTGTGGTTTTACCCTATCAGCACTAGACATTGTCACTGCAATGCGATTAAATTCTGGTAGAGCTGACTCTCTGTGATCCCAGCGTCATTCGGCCGACGACAACGGCAATAATCGTCTTAGCAGGAAAACTGGTACTCCTCTGAATAATTTTTAACTTATATGTGTGTGCTGCATGGTGGCCTATTTGGGCTGACCACATGCCCCAAAAGCTTTCAGAACAACGATTCAATACAACATACATTGAAATAAACACTGAAAACACTTGCACAGTATGCTTGAAAATTTGGTGGGAAATGGTGAGGGCCCGTGTCATTAAGCGCCCAAAAGCAAGATGGAAATAAAATACGCGAAGTTCATTCGACGTAGTTTTATTAGTTGTAAAACTACATGCTTCATTTGGAAGCCACTTGCACTCGTTGTCTGGCTTCGAATCTGCCGACTGAGGTAGCACCGAAAAATGGAGTGAAGGCCGTGAACACTAATTGAATGTAAATTACGCTTCCACAGGCAATGCAAACACTGGGAAAGATGAGGGACAGTGTCTCCAGGTGGCTAACCAAACGAGGTTCCAGAAATTTACAGTACTATCGAAAAACTAAATGATGGGTGCAAAAAGGTGCTGGCCACTCAGAAGTGCACAAGGCAAGACACGACACACACAACCGACCCCTCGAGAAGATGAACGATGACTGATCTCTCCGCCATGACATGCCGGCCAGCTTGGTGGCAGGTGGGTCACGTGGAACTACTTGCTGACCCAAATTTCATAAAAGATAATAAATACATAACACTTGCACTTCATAACACGTAGTCAAATAATACAGATTATTCTAAAAGTGATACATGACATTTAACCCTTACGTGAATGAAATGGGGATGAAACAAGTGATGTGAAAACATTAAACATTTGTAGTAAACACTCTAAAAAATAACACTGAATAAAAGGGCTTTTTCTTGGACGTCTTTTAATGTCCCCTGTATGAGGGTTCAAACAGCCATCGCTGTAAAGCCTATTTTAATGGCCCTGTTGCACTAGCTTGCACTTGTTTAAACTGGAGTGCACTATCCTGCACAAGATGGTGCATGTGTGTGATGTATCTCATGCTTTGCACTGACACACTGATGCAACCATGCACTTTCACAACACACCCTTGTAGATTGTAGCAGCATGCTGCACTGGGCTGGTGCATGGCCAGGCAAACTGTCTAGGAGGCGAGAACACATCAACTTACATTACACTATTGCAGCTAGGATGAGTAGACAAACGTTGAAGGCTCCTGTGATGCAGCACACGTGTGTTCTCTATGCCCACCCAGTCAAGATTTATATGGGTGAGATGGCTGGCTACCGGTCAACACTCTCCCACCAACTCTGAGACAGAAATTTTATAAAATGCTACATTACAAACAACAAGTACACTGGCTGTTGTTGTAGAACACAAAAAAAAAAAACACTGGCGCAATTAACAAGAGATTTTCGACAAGTCAGATTTGGTAATAAAAGTTCCACAGTCTTTATATGTGTTAATTGTCGGTTAATAATATTTTATAAAACAAGCAGGAATGGGCCGGCATAGCACATAGAGGCAATTTAAAGAATTTAGCTTTGGGCAACTGGCATGACGGAAGCCGGAAATGCAGGATGTTTACATGTTACATTAAATATAATTAAAAGAAATAAATATTGCCCTTTTAATTAAAAAGAACACATTTTCAACTCTAGAAACTTATTCAAAGAATTATGACTGTCACTATCTCGTGTTTTGTAATTATTCCAAACCCACGTGGCTTCACACTCGCAGGCTTATTTTGCCTCACTAAAGAGGAGAAAATTTAGATAACTCTTTCCCTTGTTAAATTGAGACTCTTCTTTATGGGGCAGTTATCAGAATTGCACTGCATACACATAATACGGAAGACACTCTTGGAAACAGGGTGTCAGGCGAGTCGTGACCCTGTTCAGTAACCTGTTCTTACACGAATGGCAGAGATGACCTGTGCACAAGGCGTGCATGCCCTGTGCCTGAGCAGAGCAGCGGTAATCAGCCTCCTGAGTGCGTCAGTGAGGGCGACGTCAAATTAATAGTCCAAAAAAAAGTACAAGTATTATCAATAAATAAATTAAATAAACTATAGTCGATTCATGATAACATCTGCCTTTTCTGAAGTCCTACTAAATATCTACTTTTGGTTACTGATTATGTATCCTTCTGCTACACGTAAACATAAACACTGCCATGTCAATTCTACTTTTATAACTGTTAAATGCATTGGTTGCCATTTACAGCTGTTCGAAGAATGCTGTCATATTTCCTACGAATGTTCGCAATTTAGGCCTATAAAAATATTTAGGTCAGCTTTGTAAATATTTGTTACACACGATATAGCACATAACACAATATACATTAATATATGGCCACGACGGTGTTTGTTACAACTGTGGCGGAAATAACAGTAGTATTTAACCTGTTGTTATTAATATGTGTTTGAAATAAAAATTAAAACGAAGAGACAACCAGTCCAACAAAACGGTACAGTAGATTCAAGCATGCAACCCATGTCACGTATTTATTGTCTGTAGCATCAACAAACGTAAAAGATAGTGGTGAACATGCAAACATATAGCCTTCCCATAACGTTTATTCTGCTAATATTTACATGCATTGGTACTTACTGGTTTTTAGATTTATTTTATTATTTATTTCAATTTATCTGGTTGGGCTTAGTATTTTGTTGGGATTGTGGCAAATATTAAAATCACACAAATGTAAGCTCGTTAAACAAAACTGTGTTTTAAACACCTAGCGGAAAGGTACAACATTGTGATAAACAGAAGTTAAATAAAATAATTAACGTCAGCATACCATCAGTTCATGGTTAAAAGGTATACATTTTACACATCTAATATTTGAAATCCACACACACCTGGCCTGCGTAACAATTACAACGCAGCTACCATAGATGGAAATCGTGGCCATGCCCTTTCACATGCAACGATCACAACACTCATTACAGTACCTTGAACCGTGCCGTGGAAAAACAATATTTATCAAAACCTTGTAACTCACCTAGGAAGTTTAAAAAACAAGAGTACGAACTTGGCGCTTCGTTCAGAAACATCGCCACATCACTGCCAGTCATAAGGCGCTATAAAAACTGAGTACAATCGCCCGCCATATTGGGACAAATGCTTGGGAGTAGGCAGTAGGCGGCTGGGCTAGGGGACAGCTGATAAAATTCTAGCTTTTCCTTTCTACACCACTTCTGTAAGCATTGCACCATTGCATCTAAATAACATATAATAGGTATTATAACAATACAATGTCGTTTCAGTTGTAAATTACAATTTTGAAAATCATTATTTTTGCTGTAATTAGTATGAAATATGCTGAAATTACAAATAACAAAATGTATAATTTTCCTGCTACACAGGTGGTACAAACTTCCCAAAAGAGAGAAGAGATATAAAGAACGAGAGAGAGTGACAAGCTCTGGTTTGCTTATTGAAGCTTTCTTCCGGACCGAAAAAAAAACACCATGTCACTAGAGCCTACGCACAATAATTTGCACTGATATTTTTAACTGCAGCAATGAAATGTGTTTCCTTCAGTGCTACCTAACAATTCAAATATATCAATAGGCCACATTTAATTTACAAATAGTATACATAAAAACCAATACAAAAAATATTGTAACCGTTAACTATTTCCTACTAGTCGTTGCCAACAAATCGCTGCTCTCACTGTTTTAAATTCGTATTTAATACGAAATAAATATCAAGTTATAGAAGATACTAAGTAAATTATTAATCTTTCCAAGAACACATTACTTTTATGTTAATCACAGAGTTATATAATTGTGGAATGCACGTGATTGAACAAAACAGGTTGACATGTTATACCTAGGGTGATTTTTCATAGGTTCGATTCCAAAAGGCAGAAGAAAGCGTGAATGGACTATACAAATTTTAAATTAATTACAATGTTAAAAGTATACAGAATGCCTAAGTACTCACAGGGTGGTACTCATGGATAGACACACACACACATGCACAAAAGTTGGAAAAAACACACTTTTCATACAGATTTTCAAACAGATGAGCAATTGCAATGTTTCACTGGCTAGGCCATATTTTCCAAGCAGTCAGTAGGGACAGGACATCCTCTAATTTCCTAATGATGGGTCATATTATCAATCGCCAAATGTTCCCAGATGCAGTATCATATCAGGCTAACATCATTTGATGGCATGGTGTGGAGAGAAACTGTGTTGTTGAGGTTTTGAGGAGCGGTAAAATAATTTAAATATAAGGAAAAAGGTGTTGGAAATGTAATATTTCCTGGGGCGCCAGGCATTGCTCACCGAACAATGCCATGATGCTGTTGGAGACCCGACTCTTCTTCTCAGGATCGTGTGCCGATGACCAAAGGCGGCAATCCTTCCAGCATAGTGCTTTGCTGCTCCTCAGATAAATTCCATATTTAATCACGTGCTACCCAGTGGACTATTGAGGCTGACCACGTGCCAATACTGCTTTACGACCGTTTAGTAAAGATTACACTTGAAGACATATAAATGACACTTGAACATGTGACACTTAGGTGGGAAGGTGAGGGCCAACGCCCTGAAATGCCCGAAGGCGACACGAATAAAAACACACGTGAGACCATCAACGTAGTTATACTGGGTTTATTACTAATGTTTTTCAACGAGAACAACTTGATACAAGTGCTGGGCTTTAACTTGTCGACTAAGGTTACACTGTACAAAAACGACGCGAAGCCAGACAATGGTTTAAGTTGAAATAATTACGCTTCCCCAAGTGATGCTAGCACTGGAGAAGGTGAGAGGTGGAGTACCGGGTGGCGAAAGAAAACAATTCCGAAATTAATTGCACTATTGCGATTACTATGACTGGTGAAACAAAGTGATGGATGCCCGGCACGCGAAAACTGCGGATATAGTAACAAGAGTTCAACATCTCTAGATACTTAGCAGGAACTAAACTTGCAACATGGCGCACGTGCCGACGTTGTCAGGCAGGCGGACCATGTTGATCTACTTGCTAACACACCAAATGCACCACATTGCATGAAAACCCTTTGCATCCACCTTACTTGTTTAGGAACATACATAAAAATACTCTGCACAAAATAATTGTGATACATTATAAAAACAAGGAATGAAATGATGTGAGGATGAAAACACGTTGGAATGAAAATGACAACAAGACATCAAAAACACTTGCATTGGCCATCTGAGCTTTTTAATAATCATGCTAGGTTGACGCACCACTGCTTTCCTGCCACACCCTCTTTTTGACGTAGTGTCCTGCTAACATTCTTCCACGAATGGGAATATTACGGCATCCCCACTTCTCGCTGCTGAAGCACATTTTTGGGAGTGCACTCTGTCTTCAAATATTTGTTGGAATATATGAGAACGTCGAACCTTGCTGAAACACAGGAGCAGCGAGTACCACTGCTATTGCAAATTTCTGTAGAGTGCTTGGGTCTGCCGGCGATATTGTGCCCTATCCACTAACCAACTAACAGGATTACTTACTACATGGACAACCCACTATAAAGGGAGTCACTGCCCTCCGGACTATTCCTCCAAATGTAGAAATCCCCTTATTTGTGACTTCAGGCCGTGTCCCCTCCTACCGATCCCCTACTAATCTGTCACCCATCAAAATGGCTCGCCATTGAGTCGGGCCAAGCAGGCTTTGCTCTTGGTTGGGAACTTGGTCAACACCATGCTTGGGGTATATCATGTGTATACTTGAAAGAAGGAAGCTGACACACATCAGAGGGGAACTGCAGCCGGAATCCTAGGCCACACCATTGATTGGATTCCAGTAGAGTACGCCAATAACTTCTTCCCTTTACTGTGGCATGTGCCATGAACTGTCTCCCCCTCTTCCTCCTTCACCGCCTAAAAAGCAGATGGAAAGTGTACGCCTGAAGACTGAGGGGAAAGTGGTATGTCGCCCAAAGCTCAACACCACGTGCTCAGCGGCAACCTATATGCCGACCAGACTGCTCACATTTAATGCACTAAATATTGCCCCTTCTCTCTCGTATAGGGCGACAACCGTGCAGTCCACAAAAACCTACATACAGCAAAGTCCCAATTACAATAATGCCTGCTTCCCAGCCATCTGGAGGGGAAGACATAGATGCCGGGCACCAGTAAACATTGGTCCATAGGTGACATATCAAGGTCACAGGTTGCATGTATTATGTTTCCTAGTCCATTTTTCATAACAAATCCTCCCACAAAATTTGTCTCTGAAATTCAGGATAATTCTGTATAATGTGAGTCAGAGTGAGGCTCTGGCCAGTATGTATTTATCACTCTTCAAGGTCGACTGGCTGTATGTTGGTTAAATTTAACAGACAAGTTATGTCACTTGGAGGGCTACATTAGTGAAGCAACCAAAGAACAGTACATTACTACAAAAGCTGCAGATCATGGCACGCTGATGCCAGGAGCACTTCATGAGTCTTGGAACCATTAGCCATCACTGAAGAAGAGTGGCGCTTAACATTAAGCATATGAGTATGGAGCAGCACTGTAATGCAAGGGCAGGGAAAATGGGAGAACCCAAAGAAAACCCGCCGACCAACCTAGGTCTGACCACTACACCACCATGGTCCCCACCCCACTGGAGGAAGGAGGTCTGGTGGATATTACTGGAAAGAAAGAGGAAAGAGAAAAGACAGAAAATAACTCGCACACTAACAGGCAGGGCAGGCCTATGCAACTATGTTGGTGGGTACGGTCCTTGATGGTAAATGGTACTGATGACAATAACTTTATGCAATCCTGTCCTGAATGTTTTCCTCATGATCTTTACTGAACACTCTACTGCAAGAGAAGAAGTAGAACTAACAAATTAGAACCTAGAACCTGGTGTTTTGATGACTTCATATGAAAATTCAAAATTAAAGTTATATTACATTTACTAAGACTTACATAAATACGGAATTTAAAACTAATCACCTGATAATTCAAGATGAAAAGCTGAAACAGCCCCATGTAAAGTACGCGCTGAACAGTGATCCGCTTTCCCATAAACCCAATATCCAACCACATCAGTCCAGCCACCCAAATCCAGTATTTGGCCATTCTGTTCAATAGTACTTCAGCCACAATTTTTACCACTAGGTTTTGGCTCTCTAACAACCTTTCTGAAAGAATAAAATAATCATCAAACATTAAATTCTTTAAAAATAAAGAGCAATTAAAATGTTAGAGATGTCCAAAAAATATTTATAATTAATTTAATATATATACACGTACAAACATACACACACACACACACACGCACACACACACACTCACATATAATTTAAATCCTTCACAAATGCACCTCAAGACCAATCATTATCTTGTGAGTGGGTCATTGACCATTCTCAGTAAAGTAATGGTAATACACAGATCATCACAGGCTACCCAGGCAAAAACTAACCATGCTGTGGCTGCCAAGTTTGACCAACATGATGGACCACTTTATTACCAGAGATTAACGTTTACTCCTGGATAGGGCTCACACTTGGAAGGAGTCACCATATTTTCTTGCATAACTCCCAAATATTTTATACTTTTTTTTTTATTATGGGCGCAAGCATTAAATGAACAAGTAGTTCAACATTTGATATAAAACATTAACAGCACTGTTTGGACCAGTAAATATGTGAATACTCCATTTTCTTGTCTTAGTGACATTCTGTGTGTATAGTGGACAAATTTGATGTGTCTACTGACTTCCTCCCACGTACTGGATACATGAGATATTTAAATTTCCCACACTGCCACCTCTCGTAGTTTTTGTAGTTGGCAGAACTGCATCCAGCACTGGATCAAAGAATTGGCAACCTTGGGCCACCAAGAGAAGGCAGTCAGTTGTTTGTGAAGCACTGACATTGACAAAAGTTTATTAGTTGTTGGCTATTTACTATATTTAATTGTTACTTTTTGTGTTGTTTGTCAAATTTTACTTTCACCTAGATGATTATTATAATATTTTCTGTACTTTTTCTCCATAATTTCTCTTAATTTTTCCCTCGTTCAGAATTTTTATGATTTTGAAATTGTGTTATAGTTATTTACTAATTAATGTTGTGTACAGTCTTTTTGAGAGATACAAGTTTATGGAGTTTATCTAAAGTATATTAGAAGTAATGTTGTGGCTTCATGGCAGCCCTACAGAATAGTCCTGTGATGGAGGCTTTTAGTTCTTGCTATTTGATTCTGAATGAGTTTGTTTTGGACATAAAGGTATTTATTATACATATATATATATTTATTTATTACTCTTTTCAGCTTTATTATTACACACACCTGTTTTTCACGGCATGAAATAAACAGTTTCTAGCAAAAAATTACATTCCTCGTGAAAAACAACAAAACACACTAAAAATATACAAAAAAAATACATTATCCATTGTGAGTACTCATGTTTCCGAGGTTAATTCAATAAATAATTTTGATATGTCGCCAGGAACGGAAAGTCGACACAATCAATGTATCAAATGAAAAGCACCAAAGTGATATTGCAAACAAGCATCTACTCATAAGGGATATCGCTATGTTTCGGAAATAAACTCACCTCTGTGACTTTCTAAAATAAACTATTTTTGTTTGCATTTCTTCCTTTTTCACTTTTCATTGCATTATTAATGTAATTTTGTTGGTAGTATATAAATTGACGCCATCGGGCGAGACACGAGACTAACTGTGACACAATAAACTTACGGTAGATGGGCGTCAGCGGTGTTTCCCAGTCACCACACTGTTGAGACTCAGGGTTCTCAGGGATGCTGTGGGTTCTGTGTGTCCATCTCACCTGAGCGCACTTACAAAGCACGTTTCATTACTAAACATCTTTACTAAACTTTTATCCCTGAAAAAGGCGAAAGGTTGCTGTCACCACAAAGGAAACACTTTAAGCTCTGTGATACTTACTTTTTATTCTGTCACTCATACAAATTGTGCCAAAGTTAACGTTATGAAACTCGGATGTGTCTAGCTAACTCTGTTTGGGTGCTCCCCAGTGCAATTACTCTAGCGCACTCCTAGACGGATAAATTCTCTGTGGTGTCAGAAAACACAATCTTCACAAGGAAAGGGGTCGACAGCCGCTAGGGTGGACTGCCGATTTTTCCTGAAGACAGGGTGAAGAGAATTATGAAATGAACAAACACATGCAATTATTTGGCATCGCTAACACGGAGTCATCGGAGCTCGTCTTGCCGCACATGGTTAGTGTGGTGACGGCCTATACATGTAGCCGGCTAGGACGGAAATAATATCACAGTACAAATTACACAAATACAGGTTAAATAAGATGGGACACGACACGGATGGTCACAATAAACACACAGATGCATAAAAGAAAGCTTAGATAGCGTGGATGCCACTGGATAAGATTCGTAGCAGATTATGTGGTGCAGGTGAAATTTCAGTATTTCCCCGTACGAACGGCAAACTATGGTACGACAAAATACTGATAGGAAAAATGTTCTCCTGTAAATCGAGACACTTATAGGCTTTTAGCATGCCTGACGGCAGGAAAATCTAACTTGAAATAGACAGCATGGTCATACATACGAAACATCTATTACATGAAAAATACACGGAACCCTGAATGAAAAAAATAGAATCCTGAAATAAATTTCGGCGCACATGATTTTACACAAATTAACCCTCAAAGCGCATAGATGGCGCTGATATTGACTTGGCAGCTGTTAACAACGTGGTCGCAAGTGATGTGGCCATAAAACAGTTAAACATGAAAACTACCCTTAAAATACATAGATGGCAATAAAGCCCTTAAAATTGCACGCAGCAAGTAAACAGAAATTACATTTAAACGCCTTTAACATTGGCGGATGGTGCCTGATACAAAGTTGCGGGGGCCGCGTGGCCTCTCTGACATCTTTCTCCTCCTTCTCCTTGTTTACATTGAAAAAGCCACAAGGGCACATATTATTAAGTTAAGCAGAAGCATAATGCTGGGGAATGACTTGAAAAATTTACGCAAAGCAAAGGTTAACCGGTATACTAAGAGTGAACTATTGTAAACTACATCAGTGCAAAAAGTTTGTAGTGCATACGTGACAGCATCTTACCACGTCAGCTCTCCTCGACGGACTGCCCAGAGGCAGGGGTAGCATGGACACACCATGGCTGCCTACGGTGTTTACACAAGCGGAAGAGCTATGCACGCCGAGATAAACTTTATACAGTAGAACCTCTCTATTACGACCCCTCACGGTTCCTGAGAATAGAGTCACAATAGAGGGGGGGAGGGGTTCTAATAAAAAATTTGTAAAATTTTGGGCCGAATTTGACTCACCGCTAAGCCCCCAAAATTGCCATTTTTGGCATGAAGTAAGTTCAATCATCTCTAGTGCTTAAAAAACCAATTTTTTAATTAAATTAAATATAATTATCTATATTTTAATAGCTGGACATCTCCTGATTAATTTGATAACCAAGAAAGGCAAATTGTACCATCCCTTGTCGTAAAAAAGAAGGTCATTGAAAGTATGTGAAAAGATTAGACTATGTATTATTAAAATATTAAGTTATTATTCAAGAACTATTATGCAGGTCTCGTGGGTCATACATTGCTATGAGGCACGTAGCAATCAAAAAGTTTAGGTGGCGTTGCGCAATACGTGCTTGCACGCCGTGCTCTCGCTTTGATCTAGCCGTGTACGTAGCTGGGCAATCGCTTAGATCCTCTGCAGCGCGGCCAGGCTTGGGCGTGGCGGTTTGCTGCTGAAGCTCGGCCCTAGATCCTCAGGCTGGGCAGCTGTTGGTCGGTCACTCACTACACGATGGCAGGCAGCCGCCCCTGCCATCATTACAGGACTGGTTCACTTCGTAACAGCAGCCCAGCATTCGGAAAACATGCTGATAGATGTGATTCACGTCAATGTGTAGAATTTATATGAAATGTAGGCGGCGTGTTGGCCTCTGCGCTGGCACGATGAGGCGCTGCAATGTTTACGGGAATATAAATATTTAGTGCCATATACTTGAATAATTAATTATCCTTAATTTTTCATCAAAAACTTTGCCTATACGCGCGCACGGCCTCACTCGCCATAATATGGTACCGGTAATATAAGTACACTTTTTTTTGCACAAATTTATCTTTATTCACTTTACACATAAAATTGACTTCACAAGAAAAACAATTGCGCACCATAAATCATCAGCATATTATATAGGTGTGGACGCACATAAACATAGAAATAATAATTAAAAAAAAAAGGACATTGAATTAAATTTGAAGTTATCATACATACACTAATTAAGAAACTAGTCTGTGTAATGTGCTGTTTTTACAGCAATATAAGAGGGATAATGGAAGTAAAAAAAGCCGGGGGTTGGAGGGGGGGTAAGGCAGAGGCTGCGGCATGTGACTAGGGCAAAGAATCCCTACTGACCCGGCCTGCAACTCCCCACCCCCCACCACAATCTTCCATGTACAATACACCAGTGTCCCCTTCAGGCACTAAGTAATTTATTGCTTCACGCTGCTTGGGACAACCAATGTCAAAGTCTATAACGGTAAAGACCATTGACAATAAAGTGAGCACTTTTGAAAGCCCTCTCATTTTTGTAATAATAGTCAATAAGACTGAAAGGAAAATGTAACCAGGCCATCAAAAGTGCTCAATTTACCATGAACAGCCTACAGCTAGAGAAATACGTGACCACTAACATCAGGAAGGGCTAGTTTTCCATAGACTGAAAACTGTGAATAATAAAACTAGTACCGCAGTTGGAGAAAACAAATCCGCGCATAACTGACAACTGCATGTTCCCTACTACTATGTTCCCATTGCTGTAGGCAGGACTGTATAGATGGTTACGTATCTTGCATACATAACTGACAACTAAATGTTCCCTACTACTATGTTCCCATTGCTGTAGGCAGGACTGTATAGATGGTTACGTATCTTGCATACATAACTGACAACTAAATGTTCCCTACTACTATGTTCCCATTGCTGTAGGCAGGACTGTATAGATGGTTACGTATCTTGCATACATAACTGACAACTAAATGTTCCCTACTACTATGTTCCCATTGCTGTAGGCAGGACTGTATAGATGGTTACGTATCTTGCATACATAACTGACAACTAAATGTTCCCTACTACTATGTTCCCATTGCTGTAGGCAGGACTGTAAAGATGGTTACGTATCTTGCATACATAACTGACAACTGCATGTTCCCTACTACTATGTTCCCATTGCTGTAGGCAGGACTGTACAGATGGTTACGTATCTTGCATACATAACTGACAACTGCATGTTCCCTACTACTATGTTCCCATTGCTGTAGGCAGGACTGTACAGATGGTTACGTATCTTGCATACATAACTGACAACTGCATGTTCCCTACTACTATGGTCCCATTGCTGTAGGCAGGACTGTATAGATGGTTACGTATCTTGCATACATAACTGACAACTAAATGTTCCCTACTACTATGTTCCCATTGCTGTAGGCAGGACTGTATAGATGGTTACGTATCTTGCATACATAACTGACAACTGCATGTTCCCTACTACTATGTTCCCATTGCTGTAGGCAGGACTGTATAGATGGTTACGTATCTTGCATACATAACTGACAACTGCATGTTCCCTACTACTATGTTCCCATTGCTGTAGGCAGGACTGTATAGATGGTTACGTATCTTGCATACATAACTGACAACTAAATGTTCCCTACTACTATGTTCCCATTGCTGTAGGCAGGACTGTATAGATGGTTACGTATCTTGCATACATAACTGACAACTAAATGTTCCCTACTACTATGTTCCCATTGCTGTAGGCAGGACTGTACAGATGGTTACGTATCTTGCATACATAACTGACAACTAAATGTTCCCTACTACTATGTTCCCATTGCTGTAGGCAGGACTGTATAGATGGTTACGTATCTTGCATACATAACTGACAACTAAATGTTCCCTACTACTATGTTCCCATTGCTGTAGGCAGGACTGTAAAGATGGTTACGTATCTTGCATACATAACTGACAACTGCATGTTCCCTACTACTATGTTCCCATTGCTGTAGGCAGGACTGTATAGATGGTTACGTATCTTGCATACATAACTGACAACTAAATGTTCCCTACTACTATGTTCCCATTGCTGTAGGCAGGACTGTAAAGATGGTTACGTATCTTGCATACATAACTGACAACTGCATGTTCCCTACTACTATGGTCCCATTGCTGTAGGCAGGACTGTATAGATGGTTACGTATCTTGCATACATAACTGACAACTGCATGTCCCCTACTACTATGTTCCCATTGCTGTAGGCAGGACTGTATAGATGGTTACGTATCTTGCATACATATAGGAAAACAGTTACAAACACTCTTCTTTATACTAACCTCAAGGGACCAGTATTTTTGCAGTTTGTAATAATTAGGTTTATTTTAACAGGTGTTTGTGAAAATTATAAAATTAAAAAAAAATCAAAATAATGGGAACTTAGTATTTTATTACAGTTTTTATATAAATGAGGTTTTTTTAAGGGTGATGAGTTGTTGCTAGCATCCTTGACTTGCACTCTTAGATATCACATCAAGTACATGTTTGTTGGGGACATGATGAAAAGCGATGTTGAGGCCATCATTCGACGTCTTCGGCCTGCGCTTCAGATGAGTCTTCACTTCATTGCACATCTTAACCTGGAAGAGATCGATGCTGCTTAGCATCAAGAGAGGTAGCAGAGCATATGGACTTCTTTTATTTGATTCTGAGGTATAGCTGCAACATAATCTTGCTGGAACATTTTCATCTTAGACTTCATTTTCTGATTTCTGTACAATGACAACCATTTTAATTATTGTTTAACATTCTACATGGCCACTATCAGCACAATAATATTTCAAACCAATCTTATTTTAACAGTTGATTTGTGCTGGAGATTCTATAATGAACAGTAGCTATTGATGTAATTTTTACATGTTGACACATGATGCTTCCTAATCTTTATTATTATCAACTCCGCTTCTCATGTGCACGTCATGTGCCCCTGAGTAAATTGAAACCTGACTGGCCGCCCCCAAGGCCAGAATCCACGTAATGCTAGAAAATCACCTCGTCGCCCCTGCCACTTGTAAACCAGCTGAGAACCAACTGTGGGTATGCAAGAGTTTGCCCCTAAGCGAATGGCAGATACCATACGTTACCGAAACAAAAATTTGGTTATACCATAGATATACAAATATATGGAGTGTACTGTGTGCCTTCGCCGAATAAACGTGCAGCCAGCACCTAGCGGCAACAGAAAATTTTGTTACCATTTTTAATATAAGTGTTCGGTAATTTTTCTATTTATCACATTTTGATGCCGGCTAACAACCAGCCGAATTAAGACCATGACGGCACTCACCACTAACGTGAGACGTGGACATGCACGTGCGCAAAGAGGCAGTAACCTGAACTTTCCAGTAAAGGAATATTTATTTCAAGTGTAAAATTATGTCTCTTGTTTATTTTCAGATTATCAAGTGTCTAAATGTTTAAAATGTATGTTTGATAATATTGCACAGTGTTCGGTTATGAATTCAAAATGTGCACTGCGTGAAGATTAAGAACATTATTATTCCGGCGTAAACGCCGTCATAAAAGACATTTAAAGAAAACAGAAAATTCACAATCTAAATATAAAATGTAAATCCATATTCAAATTATTTATGTGTCATTTATTTTCAAAATACAGTAAAACCCCTCCATTACGACCCCATTTATTACAACCACCTCTCTATTACGACCCAATCCCAAAGAACCGTGAAAAGTTTGGGTTGAAAAAGTCGAAAATTTGAGGCACATGTAAAAATAGATACAGTAAACCCTCGCCAACATGTTTTTAAAATTATCAATGTTAAGTGAGGACGACTTGTATTTAGTGCCGTTTTATTTTTGTTTTGACCACTAATATATTAGTCAAGATTCTGTTTATTTTATTGGTGGGGCGGGGAACTATAGTGTATCACATTTATCATCTTTTGCGAGGTAAGGTTGTTTTGCACCTCTTCTTACGAGAAAGTAGCAATCACAACTGCTCATTGTTTTGATGATGCAGTGTAAAATTATATTTGTACAGAAATAACATTCAAATTACTATAATTCAAAAGTTGTAATGTGACGTTATTAATCGTACGGATGCAAGAATTACACAATAAACATTTTCAGTAAAATTGAAAATTGTTGGTTTTTTTTTATGAAGTACACTAAAATCAGTATGGATTCCAGTCAGTAATGTAAACACTGAAAAGAGTTTCTCACAGTCTCGGAATATAAAAACTGACAAAAGAACAAACCAAAAGTAAAGTAATATGGTAGTAATTAATGCCAGTTGTTTCCGATTAAGAGTATGCTACTTTATTTTTGTGCCATCACTAAAGTAACCAAAGTTTGTTGCAATATAAAATATGTGTGAGTTCTTGCATTTTTTGACCAAATATATAAAATTGCCTATTACCAAATAATTTTTTTTTCTGAGCCAAATTTTAGCTAAATTTATGACGAAATAAATTAAAAATTTACAAAAAATTCACTGAAATCATTTTTGATTCTAATAGTTTTGAGTATTGGGCAAACTAAATTATTTTCTACTATCCCCTTAATCTTCCACCATTGCCACAATATAAAAGTTATCTTCCTAGACAAGGTAGGTTTTCCGACATTTACTCTGACTGCAGCACTTATTTTGTTGGGACTCACAATCATTTGCAGGAACTCAGACACCTGATTTCATCCTCTTCTCACCAACAGATGGTAAAGGACACATTGTCCTAGCTTGGTGTCAACTTGCACTTCAACCAACCTGCTGCTCCTCACTTCGGAGGCCTTTGGGAGGCTGGAGTCAAATCTTAAGCCCAATCTCCACAAGGTTATTGGGAAGCAGGTCTTAGCGTTTGAAGAATTGTATACTATGTTAGTTGAAAGGTGAAAGCTTTGTTGAATTCCAAGCCATTGTGCCGTTCGAGTCGTGTTCCCAACAATCTCAGTGCCCTTACATCTGGCTATTTTCTGACCCTTGAACCCTTGGTTACTCTACCTGAATCTGACCTCAGGGACATCCCCCTCGATCGCCTGCACCGATGGCAGCTTGTAGAGTGGCTGCAACAGGATTTTTGGCATCGCTGGCACCGCAATTACCTGCATACTCTCCAACAGCGGCAGAAGTGGCATAACAAAGGATCTGAACTTGCTACCTATCAACTCGTGCTACTCTCCGCCCCAACTGTGGCATTTGGGGCGGGTCCTGGAGCTCCACCCAGGGAAGGATGACGTCATAAGAGTGGCAACTGTGCACACCTCCACTGGACAACTCAAGCGTCCTGTGGTGAAACTTTGCCCATTGCCATTCAGTTGCTGAAATGGAACATTTCAAGGTGGGCGGAATATTTAGACCTGTAAATATGTGAATACTCCATTTTCGTGTGTTAGTGACTGTCTGTGCATACTGGACAAACTCAATGTGTTTACTGACTTCCTCCCACATGCTGGACAAATTCTATATTTGGATTTCCCACGCTGCCACCTCTCGTGGTTTTTGCAGTTGGTAGAACTGCATCCAGAGCTGGATCACAGAGTTGGCAACCCTGGGCCGCCAAAAGAAGGCAGTCACTTGTTCGTGAAGCATCATGGCAGTGAGTCAATCGGACAGTCTCACTTCCAATCAATGTTTTAATTTTCCATCTGAAGTAATTCGAGTTTACAGTCCATTTTGTCTACATGGCAATAACAAGCAACTATTTTCAATGTAATGTTAATTATGTTCCCAATCTGCACTTAACAGGTTTAGGGGCACCTGTTTTTTGCAAAAAGATTTCAGGAAAAGTTGTGTTCCAAAACACTTTAGTTCAGAACCACTTTCGTGATTGGATCATTTGAATTGTTACGTGTCTTATATGTCTGCCCACGAATCACGGACGGTAAGTATCGGAGAAACTTAATTCTGATTGGCTCATTCATGTAACACATACTGTATTTGGACAAAGACAAGTGGCCAATAGCAAAAGGAGGGCTGGAAGTGTGCACATAGGATACTGAAGTTGTTGGAAATTATGTTTGTTTAATGTTGATAATCTAATGTTTCTAGCCAGATGTGGGTTGTGTTAAGTTGGCTTTTTTTTTTTTTTTTTTTTTTTTTTTTTTTAAACCCCTCAGGTTGTGTGTATGTTGATGTAATCATGTAATAAAGGAA
This sequence comes from Dryococelus australis, assembly GCA_029891345.1. Classification (NCBI taxonomy): domain Eukaryota; kingdom Metazoa; phylum Arthropoda; class Insecta; order Phasmatodea; family Phasmatidae; genus Dryococelus; species Dryococelus australis. The sequence continues at coordinate 2,751,354 of CM057006.1, read as the reverse complement.
CTGTGCAACATCTGACGCTAAATTCAGTCAATGAATTATAACAGAAGTCTAACCTCAACATGAATCTTTTTGCAAAAAACACATGGCCCTATACAGCCTTCATAAACAGCATAGATTGTCAAATTGTTTGTTTGTGCCAACATCCAATAACTGGGTGTGAAATGAATAACAAGAGCTGTTTCTTGACACAGCCTAGTGCAAAATTAACTTCCTCCCCTTACACACCAGTGTAAGGGGTTACCTAGTAATTTGGCCGGGCAGTGGGAGACAGATATTGACTGTCTTGGGCATACTCTACATAGGCCATTCAAGGTTACTCCCTACTTTTCTGAAGCCTGTCCTGCTCAAGTTCTACTTTCAGGATATTCCTCAGCCTCACACAAAAATGATTAACTGAGACTACAAAATTACACCATAGGAACAGAGCACCACATTCGTAGTAAGCCCTCAGCGTGATAATATTTTTATAACATCCGTTTTTTACTAGGCATTACCAATATACATTATTTTCTCCCTGTATTTATTCATATTAATTAGAAACTGAATATAAATTATAAACATAATATAAGTAAAAGTTAAAAAGTGTGAAAAAATGCAGACAGACTATAGACGCTTGTCATGTCCAGACCTGATATTGCTTCCTCCGCACATGCTTAGAAAGAAAGTGGTTGCCTAGCAACTACCACAGCACACTCCCTCTCTCGACAGCCTGTGTGAGGCAGATTGACTCCAAAACATGTTCCCATCACACCCAAATAGTGCGTGAATACCCGACTGAAATAAGGGGAAAGAACTATTAGGCTGAGGGGGGGGGGGGGGGATAAACACTTTGGTCATTCTTTACTACCTTTGATGCAACTTGTCATGGCAGGAACTGAAAATGATTAATTTCCTCCCGCTCTGAGAAAGGGTGGCTGATGGAGATCACCATCCCACCAAATTTTTTATGGACGAGTTTTGGCACACTGCATGTTCTGATGCAGCTGCATGTTCTGATGCAGTTGGAAGTGTCTAAAAAAAACTGCAGCTATCTGCAATAGATATTTTTTTTACTGTTTTCTACTTTTAAAAATGATAGTGTAAATACTGTGCGATGAAACATGGTATGCTGGCCAGCCAACCCAACACTCTTCAAAACATCTTTAATACTAATTCAATTTTTAAAAATCTGAAAGAACAGTAGATGCAAAAATTTTAAGGGTTAGCTAGTAGGAAAAAGCGTAAGATTACAGAAATAATTTACTGTAATAGTGATAGAAGTGAAAAGCTTACTCAATCATTATTTAAGAAACATTCTGTGAACAACATATAGAGTACTGATAAATTATGTATATCAAATTACTGTAACTTTTGTTTTTGTTAGCAAGAAGGCAGTAACGTCAACATGAAAGAGGATCACACAACGTAACAGCATTCCAAGTAAGAAAAATAGAGTTTGTGAATGTGATTTTTTCTCATGAAAACGAAAATAAAAGATATGGTTAGAACTTCAGTGAAACTGAAACGAAAATGAAAATTTATTTCATTATAACTCAGTATTAATTAAGGTTTAACGAATTCCTTAACATTTTAGGAAGTTATTCATTATAACAAATTTGTGGTAAAACCAAACCAGGAAATGGAGTAGTTACAAAAGGGTTACTGTCTGCATTTTAATTTCCATTTTCTGTAGTTAACAATATGATTTACAGACAAAAGTTTACTTCGCTGGTGCACTAAATGAACATTCATTAAACACCCAAATATTAATTGAAAATGAGAATTTTTGTTTCGTTACAACTTTCAGCAACCAAATTTCTTAGCGAAACGAAAATTAAAGTTTTTTTTTTTTTTTAAACCCAGAATACTAAATATCCGTACAAACCTAAAAAAAGTTTTTTTTCTTTAAATGGTTCTGGACATCACTATCCTCTCTAGCATAAAAAACCATGACTTTTCTACATATGACACCGGCTAACAGCCAGCAACGCTAGAGCCCATGACGGCGCTCACAACACAAATGTCATATGTCCCGCACATGCGCAAAGAGGCCAATAATTTTGAACTTTCATATAAATGTTATTTTCAGTGTAAAATGTGTTCTATTGTTTTTGCAGTGATTAAAAGTGTTTGTACTAATTTTAAATTGTTTGGTTATAAAATTCAAAGTGCCAGCGGCACCGAGATTAAGAACATTTCATATTCCGGCATGAACGCGGTCATAAAGAAAGACTAAAATAATATTGAAAATCATAAGAAAATTATAGAAATGTGAAACAATGCTTAATTTAATTTGTGCCGTTTTATTTTCAATAATTAAATATTTTACTCAGCGTGCATAGCACTTCCACTTATGTGAACAACGTAGGCGGCCATGGCAGGTCCGTGCAACACTTGTATCTGGACAGCCTGTTGAGAAGAGCTAGCAAGGTAAGACACTGTCACGTGCGCACTACAGCAAATGAGGTTTCCAGAGTTAATTTAGTTTACTCCAACATTTTCTCCAGCATTATGCTTCTGCATTATTAATTTATTGCACCCTTGCTACATTTTTAACTTAATCAAGGAGAAGGAGGAGAAATGTCGGAGAGGTCATGCGACCCACACATTTTGAATCAGGTGCCATCCGAATATGTTTATGGCATTTCATTGTAACTTCTGCGTTATTGCTACACTGAATCTTAAGAGCTTCATTTTTATGTATGTATTTGAGAGTAATTTTTGTGTTTGAATATTTTACGGCAATAATCACGTATAACCACATGGCCTACTGAAGCCAAGTCTTTCTATATGCCATCATTGCATTTTAAGAGATTATTTATATAACATAGTATATGCAATCATTTATTTCAGGGTTCTATGTCAATTTTATTTAGGGTTCAATGTATTTCCCATGTAAATTGATGCTTTTGTACTTGACCACGCGGTCATGTTAATGTTTGATTTTACCGCCATCAGGCATGTTACAAGCCTATAACCACTTTAATCATAAAGAGAATCACTTTCTCAACAAGAATAATATTTTATCTGAATATAGTTTGCCGTTTCCACGCAGAAATATTGCAATTTCACCTGCACCACGTGGTCCGCTACGAACTTCATCCAACGGCATCCGCGCCGTTTAAACTTGTTTTCACACATGTGTGTGTTTATTGTATATACTCATCTTGTGTCCCATCTTGTTTCATATATCATTTTAGGCTTAAAGTAATTTTGTAATTAGTGTACGGTGTAATTATTCCCGTCCTAGCCGGCTCTGTGTATAGGCCGTCACAACACTACCCACGTGCTGGAGGCTGAGCCCCGACAAGTTTGTGTTACGAGTAATCACACGTGTTAATATGTATTAAGGGTTTCATTTGTAATTCACCGTGCCCTGTCTTCAGGGAAAAACCATCAGCCCATCCTAGCGACTTTCGGTCCTCTTCCCTTATGAAGGCTGTGCTTTCACGCACCTCGGTGAGATCATCAATCTAGGCGTGCACTAGAGTAATAGCAGGCTGGGGAGCACCCAAGTGGAGTTAGCTAGACATGAACGAGTGTATCATTAATTTCATGGCACATTGATTTGTACGAATGGTATAAATAAAACAGGTACCACAGTGAACCATCTTCTTTCATTTGTAGTGACAGTGTCCTAGCCACATGTGTTTCTTTTTCAAAGTGTTAAAATGTTTAGTAAAAGTTTAGCATTTCCAATGTGTATCATAAGTATGCTCGGGTGAGACGGACACACAGAACCCACAGCATCTCAATAGTGTGGTGATTGGGAAGCACCGCTGGTGCCCAAATTACAAGTAAGTACTTGTGTCATCGTTCGTCTCGAGTCTCAATGGCGTCAACTATAGGAGGCTTTTAATTACGTATATATTGGTACTATCGATGATTATTTATATATTGTAATTGCTAATAAGCACGCACATTGCAAGCAAACAATTTGTAAGGACAGACCAAATTAACATTTATTTCCAAAAATACGATTAGTGCCAAGAGGATTTTGCGCAGCCAGCAATAATTGTAAAGTAAAATTTTTTACAACTTCTTGAACTCAAAATAAATTCAAGGATTAAAATTTAATTGAAGCATTAATTAAAGATTTTTTTTCAAGCACTTTTCAAGGATTTTCAATAGCGTACGAACCTAAATTTAAAACACAACCATGCAGAACTTACACAAATTTATGTTCTGGAAGCTGGTGGTGTTGTAAGAAATGAGTGTGCCAACACTTACAGTGTGCACCTCTACTTCACTACTGCTTACATACTAATGTTTTACTCTGTAATAACACTTGCGCCTGTATTGTCATCTTGGTTTAAATGTGTCACAAGTTTCTACCAGTAACAACAGTCACTTCTCCAGTCAAGAATTTGTGCAGTGCTTTCTTTTCCTTGCCATCAATTAGCACATAGCTACAACAGGGATGGTGATGTCAGCTATGTGATAATGTTGAAAGAAATAGAGAGGATAAATGTTTCAGGGTTGGAGTGCGAGGGTAAATTTCAGGCTGATTTGCTAGCATGCGGCTGGGCTATCTGTCCGCAGTCCACATTTGAAGTTTTCGTTTAAGTGCTTTTCAAAGACAACTAAACAATAACTATATTTTATAAAAATGATAAATTTACTGTATTTAAACAGATGGCATGACTTTCCATGAGATAGAAACCTTTTTTATGTTTAAATATCTCATCCTGTTGTATGTATGTATTTGTGTCATGATCTGACTACCTGTTTAGTAACATCTTTCACTCACTCGTGTTATCAATCAGCTGGCACAGCAGCACTTTGTTTGGGGGTAAAATGGTGACGCGTCAGGAGCACTGTCGGATAAATAACCAAGCCTCAGTACTGTTGTTCCCTTTAGTGAACTGTAGCGCCAAACACCGTCATTCACTTACCCTCTGTATCATCCCTATCTATCAGCGAGTCAACCCCTTGCCACCTGAGAGGCTGGCAATCTGCACAAGGCCACGCTCCAGTCTGAGTAGGTGGACCCTCCCCCGTACTTGTCTTACCCTAGCTGGCAGGAAACGAACACGTATGCTCGCAGTGCATCAGGGGAAGTTTCCCACAAATGCGGCCTGCTCCAGCCAACACTCGCTTGCCACGTCTCTTGAGGGTGTTTATCCCTTTGCACGCCCTCCAGTTGGGGCAGTTCGTGAGCAGTTCTCTTCCAAGCATTTACTACAACACTCACTGTCTCACCATGCTTGCCTTCAAACAGTATCATTCATCTTAGTTTTGCTACGTTAACTGTTCAGAACTTGTATTTCTCAATACAGTAGTCAGAAGCTCTTGCCACGGAGCATTCTCTTAGTCACGAGTATTGACCACGTGCCTTGTTCACGCCGGGCATAGTTGTACCAGGGTTGTCTTCGGTTCATATTCACGCCGGCTAACAGCCAGCTGCGTTAAGACCATGACGGCGCTCACCACTCACGTGACACGTGAGCATGCATGTGCACAAGGAGGCCACAACATGAACTTCCATAAAAAAATATTTATTTTAAGTCTAAAATTATGTTTCTTGTTTT